>JABWTJ010001098.1:0-132414 GCA_016801875.1 Solanum sitiens | reverse complement strand
ACCCAAGGTATGGAAAACCACAAGATTTCAGGACTTGAACCATGGACCGCTTTGCACGAACCACATTTCCTTCTACGGTCCGTACCTACCAATCATATAACTCAAGTCTTGAAAGTTTAACTTTCTGAAGTCTACTACCAGAAGACCAACTATAGCTTTTCAGTCCATCCACGAGCCGTTCTGGTGGCTCATATAATTTTATTTGAGACTTTAGATTTTCTGAAATTGTTAAACACTGACTCTATTGGGCATCAACGATCTGTGGTTCAACTATTCTACTACTTTTCAACTTCCAAAGACTTTTACAATTTTTAAGTGTTACAATATCTCCCCCTTCGGAACATTCATCCTCGAAAGAGATTCGACTAAGCATGAATAGAGTAGTGAAGAGACCTAATAGCCCAACATAAATTCAAATTACATACGAATACTTAAAACTGATGAGTAATCAAATCCAATATAAAACATTAAGTTTAAAAATAATTTCATGAACATGCACGCATATGGAAACATGAAATGTCTTAAACGCATGAATCTGATAAAATACAAAGGAGGAAAGAATACCTCATAGTGAAAAAATGAAGAGGAGGTAAATAAATGGAGGTACTAAATAAATGGGGGTACTAGGATATCATATCAATCAACTTTTCCCTCCAAAGTAGCACCCCAAACTAACTGAAATATCCAAAGAACATTCACAGAAGAAACTTATTTGTTTCTCAAATTAAACTTGACAATTTAGAATCTCAACCGAAACTTCTTCATAAGAGAGACTTCCCTTTATGCAAACAATTTCTAGTAGAACAACTAAAGTAGGATCACTAATACACTTCTTCAAAAAGGAAATATGCAATATGGGATGTACCTATGCTAAATTGGAAGAAAAATCCAGCTCATAGGTCATCTTACCAAAATGCCTTACAAATTGATTTGGGCCTACATAGCAAGGAATGATCTCCCCTTTCATATCAAATCTGATCACACCCTTCATGGGTGAAACTTCCAAATAAATCCAATCATCATCATCGAATCAAAGCTCTTCTCTCCTCACATACACATAAGATTTATGTCGGCTCCGAGCCCTTCTAAATCTATCCCTTATAAATTGAACCTTTTCCATCACCTCATGTACTAAATCGGGCCGTATCAAAGAGACCTCACTAAATTTGAACCAACCAATAGTATATCTACACCCCATACCTTAGAAGGCCTCAAATAGAGTTGTCTGAGTACTCGCGTGATAACTATTATTATAAGAAAACTAAATCAGAGGCAAATAATCATTCTAATTACACTTTAAAGTCGATCACACAAGCTCTCAACATATCCTCCAAAATCTGAATAGTTCGCTCTACCTGACCATCGGTCTGAGGGTGAAAAGTTGTGCTAAGCTTAACTTGTACAGAGTTCTTCTGAAACGATCTCCAAACTTAGAAGTACTGGGTAGGTCTATCTGAAATGATGTATAAGGGTACACTGTCAACTTAACCATTTCCCGGATATAGAGCCTATCATAGTCTTTTCAGTAATAAAAGGTCTTTATGGGAAGAAAATGTGTTGACTTAGTCCTTTTATCTACAATAATCCAAATAGAATCATGCCGTCGACGAGTCCAAGGTAAATCTATAATGAATTCAAATCTTCCTACTTCTTAGGTAGTAATGCTAATATGTTGAGTCATACCTCCTGGTTTTTGATGTTCAACTTTCACTTGTTTATAATTTGGACACTTAGCCACAAATTCCAGAATATCCCTCTTGATCTCATTCCACCAATAGACTTCCCTTAGATTACGATACATCTTAGTGACTACTAGGTGAATAGAATACCTAGAACTATTACCTTCTAATTAAATCTTATGCCTCAACTCATCAACATCAATAATACACAAACTACCTTAATAGAGAAATATACCATCTTCCTCTTAGGATAAAACCTCAGTAATTTTTTGTGATACTACCATCTTCAATTCAACCAAAGTCACATTATCTTGTTCTACCTTAACATCTGACATATGAAATGATTTTGAACAATTTTTTCATAATATTACCACCATCCTCTAAAATGTGAAGGTACACTCATGCATAAGTTTACATAAAAACCAAAACAGGCCCCATAAGCCCAACACATACACAAAATGACTATATCTTCTAAGAACAAGTCACGACGAGTGTAAAGTAAGAGCAATCATAGCCTCAACCTTAAAACACGGATAACCTCCAAATAGAAATAAGTTGTAGCCGATGCGTATTAACTCCGAAGTGGATAAAGAGCAGCATGGACATGCCTTAAATCTACAACTACAATTGTTGCCAAAGGATCTCATATCCACTCATCATCCTGAAACCACCATGAAACAACGTCCACACTCTGATAATCAACATAAAACTTGAAGCTCGAACCATTTGTATTCCCTAGGCTTGAAACAAAGCCCAAAATACCAACCACAACTCACGAGGCCATTATTTATGGAAAATAGATAGAAGTTCATAAAAGGTGAGACAAAGCCTAATATTAGGTTGTTTCTAGCAGAACCATATCTACCACGAAGAGCTAAATAGTCAAAAACATCACAATCGATACAAGGCCAAACGAATCCAAATATAACAAATCTAAGGCAACACTAAGTCTAAGTCTAAACTAAGACCAACAATAGTCAAATACAAAAAGAACAAGAACAATGTAAGGATGATCACTATTCGCAACTACTATGCTTCAAATCCCAAAAGCCCAATACAAGCATAAACTATAAATTTAAGTAAGCTAACATGAATAACAAGGTTCCCACCCCTAATTCATACAAAAAAACATTTTTGTTACATAATCAAGCTTAATCTAAGGACCGGAGGCCATAGCGTACCTTAAGGATGACTGTGCACGCTCTAAATAATGTCTCTAAAGATTGTTTCCTTCCGAATGGCCTCCGAACGCTGCCACAATATTAAATATAAAATCATAATGTTAATTAGGTGATTTAGGCACTAAATTAATTTAAATTAGAGACGAATCAAAATTTGAGTTAAAAGAGGAAATGTAAGTCCCATGTTGGAAATTCTGGAATCGACAGTCTCAAAAGGTCCCAATCAGTTCCCCTAACTTGTGTTAGAAAATTGAAGACAATTCAGGGCTCAAAATAATATGATCAACCATGATGCAATAATTTAACAAAGAACACCAAATAGGATAATTAAGCCACTAAACACTAAGTTTAACCTCAACCAAAGCATCCCTAACACTCCCTAACTATTCACCCACATAGCCCTTAAGATTCTGGATGCATTAAGCTTTAAATCACTGAATGTGGAATAAGAATGAGGGAGAAATCACCAATTCATAATTGGAATATGATCGAATGGGCTGGGTTTGGTCTTTATGTAAAAGGCGAGACCGATTAAACCGTTGAAAATGCGGCTAGAAAAGACCACAAATGCCGAGGCTTGATAGGATTACCCTTCGCGAATGTGGTGAGAATCCTGTGGATGCAATGGAAAAGAAGACAAAGTTTGTTAACATTGTAGGTCCCACATAATCGTGGAGGGTTAGAAACCCAGACCATTGCAAATGCAGAAGGGGCCCATAATTGTCGTGACCAGGTCCACTAGTCTTTGTGTGTTACGCGTCGAGCCTACACCATGGATGCGGCCGACACTCGAGAAATATTGTTGATTCCCCAAGTGAACCCTTGACCTGGATAACTATAGGGCTGTCATAAAATACAAAAAAACAAATTACCGAATTGAACCAAAATTTTTGGTTATTTGGTTTTTGGCAATTCGATATTCATTATGGTCTAAGGGAGTAATAATTTAGAATTATGGTATTCAAGTTTGGGTTGTTATGAGACATTATTACCATTTGGTACTCATATTCCCAATTATTGACTTAATGAAGGTGATATATCAGTATATCAATTACTCATTAGTACAAGTCCAAAGAGAAAGTTAAATAATAAGCATGAATAATCCAAATACATGTCTTTTAGTTGTATCAATTTCTTTTCTTGATGTGTTCTTACTTATTGATATTCTATTATATCATGTATCCACATAAAAATAGAAATGTTTGGAGAAATAGTATTAACATTGTAACAATTGATTATAACTTCAATATAATATTACAGAATACCGTACCAAACCCAAGTTTAATTTACCATTTCCCGAAATTACCAAACCAAAATTGAAATTTTGGTATCTACTTTTAACTACCAATTACAGAATTACAAAACCCAAGATTTGAGAACCCGAACTGATTACTGAATGCCCACCCCCTGATGACTTAGCGAAAGACTATTCAAGCAGATTTAGGTTCTAAAATAGAATTTAAATTCAAAACTTCTCAAACTATCTCAAAATAGTATACTCAAAATCGTCTAAAAATACTCAAAAACGAATGATAGTTTGCCAAAATAGTTAAAAGGAAATACTGAAAGAAACTCAACATTAACTATCTATGGAGCCTCTATAGTTCAACATGAATGTCGGATAAGACCAATGACACCTAAAACTCCTAAACTAGAAGAGAAAAGTGATGTCTTATGGAATGCAAGGAAGGCTCGCCAAATCTAGTAAGAAGTGCAACGTGATCGCAACAGAGCACCTTTTGATGATTCTAAACACATATATCTGCATTATAAAAAGCTTCAGGTCAAATAAAATTAATACATTGAATGTACGAGTATGTAATGTAGTCGAAGCAAAATGACTGAACGAAAGGACTACAATAGATATAAATATATACTTAACTGAATATAAGAAAATAAAGGAGTGAAATCATTTACACCTTACAAATACTTACTTAGCTTTGAACTAACATATTAAGTGATATTAATAAAAATACACTTTTAACTCTATGTAGGATATTATCTAATCGACAACCAACACTATGAAATACGTGATGATACATCGTCCCACCCACGCTACTAGAACTTTCCCATACCTTGTCGGGATATAGAACATCTTAACTAAGTGGAGCCACTAAAGCTCTGCTTGAAAATAATAAGGAGTCGTCTAAAAAGTATAATCCCTTACCATATTGTCTACATGAATTATGAGGAATGTGAATTATCTAAACTCATCACCATATGGAGGCTCAATACTACTCGCAATAAATATATACTCATACATAAATGTATAAAACATATATTTTCTCAATTTGAGGTAATTACTCAAACTATCCTCTTAAAAATAGGTAAGTGCTCGGAAATATCTCTAAACTCATACTATCATTTGAAAAAATAATTTTTCTCTTTTCTCAATGTAAAATAAGTGACACTTTTAGGAATACTTAGATCTTTATACGCTTACTCAAGTCATATTTAAAACTCTTTCTCAAAAATCATCTTTTCTTTCTCAAAATATTAGTTTAACACAAAAATATTTGCTATAAAAGAGTATAAAAAATTATTACTCAAAATAGGATTCATAATGAAACATAGACATGAAAAAATTAACTCAAGTATCTCAATAACAATATAGAAAGTCAATACTCACAAATTCAAGAACTTAGAACTCAATGATACTACTCATCTCAAGAATACTTGAAATCCGCGATAAAACCATAGATTTATCTTCTACTGAATTTATATAGATGTAGGACTTGAGGACGAACTCATTCCATCACAATGATAGCCTTGCATACTTGGCAAAACAAAGTTTTTGAAGAAGTTTGAAGAATAATTTGATTGGAAGACTTGAAGACATAACTTTTGCCTTTTTTGCAATTT
This sequence comes from Solanum sitiens, assembly GCA_016801875.1. Taxonomy (NCBI): domain Eukaryota; kingdom Viridiplantae; phylum Streptophyta; class Magnoliopsida; order Solanales; family Solanaceae; genus Solanum; species Solanum sitiens. Next base: position 126,692 of record JABWTJ010001098.1, on the reverse strand, counting down.
TTCTTAGAGATGAAGAGTGGAAAGGAATTTTCGATTGAAACCTTTGGATTCTTGAAGAGAATATTGAACTTGGAGTCTTTAGATCTTTGAGAAATTGGATAAATACTTTTTTGGAGTTCTTGGTCTTTGGAAGAATGAGTATTGGAAATTTTAGGAGCTTCTATATGTATAATGATGGTATTAAGTCGTAATATGGACCTAGAAAAGTTTATTTAGGGTAAAAGGTCAATAATACCCTTCTAGGAATGTAAGAGGAACATAAAAATCAAAGAAAAATATCTTTTAGTGAATCCATTGTAACACTTAAGAAATTAGAACCAGGAAAAAATTGCAGAAATTACGTGAAGCAATGAACCACAACAAGGTTCACTGACCATGATAGGAACCAGGACCGTTAAGATTCATGTGGTGGGGAATTGGACTCCACCAGGCCCATGACCTAGACCATAGGACATTCAAGATTTGTGGTCACGATGATAAGCCGTGGTGGAATATGTGGTGTCGAACCAGTATACCTTAGAATCCCCAGGTCTATATGAAGACCGCATGCACTTTTACGGTCCGTGGTCCTTCAAATGGACCGTGGGAGGGCTGTTGGAAATTAGAAAGTGGCCTCCCTTAACCAGCCCCTCAAACTCCCACACCAATTGAAGACTACAAACGCTTTCACGGTCCGTAGTTCATCACACGGCTCGTGGGGGCTTCAGTGGAGTATAACTAGTAGACTCCCAACACGAAGCCTCCAGACCTTAGTCCATATGAGGACCACGATGACCTTCACGGTTCATTGTCCTCCACACGGGTCGTGGTAGTGGCCGTAGTCTAGACCCTCAGATTTTTTAGTACTAAGTCCAGATCACGACCTACTTCATGGTCCGTGGTCTCTTTCACGGCCCGTGAAGATGGTCGTGTTCAGCTTATCTCGAGATTTTCAATTTTGGGGTATGTTCTTCTTTTCCTAATTTGTTGGACCTCTAAACCTCGTCATTTTACCCTAAATATCATGGTTTCAGTTAATTTTATCCTAAAAACATAACTAGAACTTATCTGAGTCACTTTAATCAAGCTTAGATAAATTAGAGCTTCAGAGGAGAAAAGAAGTCAAGAACTCTAGTTTATGAACACAACAAAGTCCATCAGTTCCAGCCCCAAAATTAAAATATTTCTCCGTGGATTACGTCACTAGGTATGTGGAATTTAACTAGTGGATTTATTTCGCCTATTGGGTTCCTAGAATTAGTTAGTTTCTTGATTCCCCTATTATTAACTAGACTTAGGGTTTTGAGAATTTTAGGAGATTATCATGAATTACTAATGTATATGTTGCAAATCAGATTATTATGCGAGTCAGTTTATTGCATGAATTTCAGAACCCTATCTTTGTATTTCCTGAATTACACTTTCTAGGTTGGACATTTCAGTTATTCAGTTATACATGTTTCGGTTATTAATGCATCATTAACAGATTAATTGTTGTGTTGACAATTTTTATGTTCTATTTTGAGTTATCAAGTATTACAGAAACTTAGTCATAATATTTTAACAACTAAATTTTTTGGGAGTAGCATAATACCGAGTTGGACTAGGGTTATTCACCCATAAAGTCCCAAGACTTATAGCTATGTAGTTTTTAAGTCCCCTATGTGGGCATCATTTTAGTGATCACACCAACATGTCTTTATACCTTTGGCAGGGTATAATGGGTCCTCTAGATGGGGCGTATACACCGCACTCCACATTTAGCTCATGTGATTTTATTGTCGATTATTAGTAGCTCCCACAGTTTAGTCAAATTCTATTGCATTGACCACATTTAAAGTACAGTCAGTATTCAGTCTCAGCATGTTATAAATTTGGTCATTGCATATAGTTATCTTAGTATTCAATATCTAGATCATGTTCAGATTATGTACGTGCTTTGTTGCTTGTTCAGTTATATGTTATTTCAACTTTACTCTATCCCTCATGCTCAGTACTTATCAAGTACTAACGCATACTCTACGCTACATCTTCTCGTGAAGTAGGTGTAGGTCCTCAACAATCAGATCACGCATAGATCGGTTTCCGATCTTATGTTCAGCAGCATTAGTGGTGAGTCCTCATTCTTCGAAGACTAGTTAAATGTTTATCTTTACCGCTTTTAGTATTTAGTTTCAGTTTTTCTAGATTAAGATAGGATATTTCCCAATATTTCTAATCTCCTTAGAGGCTTATTTCAGACATAGTTGATTTAACTTACTATTTGAGTTTGGTATCTCTTTTATATTAAAACTCTCATATTTCATATATTCAGTTTAGTATATAGATATTCCCCATCATTTCGTATTTACTTTATGTTTTAAGCTTCTACATCAGCTTATTATCTTTAGTATGCTCATGATTATGCTAGTAGGGTTAACTTGGGGTCACTTGTGATCCTAGGTTCCTTGTCCACGTCTCAGGGGTAGCTTGGGGAGTGACAAACTTAGTATCAGAACCTTAGGGTTAAGTGTCCTAGGATGTCTGAAAAGCCGCTCTAAGTGGATTCCTTTTCTTGGGTGTGAAGTGCACCACATCTAATGAGAAGGAGGCTACAAAGTGTTTTAGGAAAAACTTCAATTTCTTTGTTACTCTTTTGGTCTGTAAGGTGTGATCTAATTGCTTGTTCTAACTCGACGTTTTATGTTTCAGAGCATGCTTCCTCGTAGAGATAACGCAAGGAATGCGAATGCCAAGAAAACAAATGCATCTCCTTCAGTCCCAGATAAAGAAGTTTCAAATGTTGAATTTTGAAACAACATTCAGATGTTGGCTTAATGTGTGGCCACCAGAACAATCAGTGGGTTCCAGTTTTGTAAAATGCTAATGTTGGGTTAGCTACAAATAGTGTGCGAGATTTTTTTAGGATGAATCTGCCTGAGTTATTAGGATCGCAGATCGGTAACGATGCCCAAAACTTCATTGATGAGGTCAAAAATATATTTGAAGTGATTCAGGTAACGGGGAATGATCAGGTTTATTTAGCATCCTACCAACTTAATGATGTGGCTTTTATCTTGTATACTCGGTGGAAAGAGAACACAGGTACAACTGTTACTCCTATCACTTGGGATTGCTTCAGTAAAACCTTTCTGGAAAGGTTCTTCCCAAGAGAGTTAAAGGAGGCAAAAGCTCAGGAGTTCATGCATTTGAGGCAAGGTAATACGTAGTCCAATAGTGTGGGATCAAGTTTACCTAACTCTCCAGGTATGCTTCTCATATGGTTGCTGATTCCAGGGCCCAGATGAATAAGTTTCTTTATGGAGTGTCGAACTTGGTGACAAAAGAGTGTAGAAATGCCATGTTTCTTGAAAACGTGAACAGCGGTCGTCTTATGACTCATGCTCAGCAAATTGAGGGTAATATTCTTAAGGAAAAAGACAAGGAGAACAAGAAGGCTAGGACAACAAACTCTGAGTATTGTCATCAAAAATCGGGCGGTGGAAGTCCCTTGCAAAGTCAACAGAAGTTTTCAGCCCCAACCTCTTCATTAGGTAGTGTTCCATCCTCTAAGAACATGTATGATTAGAAATGTAGGGAATCAGGCTTTAAGTCTCAGAAAAGTGATTCAGGCACCAAAACCCACCCCACTATCCCTAAGTGTGGTAAGAAACATCCGAGTGAGTGCCTTGTAGGAAAGGAAGGATGCTTTGGATTGGTCAGTCTGGTCACAGGTTGAGGGATTGTACCTCTAAACATGGTTAAGGAGGTAACAATGGTAGATCTCACTCTACAACTTCAGCAGCACTAGCAGGTCGCCCGACTCAGCAGGGTTAACTCATCTGGTACAAGTGGCAGTCAGTGCCAAAACATGTTGTATGCTCTCCAGGCTTGCCAGGGTCACGAAGATTCTCCTGATGTAGTCACTGGTACGTTACAAGTCTTTGACATTGTTGTTTATGTATTGTTAGATCCAGGTGCTACTCTCTCCTTTGTAAATCCTTATATAATAGTCAAGTTTGTTGTTACTCTAGAAACTCTCTCAGAACATTTCTTAGTTTCTACTCAAATCGGGGACCCAATTATAGCTAGAAGGGTATACAATATTTGCCTTGTCATAGTCTCCCAGAAAGTCACCTCAGAAATCTTGTAGAGTTAGAAATAGCAGACTTCAATGTCATTCTAGGCATAGATTGGTTACATTCCTTTTATGCCGCAGTCGATTGTAGAACTTGCATTTTTCATTTTCAAATTCCAGATGAACTAATCTTAGAAAGGAAGGGTAGTAGCTTAGCGCCTATGGGTCGATGCATTTCTTACCTTAAGGCTAGAAAAATAACCTCTAAGGGTTGTCTATATCATCTAGTGCGGGTTAAGGTCACTAGCTCTGAAACCCCAACTCTTGTGTCAGTTCTAGTAGTTAGTGAGTTTCCATCTGTGTTTCCAGAAAATCTTCCCAAAGTTCCTCCAGAAGGGGAAATCAACTTTGGAATTGATATCCTTCTAGACACCCAACCCATTTCTATTCCTCCAAAGAAAATGGCTCCAAATGAGCTTAAGGAATTGAAAAGGCAGTTGAAAGAACTTCTAGATAAGGGTTTCATCAGACCTAGTATTTCACCATGGGGTGCACTAGTGTTGTTCGTGAAAAACATGGTTATCTTAGAATGTACATTGACTATAGGCAGTTTGTAACACCCCATATTCGAAAAAGACCAAAAAATGCATCTTTTTAGAAGTTGCAGGTCCCACTAATGGAAGCCAACTATGGACCATCAATCGATTTATAGTCCATCAGTCGACTCCATCGATTTGCCAGATAACTTCCAGTTCTCAATTGCGAAAGATGCTCGACCAGTATGGACCGTCAGTTGACTTACGTTCCATTAGTCAATTTCGTCGATTGGCCAACTAACTTTCAATTCTCAGTTATGAATGACGGTTGACCAGTATGGATCGTCAGTCGACTCCGTTGATTCGCCATCTTACTTTCAATTCTCAGTCACAAATGATGGTCGACTAGTATGGACCTTCAGTCGACTCTGTCAGTGATTCTGGCAGCAGTAAATTTAGGGGTCTTTTGGTCTTTTCCTACTTGGTTGGACCCCTAAGATACATCGTTTAGACCCTAAATCATGAGGTTTTAGTCACTTTAAGCCTAGAAGCATAACTTGAAGTTAACTAAGTCAAAATCATTAATGAAAACTTAGAAAATTAGAAGCAAGAGAGGAGAAAAGTTCAAGAACCATAGTTCAAGAACACAAGAAAGTTCCATCAGTTTCAGCCCCGAAATCAAAAAATTTCTCCATGGAATTTTTCACCAGGTATGTGAGATTTCACTAGTGGGTTTATTTCACCCTTAGTTCCCTAGTTTTTAGTCAGTTTCTTGATTCCCTTATAATGACTAGACCTAGGATTTCTTGAATGTTAGAATTATTGGGTTCTTAGCTGATAGAATGACACAAATCAGATTAGTACGTTAATGTTAAGATAAATGCATGACTTCTAGAACCCTTGTTATGTATTTATTTAATTCTTGAATCACACATGCTAGGTTAGATAATCAGTCATTCAGTTATACATGCCTCAGTTATTAATGCATTATTATCAGATTAATTGTTGCATTCTTAGTTTGCATGTTCAGTTTGAGCTGTCCAATATTTACAGAAACTCAATCATAATTAGTTAACCACTTAATTCATTGGGAGTATCATAATGTCGAGTTGGACTAGGGTTCAACGTACCTAAATAGTCCCAGAACTACTAGCTAAGTAGGTTGTAAGTCCCCTTGTGGGCATCAGTTTAGTGATCATACTAGCATGCCTTTATACCTCTGGCAGGGTATATTGGGTCATCATGATGGGGCGTATACATGGACTCCACATGTAGCTCATGTGATTTTATTATCGGTTATTAGTATCTCCCACAGTTCAGTCAAACTCTATTGCATTGACCATATTTATAGTTCAAATAGTATTCAGTCTCAACATGTTATAAATTGGGTCATTGCATCCAGTAAGATCAACATTCAATATATCATGTTCAGAATATTATAGTTGATTTTGTGCTTGTTCAGTTATGTATTATTTCAACTTTACTCTATCTTACATGCTCAGTACCTTTCAAGTACTGACGCATACCTGCTCTACATCTTCTCGTAATGTAGGTTCATGTTCTTAGCATCCAGATCACGCGTAGATTGATTCCCAATCTCCATTTCAGCAGAATCAGTGCTGAGTCCCCATTCTCCAAGAACAATAGTCATGAGTTTATTTTTAGTATTTTTAGTCCTTTAGTTTCATTTTTTATAGACTTAGCTGGGGTCTGTCCCAGCATTTCTAGTCAGTTAGAGTCTATTTTTAGACATAGTTAATTTCAACTTAGTATTGATTTAATATCTTCTTTGTATTAAACTCATCAGTTTTCATATATCTCATTTAAAGAATATTGGTATTCCCTATCTTTTCATTTTAACTATGATTTAGCTTCCGCACCAATTTATTATCTTTAGTATGCTCATGATCATGCCAGCAGGTCGAGCTTGGGATCATTTGTGATCCTAGGTTTCGTGTCCGCGTCTCAAGGGTAGCTCGGGGCGTGACAAACTTGGTATCAGAGCACTAGGTGTAAGAGTCCTAGGATCTCTGAAAATCCGCACTAAGTAGAGTCATTTTCATAGGTGTGAAGTGCATCACATCTAATGATAGGGAGGCTATAAAGTGTTTTAGGAAAACTTCACTTTCTTAATATTTTTATTGTGCGTTGGTATGATCTTCTTTATAATCTATCGTTATGCACTTAAGATCATCCCTTCTCATAGAGTTTATGCATGGATTGCTAATACGTACAATGTTAATACATTTTCTCTAGTCCCGGATCAGTAGGTTTTAAATGCAGAGTTTTGGAATGCCAATTAAGCTTTTGGCTTATAGTATGATCAACCAAAACGATCAGCAGGTTCAAGTTCCTACCAATGGAAATGATGGATCAGTGGTAGCTAGAGTTTGAGATTTTGTTAGGATGAACTAACCTGAGTTTTAGGGTCACAAGTTGGTAAGGACCCACATAACTTCATTGATGAGGTTAAGAAAGTATTAGGAGTGATGCAAGTGACTGGTAATGGTAGGGTGAGTTAGCATCCTACCAGCTTAAGGATGTGTCTCACATATGGTAGACATAGTGAAAAGACAAGATGGCTACTCTTTCCTTTGTAACTCCTTACATAGTAGTACAATTTAGTGTTAGTCCAGTAACTCTCTCAAAACCTTTCCCTGTCTCTACTCTAGTCGGTGACTCAGTTATAGCTAGACGGGTATACAAAAATTGCCCAGTCATAGTCTCTCAAAAAGTCACCTTAGCAGATCTTGTAGAGTTAGACTGATAGACTTCGATGTCATTCTAGGCATGGATTGATTACATTCCTGTTAAGCCTCAGTCAATTGTAGAACTAGGATTGTTAGTTTTCAATTTCCAAACGAACCAATCTTAGAAAGAAAGGGTGGTAGCTTAGCGTCTATAGGTCGATTCATTTCTTACCTTAAGGACAAAAAGATAATCTTTAAGGGTTATCTCTATTATCTAGTTCGGGTTAAGGATTCTAGATCCGAAACCCCAACTCTTGAGTCAGTTCCAATAGTAGTGAGTTTTCAGAAGTGTTTCAAGAAGATCTTCCCGGAGCTCCTTCCGAAAGGGAAATCGACTTTGGAATAGATATCCCTCTAGATACCAAGCCTATTTCTATTCCTCCTTACAGAATGGCTCCAACTGAGCTTAAGAAATTGAAAGATCAGTTAAAAGACCTTCTAGATAAGGGCTTCATTAGACCTAGTATTTGTCCATTGAGTGCACCAATGTTCATAAGGAAGAAATATGGTTCTCTTAGGATATGCATTGATTATAGGCGGCTGAACAAGGTCACAATCAAGACTAAGTATCCCATCCCCAGGATTGATGACTTCTTTGACCAACTTCAAGGTGCTAGTCACAATCAAGACCTCAGATCGGGATATCATCAGCTCATAGTAAGAGATAGTGATATTCCTAAAATAGTTTTTAGAACTTGTATGGTCATTATGAATTTGTAGTTATGTCGTATGGACTAACTAATGCTCCTAAAGCTTTCATGGATTTGATGAACAGTGTTCAACAGTACTTGGACTTGTTCGTTATCGTGTTTATTGATGTTATCCTCATTTACTCGATGAATGAGGAAAAACATGCTAGTCATTTGAGATTTGTACTTCAAACTCTCAAAGATCGCCAGTTATTCGCTAAGTTTAGAAGATAAAAGTAGTGAAACAATGGCTCAGACCTACCTCTGCTATAGATATCAGAAGTTTCTTAGGTCTAGTGGGTTATTACAAAAGGTTCATGGAAAGATTTTCATCCATAGTCTCGCTATTGACTAGGTTGACTCAGAAGATGGTTAAGTTTCAATGGTTAGATGAATGTGAGAAAAGCTTTGCAGAATTGAAAACCAGATTGACCACAGCTCCTGTCTTGTCTCTACCATAGGGTTCATATGGTTATGTGATCTTTTGCGATGCATCTAGATTAGGACTAGGTTGTGTGTTGATTCAACAAGATAAGGTTATAGCTTATGCTTCTAGACAGCCTAAGGTGTATGAGAAGAACTATCCAACTCATGACCTCGAGTTTGTTGCAGTGTTTTTTGCACTCAAGATCTGGTGACAGTACTTGTATAGTGTTCATGTAGATGTGTTCACTGACCATAAGAGACTTCAATATGTGTTCACCCAGAAAAATTTTAATATTCGCCGAAGGAGATGGCTTGAGTTCCTTAAGGATTATGATATGAGTTTGCAGTACCATGCTTGTAAGGAGAATGTAGTAGCTGATGCTCTTAGCAGGTTATCTATGGGTAGTGTAGCTCATGTTGAGGAAGAAAGGAACGAACTAGTGAAGGATGTTCACAGGCTTGCTCGCTTGGGAGTTCGCCTTATGAGCATATCTGATTGTGTAACAGTTCAGAATGGGGCAGAATCTTTTTTGGTAGTGGAGGTTAAAGAAAAGCAAGACATTGATCCGGTCTTGCTTGAACTAAAGGGTGTACTCCACAATCAGAGAGTGGAGGTTTTCTCCCAAGCGGGAGATGGTGTACTTCGCTACTAGGGTAGATTGTGTGTTCCTGATGTGGGTGAGTTGAGACAACATATTCTTGTGAGTATGTGCCCCAATTTCAGATATTTTATTCATCTAGGTTCCACTAAGATGTACCGCGATCTGCGGGAAGTCTACTAATAGAATGGCATGAAGAAGGGATGTAGCAGATCTTGTGAGTAAGTGCCCCAATTTCCAGCAAGTCAAGGATAAACATCAGAAACCAGGGGGTATGACTCAAGAGATCGACATTCCTACTTGGAAGTAGGAAGTGGTCAATATGAATTTCATCACAGGGTTGATTCGAACTCAAATACAACATGACTCCATTTGGGTGATAGGTTACAGGAAGACCAAGTCTTTTCACTTTTTGGCGGTGAAGACTACATATTTAGCAGAGGACTATGCCAAGCTTAACATTAATGAAATTGAGAGGTTGCATAGGGTTCCTTCGTCTATCATCCCACATAGAGGTCCAGAGTTTACCTCTCATTTCTGGAAGTCATTCCAAAAGGGTCTTGGTGCCACTAAGATGTACTGCGATTTGGAGGAAGTCTAGTGATGGAATGGCATGAAGAAGGATATAGCAGATTTTGTTAGTAAGTGCCCCAATTTCCAGCAAGTCAAGGATAAACATAAGAAACCAGGGGGTATGACTCAAGAGATCAACATTCCTACTTGGAAGTAGGAAGTGATCAATATGGATTTCATCACAGGGTTACCTCGAACTCCCATACAACATGACTCCATTTGGGTGATCGGTTACAGAAAGACTAAGTCTTCTCGCTTTTTGGCGGTGAAGACTACATATTCAGCAAAGGACTATGCCAAGCTTTACATTAATGAAATTGTGAGGTTGCATGGGGTTCCTTCGTCTATCATCTCACATAGAGGTCCATAATTTACCTCTCATTTTTGGAAGTCATTTCAAAAGGGTCTTGGTACTCAGGTTAACCTTAGCACAACATTACATCTGCAGACGGATAGACAGAATTAGCGTACCATTCAAACCCTAGATGACATGTTGAGAGCTTGTTTGATCGATTACAAAGATATTTGGGGTGATCACCTTCCTCTTATTCAGTTTACCTACAATAATAACTACCATTCCAACAATTAGATGGCCCCTTACGAGGCATTGTATGGACGTAGATGAAGATTTCATGTAGGTTGGTTTGAAGTAGCTGAAACAACCTTAATAAGACCAGATTTAGTCCATTATCCTATGGAGAACGTGCAACTCATTAAATATATACTTAAAACAACCCAGAGTCATAAAAAGTCTTATGCGAGGGTAAGGAGAAGGGAACTAGAGTTCCAAGTTGATGATTGGGTTTGGGTTTTACTTAAAGTGTGGACTATGAAATGGGTAGTGTGATACGCTCAAACTTACTTCTCAAATAAGAAGTAAAGCGGTCGTATCAAGTAAAGAACCCAACTAATGAGGTTGGGATCGATCCCACAAGGAAAATAGTTCAGACTTAACTTTATTGTATTATTACTATTATTTAGCCAACTGTTTTCCAAAAAAAACAACTAAGAGACAAAAAAGGGGGGTTTTATTTCTAAATTAATGAGAATGATTAACTAAATAAGATCGAACAACTAACAAATTTAACTTTCGGAGTTTTAATCAAATTGTAAAATTAACTAGGGCTTTAGTGTTCCCCACAGGTTCCTAACTTGGTAAATCTAACTATAACATCTCTATCCTGATATCTTGCATGTAAAGTGATAAGTTATGTATCTCTAAATCCTTGGTCCGGCATCTAGAGAATTTCACTCCGCACCTTGGTCCGGCTACGTGTGTTGCTATACTAACCCTTATCTTTACCTCATATTAAACATCGTATTCGGTATTTGACTAAGCTATTAACTCGTACCAACCAATACTAGTCTATTAGATAGTCTACACTAAATCTATGTTGATAATTCTTTTCCTATTATCTACCTCCTTGGTCCGGCAAGTAGCATTAAGGCGAGTTCTAACGTTGGCCACCGTTAAAAAAGAATTCTAAACGAAAGAATTATCAATACATGCAAGACACCACTCTAGAAATTGTTATTGAAGTTAGATTTCTACCTTGTTATTCACCCATGGTTCCCACAACCCTAGCTATGAGGTTTAGTTACCCATGTTCGTAATTACACAATTCATATCGTTAATGGAAAAGTTCATGCACTTACTTTTATGAAAACGAATAATTTCCCAGAATTCAACTTGATTAATCACCGAAATCCACAACAATCAATTCCCGGAAAATATCTTAATTTCCAAAATCAATAGTTTACTAATATAATCGAAGAACTATAAACTAAAAATTATCCAGAAAGTCTAACCTCAAAAACGAGGTTTTTCCAACTATTTATAAGAAAAATAAAAACCTAATCAAATAAGGATTCTATTTACTAAAAATCTGTCCAAACGCGTCTGGGTCGACGGACCACGTGACGGACCGTCATGGACACGACGGACCGTCATAGCCTCCGTCGTCCCATACTTCACATCTTCTCATGTTGCTTTCTTCATTCCCCCCGACGGACAGGTATGACGGACCGTCGCAAGCATGACGGCCCGTCGAGGGTCTTCGTTCCAATACACTTGAACTTTGGAATTTTGGGTACTGGGATTACTCTCTGATAATTACGACGAACATGCAGGACGGACCGTCGTATCTGTGACGGTCCGTCACGAACTTCCGTAATCCCACACTTGGTCAGACTTCCCCAAATTTCCTTCAGCAACTTCTTCCTTCACTACGATGCCACCTACGGACCGTCACAGCCGCGACGGACCGTCATAGGCTCCGTAGGTGGTCTCTTCTGCAATTCTTTCTCAAAAACTCCCGCGTTCTTCCTTAGACAGATTTTCTGCAAACAAAGATAAACTTATATCAAAATCAACACAAAAAGGCTCTCGACACACACTAAACTTAAGGAAAAAGTATTAGAAATATCGTGAAACCACGGTACATCAACACCCTCAACTTAAATTCGTTGTTTGTCCTCAAGCGACGCACTATGACTCACTACAAATTCTTTGTACAAAAGTATCCATATTTTAATTTCCGCAATCATTTGGCTATCAACCTCGATTATTCTCATTATGTTCATGCATGGTCTCACTATTAGGCATTGATTTGTGTAGAATCAAACCATAACCCAGATTTACTACGCAATGATGCCTATCCTCTTCAATTTCTCACCGAGATGCTAATATTTCTGATATTACAACTCCTGTCCTTCCTTCAAATAACATCCTCATTTTTCACACAATGATTTTAGTTTGAGTATAAGGATCACGTTTCGACACTCACTCTCAGAACAAATTCACCACTCATTTATACATATTGCCATAGGCTTGCCCTTATTTTCACTACTTCAAATTCCTCATACGCACTTAGGATCACAATAGGACTTTTTTAGATTGTAACATAGGCTCAGGGTCAGGTAGGGTGTATTTAGATATACTTTAGTGACTTGTTGCCCTCCTTGACATATCATTCTTATTTCGCCCTATTACTCAATTTTCTTTTCACTTTGCTGTTTTCCCTTTCTTATCCTTATGTGTAAGTGACTTTTCTCTTTTCTTGTGTTTATTTTGCTTTTGGTTATTATTAATTTTTTTTTTTTTTTTTTTTTTTTAGTCACTTCTGTTTTATTCTTTCTTTCTCTTCATTCTTTCAACCCCACTTTCCGTGGTTTTCCTTATAGCAGCCACCCTCAACTCATGATTTTGCCATGAGTCAAGGTTCACAATACCCATGGTTGGGTCAGGGCCAAAACAAGGTTGCTTTCTGCATTAGCCACCCTCAACTTATGCTTTTGGCATAAGCTGAGGTGCACATGTCCAAGGAGGGACCAGGGCCAACACATTGCTCCCAGAGAAGATAATAGTTTACTAAAAAAAAGATCTAGTTTAGGCTCAATTCATTTGGATCAAAAAGGGATTAACTTCATTTGGTTTTCTGTTATTTTTAGGCTCAAGATTGACTATTTCGAACAAGGGCCTATGATCCTTTCCTAAGTGATTGTTTTGACTCACTTTCAGTAGGACTAACCAGGCAAGTTCTAGCTCAGTATTAATGGTGGTCATTCGACTTTACCTCACACTCACATGACATTCCTTGCATTCCCAGAGTATTAGACACCTAGTTCAAATCTTACATTCAGGATCATGCAGAAGTGTATCCTTGTTTCATGTTTCAAACCACACAATTATCACTTACTATGCCTAGTCATGCAAATGATTATCGAGATATCATATTTATATTAGCCATCATGCTTCAGATTTATACTGTGTACATAAGATATGACATGCCGGTTCAATAGTAAAAGTAATCAGTCTTTTGGGGAAAAAGAACACAGGCAAGAAAACCCCAAAAGAGGATCGTGAACTTGGGCTACTCAGAATTCACCCAAGTGTTCACTTTCCATTTACCCCACCCCCTACAAAAAAATATGCAATTGTCCCCAATGCATAGAAAAGTTAAACTACGTAAAAGGGTAAGTGAAGCAAACCTGAGGCGCTAAGCGCCGGTGATCAGCAAGCTGGTGGGTTCGGTTCCCCGGAACCTGCTCCCTGCGTAGTCTGGACATCCTCAGTAATGTCCGCAGCATCCACAGCACCATCAGTAGCGCCTCCCACAGAATCTACAATTTTGGAGCTAGACGCCCCGGCAGCTACTTCTACAGCCCTCAACCTACGGGCCTCCTCATCGGCAATCGAGGCTCTCCTCGCAGATTCCATCTCACGGCGCTCCTTCTTCCTTGCCCTAGCCGCATCCTCCTCTCGACCCCTGCGTCTCTTGACATGCTCTTGTGGGGGAGGTGGTGGAACATCAGAAGTGGTAAACAGGGCGGCCATCACGGTGTCATCGGCAGGCTTCGCAGAAGGGGCCTCAGACTCAGGCACCCTCGCCTCTAATATCATATCAAGATCCGCCCGCAGACTCTCAACCGCAGCCTGGAGAGTCGACATGTCCACCGGAGGGGCTGGTCGGGCTAGTACTCGTAATTCAAATGCGTCTAAGCGCTGGTGTACCCCGGCGATCTGCCTCTCTGTGTGCTGTATCATCTTGCGCTCCATGCGCTCCTCTGCCTCAGCAATATTCTTCTGCATCCACGGCTGAATGTGATGCAGAAGAGTAGCCATCTGTGCCTCAAGTTTCTGAACCCGAGCTAGTGGGACCAGAGTGGCAGAAGGAGCCCAGCGAGAGGAGCTCGGGGCAGTGCTACTACCCGGGATAGACTCGACCGGAGTAGTGTCAGTGTGTGCAGAAGCAGCACGGGAAGCATCATGAGCATGCTCTACGGTGTCGGCCAGGTTCTCACCAAATGGGGCCACTTCTGGACGGGGCCCTCTGCGTGGGGCCAACTCATTGGCCTCATCCCTGATGAGGCCGATGTCAACATTTCCTGGCGGGGTCTTGAGCTGGTCAATGTGCCAAATGGGCACACCTGCTGATCTGCACAAAGAGAAAATCATGCAAGGGAAAGGGTAAGTTGTGGTGACCTTGAAGGCCCTCTCGTGCATGACCGCTTGGAGAAGCCAAGCGAAATCGACCTCGAACCCTGCCATCATAGCAGCCATCAGCACTGCACGATCCCAGGTGACTATGTTATCCGCAGCAGTGGGGGAGAGACAATGGCGGACGATCAACCAGAGAAACTTGGCCGTAAAGGTCAAGTTGGCCTTCCTGATGGCCCCCTTCGGCTCCATCACCCAATCCGCAGCCTCTCCATCAATAGATAGGTGCAGTGCCATCCACCTCTTGGTGGTCTCTCTCAGTGAAGGCTCACGTAAGAACCGGCCCTCTTTAACAATTTGCCACCGGTAATCAAACTCGGCGGTGAGAGGTGTGCTGGTGGAGTCAGAATCCGTGCCGTACAGATATCGGCGGATGGCTGGTAGGGAGATGTCAACCTGCATGCCTCGTACTCAGACGTGCTCAAGTGGGGCCTGTTTGGCGGGGGCAGACCGCCTATCGATCTGCGAGCGAAGAGTAGCCACATAAGAGGCATAGAACTCACGGACTAGCTCCTCACTGTAGCGACCCAAAGAACGAGCCGTCCACTCTAGCCGGTGTCTGGTGAAGAGGGTGTGAATATCTGGCATGGTGGGGAGACTTACCGTGAGGACCCGCCTCTCCAGTGTAAGAGTCCGTGTCATGACGCCTTTGTCATTGAGAACCTTGGCGTCTAAGTATACCTTGTATTGCCCGTCAACACACCACCGGTTGGGCTGATCGGCAACCGGGGCAGGGACTCCTGTTGGTGAGCCAGGGGTGGAGTCGGTGCTGTCAGCCTCATCATCTGAAGCAGACTGTGTAGCTGTGGCAGGAGCAGAGGCGTCTGCAGACCCAGAGGCTTCCTCTGACCACGAAACTCTTAAGGAGCCAGATGCTCCTTCGTCTTAGGCAGCTGACCCAGAAGGAGTGCCGGTCAGTGTGCGCTCCTCATCAGACTGGGAGGCAGTGACTACGCCGGGCGCCACCTTCTTGGGCGTGACTCGCGGTACACGTGGAGCTCGTGCTGGAGTAGCAGTAGGGGGCACGTATTCTGGATCATGCTCATCATCAAAGCCTATCACCAATCGGGCAGACGGGGCGACAGATTTTGAACGCCTACGTGCGTAAACGCGATCTTGTTTAGGTGCCATGATAGGTAGTACCTGTAACGAATCATCATTAGTACTTGAAGGATGAAGCATGACACAAAAGAAATAAACATTTGAGACAATAATACTCAGACACTCAAACCAGTGATAACAGCTCTGAAGTAGCAGTAGGTCACGACGGACCTGGTGACGGACCGTAGTGCGTATGACGGACCGTCATGCAGTCCGTCATGTAATACTTGGCAATATAAAATATCAGAGGGAAAGTCTCAGACCGATACGACGGTTAAGCAGGACGGACCGTCATGGGTATGACGGTCCGTCGCAAGTGTCCGTCAGAGGACACTTAGAAAAAGTGTTGAGACCCATAGGACAGGGGTCTCTGACCGTCACGACGGTTTGTGCAGGACGGACCGTCATGGGTATGACGGTCCGTCACATGTGTCCGTCAGTGGACACTTAGAAAAAGTGTTGAGACCCCTAGGACAGGGGTCTCTGACCTTCACGACGGTTGTGCAGGACGGACCGTCATGGGTATGATGGTCCGTCACATGTGTCCGTCAGAGGACACTTAGAAAAAGTGTTGAGACCCCTAGGACAGGGGTCTCTGACCGTCACGACGGTTGTGCAGGACGGACCGTCATAGGTATGACGGTCCGTCACATGTGTCCGTCGATGGACACTTAGAAAAAGTGTTGAGACCCCTAGGACAGGGGTCTCTGACTGTCACGACGGTTGTGCAGGACGGACCGTCATGGATATGACGGTCCGTCACATGTGTCCGTCAGTGGACACTTAGAAAAAGTGTTGAGACCCCTAGGACAGGGGTCTCTGACCGTCACGACGGTTGTGCAGGACGGACCTTCATGGGTATGATGGTCCGTCATTGGGTTGTCGTGCTGTGAAACAGAGACAGAACTGAGGGGTGCCAAGTTTTACCCCATGTGAGTCAGAATGACAACCCAAATTGGTAAGTCTTAAAGCCCTAATTTCTCTAGTATTGTCCAGGCAGTTTGTGGAATTACAGACCTAAGTTAGATAATATCTAGGCAAAAGCAGAAACCCATATGCAATCAATAGGGAAAAATAGTAAAACAACAAAAAAAATAGTAAAGGGTAGAGTTTCAGGAATACATACCTTGGAAGAGGAGACAATAATGCACAAATGATGGCACTCAAGGTAGAAGGTTAAGAATCACTGCAGCAAATTCCGACCAAGAGGGAAAATTTTGGGATGAACAATGGGAGAAGATGGGGAATTTGGGAAGAGAGTGAAGTTGGAAGGGGAGAAAATGGAGGGAAGATTAAGTGAAAACTGATAACGAAGGGGTGGGGGGGTTTAAAACGTTTTAAACTTTGAAAATTCTGAAGCCGGGTCGGGTCGGGTAGCCGGGTAATGGCGTGACGAAACCCCGATGACGGTTTGTCGCAGTTGTGATGGTCCGTCACATGGTCCGTCGCCTGTGCCCTAGTTTTTCAAAATTACAAGAGAGCGTACCTGGCACGACGGAGGCATGCGACGGTCCATCACAGGAGTGACGGTCCGTCGATGTATCCGTCAGTGACTGATGTAGAGTAACTTGTCTGCAGTACTTCCTGTAGATGTGCTACCTGAAAATTTACAACCCATAAATAGAAAATGCTACTGTTACTAGAAAGAGAAAAACACAAAAACTATAAACGTGATTAGATGATAACTATTGGGTTGCCTCCCAACCAGCGCCTGATTTAACGTCGCGGCACGACTGAGGACACTTGATTACTCAGACTTCATCAAGATAATATGCCTCAACCACCTCATTCGCCGATTCCGCATGACCAATATAGATTTTGAGACGTTGTCCGTTCACCTTAAACCGCACACCTTCCTTGTTTTCCAACTCAACGGCTCCATGAGGGAATAATTTGGTGATCAAGTACGGTCCAGTCCATTTAGACTTTAGCTTGCCCGGAAACAAGCGCAATCTAGAATAAAAGCACCGAATCCCCAATCATAAACTCTCGTTTCTCGATTTTTAGGTCATGGTACTTCTTCATCTTCTCTTTGTAGAGGGCTGAGCTTTCATAAGCCTTAAGGCGAAATTCATCGAGTTCATTTAACCCATTTAATTGTTGTTCTGCAGCTTCGTTCCAGTCCATTTTTAGCTTCTTCATAGCCCACATGGCTTTATGCTCTAATTCAACCGGAAGATGACATGCTTTCCCATATACTAGTTGGTATGGGGACATACCTATGGGAGTCTTATATGCTGTCCGGTAAGCCCAAAGAGCATCATCAAGCCTCCTTGACCAATCTGTTCTACTAGCGTTCACTGTTTTCGACAAAATCTGTTTGATTTCCCTATTTGATACTTCAACTTGCCCACTAGTTTGAGGATGGTAAGGAGTTGCCACATTATGGCGAACCCCATATTTCTCCAATAATCCCTTGAACAATTTGTTGCAAAAGTGGGATCCCCCATCACTAATAATTGCCCGTGGGGTACCAAATCGAGAAAATATATTCTTTTTCAAGAATGCAGTGACACTCTTCCCTTCATTGTTTGCGAGGGCGATAGCTTCCACCCACTTGGATACATAATCCACTGCTACTAAAATATACTTCATTCCATGAGAACTCACAAACGGACCCATAAAGTCAATACCCCAAACATCAAATAACTCAATTACAAGAATGGGATTTAGAGGGAGCTCTTGCTTTCTTGAAATGCCGCCATCTCTTTGACATCTATCACATGCTTTGGCGAACTCATGAGCATCTTGATGAATAGTTGGCCAATAGTAACCACTTTGGAAGATCTTGTGAGCAGTCCGGACACCACTATGATGTCCACCAAAGGGTGAGGAATGGCATGCCTCTAAAATACTCAACATCTCGACTTCTGGCACACAACGCCGAATAAGCCCGTCAGCACAACTCCTGTATAAGTATGGTTCATCCCAAAAGAATTTCTTCACATCGTACATGAACTTTTTCCTTTGATGAAAAGACAAGTCCGATGGAACAAGATCACTAGCTAGGTAGTTCGCAAAATCTGCAAACCACGGAATCAGGTCTTGTGAGGCAGCCAAGACATGCTCATCGGGGAACGTGTCATCAATATCAGTCTTATCCCCCAACTCTCTCATAGCTTCATCTTCTAAACGGGACAAGTGATCAGCAACTTGATTTTCGGTCCCTTTTCTATCCCTTACCTCAAAGTCAAATTCTTGCAGTAGTAATACCCAACGAATTAACCTTGGTTTTGCGTCCTTCTTCGCCATCAAAATCTCAGGGCTGAATGGTCAGTATGCACTATGACTCTAGTACCTAGCAAATAGGAGCGAAATTTTTCAAACGCAAATACTACAGCAAGGAGCTCTTGTTCAGTGACTGTATAGTTCTTCTGAGCTTCATTGAGGGCTTTACTAGCATAGTAAATGGGATGAAGGATTTTGTCCCTTCTTTGTCCCAATACCACACCAAGGGCAACCCCACTCGCATCACACATTACCTCAAATGGACTGTTCCAATCCGAAGAAATAATGATAGGTGCAGATACCAGTTTTTCTTTGAGATCGCCGAATGCTTTCAGACAGGATTCATCAAAAGAAAACTTACAATCTTTCTCCAACAGTTTGCACAATGGATGTGCAATTTTCGAGAAATCTTTGATGAATCTCCTGTAAAAACCTGCATGCCCAAGAAAGCTTCTCACACCTTTTACGGAGATAGGTGGAGAAAGTTTCTCTATCACCTCGACTTTGGCTCGATCAACTTCTATGCCCTTTTCTGAAATACGATGGCCCAAAACAATACCTTCTTTGACCATGAAGTGGCATTTTTCCCAATTGAGAACTAAATTGCAATCTTCACATCTCTTAAGAACCTCAGACAAATGGCTCAAACATTGCTCGAAAGTTTCACCAACCACTGAAAAATCATCCATAAAGACCTCAATAGTATCTTCCACCATGTCGGAGAATATAGACATCATACATCTCTGAAATGTGGCGGGTGCATTGCACAACCCAAACGGCATTCTCTTGAACGCAAAGGTCCCATATGGACAGGTAAAAGTGGTCTTCTCTTGATCTTCTGGTGCAATAGAGATCTGATTATACCCTGAATAACCATCAAGAAAACAGTACCACCCTTTTCCGGTGAGTCTATCCAACATCTGATCCATGAAGGGCATGGGAAAATGGTCCTTTTCGGTCCATGCATTTAATTTCCGATAATCCATACACACCCTCCATCTAGTCACCGGCCTCATTGGAACCAGTTCATTTTTTTCATTGGGGACCACAGTCATTCCCCCTTTCTTAGGTACACACTGAATAGGACATACCCAACTACTATCGGCGATTGGATAAATTACTCCTGCATCTAACCACTTTATAATTTCCTTCTTCACGACCTCTTGCATAGGTGGGTTTAAGCGTCTCTGGTGCTCAATACTTGGCTTATGATCGGGCATGAGTTGGATTTTATGAGAACAAATACCAGGAGGGATCCCAATAATGTCCGCAATGGTCCACCCAATAGCTCTTTTGAACCTTTTTAGCACTTTGACCAGACTCTCAACTTGTTGTTCATTTAGATCTGATGCAATGATTACCGGTAATGTGTCACCGGTTCCTAAGAATTCATACCTTAGATGAAGTGGGAGAGCTTTTAGTTCTAGCTTTGGAGCCTCCTCAATGGATGGTTTAGCGGGTGGAGACTCGCGATTCTTCATGTCTAGCTCATATTTCTTCGGTTTAAACCGGACATTACCACGATCAAGGGCAGCAACTAATGACATATATTCTTCAATGCCTTCATTATCAAGATTCATTATCACTGCCGCCAGTGCTTCTACACCTAGTCGTTCTTCTATTTGTGTCTTGGATGATTCACCAATTTTGTAGGATATGGCAGATACCGATTGGAGCTCACCACTCTGCCGCATGGACCTACAAATGTTGAAAGTCACTTCTTCATTGTTCAACCGAAATTTCATCTGCCCTTTTTCCATATCAACTAAAGCTCTACCCGTAGCAAGGAATGGCCTCCCAAGAATAATAGGCACCTCAAAATCGACTTCACAATCAAGAATGACAAAATCTGCTGGAAATATGAACGACTCCACTTTTACTAGCACATCATGGAGTATCCCTATAGGCCTTTTTACTGTTCGATCGGCCATCAGTAGCCGCATCGCAGTGGGCTTTGGGTCACCCAAACCCAACTTCTTATAAATCGAGAGGGGCATGAGATTTATGCTTGCCCCCAGATCACATAATGCTTTCGCAAAATATAATAACCCGATTGTACAAGGAATAGTAAATGCACCCGGATCTTCTTTCTTTTGCACTAAAGACCTTGTAGCAATAGCACTACAATGCTGCATTCTGTCATCATCCTCAAAAGTGACCGATCTTTTCTTTGTAACCAAATCTTTCATAAACTTGGCATAACCGGGCATTTGTTCAAGAGCTTCTACCAAAGGAACATTGATAGAAAGTTGCTTCAACATTGTTATAAAACGCCGATATTTGCCATCTTCGGTCTTTTTCACTAATCTTTGAGGAAAGGGGGGTGGAGGTCTAGGCATGGGAGTTACCTTTTTAGGCACTTCAGCAACTTCCTCAGTGTTATCTTCTACTTCATCACTAACCTCTACCACTTCATCATTGTCTTTCATCACCTTTTCCACAATAGACGGCATAGGTGGGTCAATAGTTTGTTTACCACCACGAGTAGTAATTGCCATGCAGTGTCCATCATTTTTTGGATTTTGGACAGTGTTGCTAGGAAGAGTACCCGGTTGCCGTGTGTTCACAGTTGCAGATAATTGAGCCATTTGCAATTCAAGCTGCTTGATTGATATGGCATGTGTATCAACTTTCTGTCCAATACCTGCTACATCACTCCTTAACTCTTTGGTGTGCTCATCACTAGCATCGAACCTCCTCATCATCTTGTGCAACATATCCTCAACTCGCGCCATACTACCTCCACCATCCCTAGGAGCAACTTCACGATTTTGAGGAGGAACATATGGCCCACTCCTCTCATTTCTGTTACCATAGTTACCCCTGTTGAAGTTGTTGTCGCGGTTGTAATTTCCATCACGAACATAATTACCCTCGCGGTTGTAGTTACCATAGTTCCGACCTTGATTTCCTTGACCTTGGCGCCAATTCTCCTGATTGGAGCCTTGGGCATTTGGTCGGAAACCCCCCGTCTGATCATTTACTGCATAAGAATCTTCCTCATAATAATATTCATCAGTTGGTGGTGGTGGTTTAGACAAGTAGTTCACTGCGTTTATCTTTTCTGCACCCCCAGTGACATGTTTTAACACTAACCCAAGCTCAGTTCTCATCTGTGCCATCTCTTCACGAATCTCATCTGTGGCTGGGTTGTGTGTGGATTGCACTGCAAAAGTATTTCTCCCAGTATCTGTCTTTCTAGTACTCCATGCTTTATTATTTTGGGAAATTTTCTCTAATTTTTTGGCAATTTCAGCATAAGGACACTCCCCATAAGAACCACCTGCTATAGTATCCAATACCGCTTTATTATTATCATCCTGTCCCCGGTAGAAGTATTCTTTGAGTGACTCATCATCAATGCGGTGATTGGGGACACTTCTCATAAATGAAGTGAACCTATCCCAAGAACTACTAACTGATTCTCCTGGTAGTGCCACAAAGTTGTTAACTCTATCTTTGTGATTTAGTTTCTTGGAGACCGGGTAGTAACGTGCTAAGAAAACGTCCCTTAATTGGTTCCAAGTGAAGATTGAGTTATAAGGAAGCTCAGTGAACCAAATGACAGCCTCTCCATTCAATGAAAGAGGAAATACTCTTAGCCCTATTACATCCAAATTCAAATCAGGCCTCCCTACACAGCTTTTACACACTGCCCTCACCTTAGCTATATGAGCATGTGGATCCTCGGACGGTAGTCCGAAAAACAAACCTCTAGCAGTGAGCATTTGCATTAGACTACTAGTGACTACAAAGGTGTGACCTTTAGGTAGAGGGGGCAATACAAGTGGCCCATCAGAATCTGCAATATTGTCATATCCTCTGTAGTATTCTTGAGGACGTGGTGCGGGATTTTTCCCCCTTTGTGCACCTGGATTAGGATTATCAGGTAATAATCGACCATGAGCATCAACCGGAGCTGGGTTGTTCAGGTTTGGATCATCATCATTTATACCCAAGTTTCGATTCATTCTTCATAGTGTACGCTCTTACTCGTGATCGTAGGGAAACAAGGGTTCTCTTCCGCTCCGTGTATTTGGCATACAAGGACGTCAAACCTAAAAAAAATCAAAAACAACAGAAAAAGTAAAATCAGGAAAATATTAACTAAATTTTAGTAATAAATTAAAGTTAATCTAAAAGCTACTTTCCCCGGCAGCGGCGCCAAAATTTGATACGCTCAAACTTACTTCTCAAATAAGAAGTAAAGCGGTCGTATCAAGTAAAGAACCCAACTAATGAGGTTGGGATCGATCCCACAAGGAAAATAGTTCAGACTTAACTTTATTGTATTATTACTATTATTTAGCCAACTGTTTTCCAAAAAAAACAACTAAGAGACAAAAAAGGGGGGTTTTATTTCTAAATTAATGAGAATGATTAACTAAATAAGATCGAACAACTAACAAATTTAACTTTCGGAGTTTTAATCAAATTGTAAAATTAACTAGGGCTTTAGTGTTCCCCACAGGTTCCTAACTTGGTAAATCTAACTATAACATCTCTATCCTGATATCTTGCATGTAAAGTGATAAGTTATGTATCTCTAAATCCTTGGTCCGGCATCTAGAGAATTTCACTCCGCACCTTGGTCCGGCTACGTGTGTTGCTATACTAACCCTTATCTTTACCTCATATTAAACATCGTATTCGGTATTTGACTAAGCTATTAACTCGTACCAACCAATACTAGTCTATTAGATAGTCTACACTAAATCTATGTTGATAATTCTTTTCCTATTATCTACCTCCTTGGTCCGGCAAGTAGCATTAAGGCGAGTTCTAACGTTGGCCACCGTTAAAAAGAATTCTAAACGAAAGAATTATCAATACATGCAAGACACCACTCTAGAAATTGTTATTGAAGTTAGATTTCTACCTTGTTATTCACCCATGGTTCCCACAACCCTAGCTATGAGGTTTAGTTACCCATGTTCGTAATTACACAATTCATATCGTTAATGGAAGAGTTCATGCACTTACTTTTATGAAAACGAATAATTTCCCAGAATTCAACTTGATTAATCACCGAAATCCACAACAATCAATTCCCGGAAAAAATCTTAATTTCCAAAATCAATAGTTTACTAATATAATCGAAGAACTATAAACTAAAAATTATCCAGAAAGTCTAACCTCAAAAACGAGGTTTTTCCAACTATTTATAAGAAAAATAAAAACCTAATCAAATAAGGATTCTATTTACTAAAAATCTGTCCAAACGCGTCTGGGTCGACGGACCACGTGACGGACCGTCATGGACACGACGGACCGTCATAGCCTCCGTCGTCCCATACTTCACATCTTCTCATGTTGCTTTCTTCATTCCCCCCGACGGACAGGTATGACGGACCGTCGCAAGCATGACGGCCCGTCGAGGGTCTTCGTTCCAATACACTTGAACTTTGGAATTTTGGGTACTGGGATTACTCTCTGATAATTACGACGAACATGCAGGACGGACCGTCGTATCTGTGACGGTCCGTCACGAACTTCCGTAATCCCACACTTGGTCAGACTTCCCCAAATTTCCTTCAGCAACTTCTTCCTTCACTACGATGCCACCTACGGACCGTCACAGCCGCGACGGACCGTCATAGGCTCCGTAGGTGGTCTCTTCTGCAATTCTTTCTCAAAAACTCCCGCGTTCTTCCTTAGACAGATTTTCTGCAAACAAAGGTAAACTTATATCAAAATCAACACAAAAAGGCTCTCGACACACACTAAACTTAAGGAAAAAGTATTAGAAATACCGTGAAACCACGGTACATCATAGTGAGATAAGGAAAGAAAGGGAAGCTCATTCCTAGATATGTAGGCCCTTAAGATATCTTGAAAAGGGTTGGTAAAGTGTCTTATGAGTTACAGTTGCCAGCAGCACTAGAAGCAGTGAATCCCGTCTTTCACATCTCTTTTTGAAGAAATGTGTTGGTGATCCAGCATACACAATGCCATTAAAGAGTGTTTCCATAGAGATAGTCTCTCGTATGAGGATGTACCAGTTTATATTCTTGATCGTCAGGTTAAGAGATTAAGAAACAAAGAAGTAGTTTTAGTCAAGGTTTTGTGGAGGAGTCAGTCTCGAGAGGGAGCTACTTGGGAAACAAAAGCAACCATGAAGGCCATGTATCCTCACCTCTTTCCTTCCGATTCCACTCCAGCTTGAGTTAATAGTCCCTCTTAAGTTTTTCAGTTATTCATGCGTAAAATCAATCTTAACATCACGTTCCTTATGTTTGTACTTGCATTCTCATCATATTTGCTTGTTCATGGAACTCAGTTCAGTCAAAAATTTGGTATTCAGTGTTAAGTGGTAGGGTTTTAGCTTTTCCCCTCCATTTAAGCTAGTTTGGTTTTCATTCTAGGAAAAATGATCCCAAAAGGGAGATATTGTAACACCTTGAAAATCAGACCCAGGAAAGAAATTGCAGATATTACCTGAAGTAGTAAACCACAGAAGGGTACATGGAGCGTGATAGGGACCACAATCCATTGACCTACCCATGGTGGGGAGTTGGACTCTACCAACACATGAGTCAGACCACGGGACCCTTCACGGGTCGCGGTCATGAAGACGGGCCATGGTGCTGTCTGTGGTGTCGAACTAGTAGACCCCCCAACATATCCTTAGAATACCCAGATCTAAGCGAAGACCACATACAATTTCACGATATGTGGTTTTTTATACGGACCGTGGGAGGGCCTGTGCAAATTATACAGTGTCTCCCTTGCCCAACCCCTTAAACTCCCACACCAAGTGAAGTCCACTAACGTTTTCACAACCCGTAATCCATGACACGGACCGTGGGAGCTTCAGTGGAGTCTAACCAGTAGACTCCCAATATGAAGCCTCCAGACCTCAGACCATAAGGACCACGGGACATTCACGGTTCGTGGCCCTCCACACGATTGTGGTTATAGATGTAGTCCAGACCCCTAGATTATTAGTACTAAGTTCAGATCAAGCAGACTTCATGGTCCGTGGTCCCTTTCATGGTCCGTGAAGATGTTCGTGGTCAGCCCGTCACCATCTTTAAGTTAGGGGTATTTCGGTCTTTTCTTATTTCTTTGGGCCTCTAACCTCGTTGTTTTTACCCAAACTTTCATGGTTTTTGGTTAGTTTTATCCTGGAAATGAAAACAGAACTTAGCTAAGTCAAATAATTAATCACACTTAGAGAAATTAGAGCTTGAGAGAGGAAAAGAAGTTAAGAACCCTAGTTCAAGAATGCAACAAGGTTCCATCAGTTCCAGCCCCAAAATCAAAAAATTTCTCTGTGGAATTTGTCACCAGGTATATGGGATTTTACTAGTGGGTTCCTTTCACCCATTAGGTCCCTAGAATTCAGTCAGTTTCTTGATTTGCTTATTATTAACTAGACTTAAGGTTTCAAGAATTTAAACAGATTATCATGAATTACTTATGTATATGTTCCAAATGAGATTATTATGTTAGTACTTAGTTTATTGAAGGAATTTCAAAACCTTAGTTTTGTATTTCTATAGGTCTTGAATTACACATGCTAGGTCAGATATTTCAGCTATTCAGATATATATGCCTTAGTTATTAACACATGATTACAAGATTAATTGTTGCATTCACACTTTACACGTTCAGTTTTGAGCTATCCAATATTACAGAAACTCAATCATAATATGCTAACCACTAAATTCTTTGGGAGTAGCATAATACCATGTTTAACTAGGGTTAGTCACCCTTATAGTCCTAGATGTACTAGACACTTATGTTGTACGTCCCCTCTGTGGGCATTATTTGATCACGTCAGCATGCCTCAATACCTTTGGCCGGGTATATTGGGTCCTCTCGATGGGGTGTATACATCGGACTCCACATTTAGCTCATGTAGTTTTATTGTCGGTTATTAGTAGCTTCCACAGTTCAGTCAGATTCTATTGCATTGACCATATTTACAATATAATCAGTATTCAGTCTCAACATGTTATAAATTATGTCATTGCATAAAATTAGCTCAGTATTCAGTATCTAGATCATGTTCAGATTATATACTTGATTCATTGCTTGTTCAGTTATATGTTATGTCATCTTTATTCTATCTGTCATGCTCAGTTCCTTCAAGTACTGATGCATACTTTGAGCTACATCTTCATGTTATGTAGGTTTAGGTCCTCAGTAGTTAGATCACGCATAGATTGATTCCCGATATTCAGTTCAACAACATCAGTGATGAGTCCTCATTCTTCGAGGACTAGTGACATGCTTAGCTTTACCGCTTTTAGTATTTAGGTTCAGTTTTTCTAGATTTAGCTGGGGCATGTCTCACCATTTCTAGTTAGTTTAGAGACTTATTTTAGACATAGTTAGATTCAACTTACTATTCGTGTTTGATATCTCTTTTGTATTAAAACTCTCATATTTCATATATTCAGATTGGTATATGGGTATTCCCCATCATTTCATAATTACTTTATGTTTTAAGCTTCCACATCAATTTATTATCTTTACTATTCTTATGATTATGCCAGCAGGGTAATCTTGGGGTTACTTGTGATCCTAGGTCCCGTGTCTGCGTCTCGGGGGTAGCTTGGGGCGTGACACCCATCGGCAAAATAGGCGATTTGGATCCCCCCCTCACTGATAATACTCGATGAGTCACCCATAGGGACTTTAAATCACCAAAATAGAAAGAAACTTAAGGTTTTCAAGACATTTGGGCAAGCTAATTCGGCGATTCGCCAACCCATTCAGCGGATCGTTGATTGAGTAGGTGAGTTTGCCAAATTTCTTAGCCTGGGTATGTTTCAGTAAAATGACTATAGCTTTCTACTTCGAACTCGAAATAAGGCAACTTGGTGGAGTTGGAAATAAGACTCATAGTCCTTTAATTTGATAGGTCCATAGGTCACCTAATTCATTATATGTCGATAGATATGAGCATTTGAAATTGACCTTTATAAGAACTCATGCATGAACTTAGCCAACACGGACGCTTTGAACTTGGCTTAGTGATTGAGGTCCCATATGATCCTAGATCACTTTAGATACTCCTTATACACTTGGTAAATGGACTTATAACAGATGATCATGTAGGACATTACCCGTTTCAAGATCAAATACTTACATTGAATGATGTAGATTTTAAGGGTAGGGTTGTGAGGTGTTATAGAATGATTTAGGTCCTAGCTTACAAATTTTTGGGGTGTTACAATATCTCCTCCTTGGGATAATTTGTCCTTGAATGAAGGTTGTAATAAGAATAGAAAGGGAAGGATTTACTCTTACTATCTTTCGGACTTCTGAACTTGCCTACTAACATATGCAGAACTGATTCATACGAACAGTTTAGATCTATATATAATATATATGTCACGAACGATATGGATTTGAACATAGTCACGCTCTATATGAAGTTATTTGACATGAAACAGGGGTATTTGATCATAATGTAAGAATAGGATTAATATTCCTTACACAATTAGTGCTAACTTTCAAGCCTAGCTACAACTCTAAATCATGCCTTCTTTTCTGAATACCACACCTCATTAGCTGCAACTAACTCCTACAACGGAATATGACTACTCCAACAAAAATTCTAAGTCAAACTACCTGCTCTTACTGTGTTCAAGCATAACTCTAAATGACAAGGTGCTAAACATGAGATGTTTATTCTAATCTAAACCACACGATTCAGGTTTTATACTTCTATAGATATTGCCATACAAGAATATTA
This sequence comes from Solanum sitiens, assembly GCA_016801875.1. Lineage (NCBI taxonomy): Eukaryota > Viridiplantae > Streptophyta > Magnoliopsida > Solanales > Solanaceae > Solanum > Solanum sitiens. The sequence goes on along the minus strand of JABWTJ010001098.1, from coordinate 98,046 downwards.
CTTCTTACCACCATATTCAATCAACCTCGCGTCATAATTAAGAACTACCTAATGCATTATGCATTCATCAACACTTAATCAACACCACATTCAAGCCTACAACAATAAAAACTCCATGTACTTCTACTAACCAATCTTTCTAAGAATTTCTCATTCTCTCGTCATCTCTACCAGTTGAAATTTTGATGCACTACTACAAGTAACGACTAACTAATCTCATGTAATTGTTACTCATCATAAAACCTCATCTCTTTTTTCCTCCAATTTTATAATCTTAGATGGAATAATCTTATATCTATTATCACACAACAACTATTAACAACATCATTGTCAAAACTAAAAGTGATCATTTGAAGATCTTAGAGAGAAGGATCATAAGCACGATTTATTTAAGATACTTGATATAAGAATACATATGACATAACATTATTTTGTTATACATTGAGGATAAATCATTAATTTGTGAGACCGATTATACTATGTTATATGAGTGAATATATGAATAGGTTCATATCATAAGGTTAATATCTATAACATAACTTTATTGAGTAAGATTGAGATCAATGGACTAAAGTCCTTGGCTCTCATTCTGGAAACTGAGTATAGATGTGAATATGTATGAAGTGTATGATCATAGGTCATGGACATACTTTTTCTATTTGAAACATCAACATGATATTGTAACAACCGAATTTTGAGAAATATGCTAGAGTATGAATAGATTGGTGTATCACTAGAACTCTTTATGAACACATCAATATATGATTCACCACACTCAACTTAGTTTCTCATCTTATCATCTCCCCCTTAGGTATGAAATCAACAGTTTAAAGCTATGGATCTATTCCATCATCTCTAACCTCGTTTACATTCACTTTACTCTAATACTTAGGAAATGCTAATCTCATGGGTACTAGACTTCCCACATGTAGGATCTAATATTCCTTCCATGACTTCTTTCTGAGATAATTCTATTAACTTCTTCCCTTCTCTATAATAGGTATCCACATTATTTTATAAATCTGCGTAATCTAACTCTTATTAGTAAGACTTGTCCTTCTTGGCCCACTAAAACCATCCTTTTAAGTTCATATCTACCTACTTATAGGAAACTTAAACTATATTCAAGAGACTCATCACTGGATACATATGATTCCTTTGACCAAACTCTTATGGGTAATGAATAATGCTGACATTAGCCTACTTAATATTGATAACTCGACTATACTATCTAGGCACACATGAAAAAGTCATAAACTTAATTAGAACCTCGTCTGACTACATATTATCTCGAGTACACCCCTTAATGATCTTGATAATATAATGTCTTAGCTTTACCTTATTTCTCTCCTTTAAGAGTCATAACAACACACGTATACCACTCACATTCATCGCAACAAACATGTTACTTCCTCACCTATTTTATTTCGATATCAGAAGTAACATTATCACCCTCATGTTATCATTTTTTATGTCACGATTCTTATCTCAAATTCAAGCTTAGTGTCTAGTGTTTAACAGGAATATCATTATATTTGTTTGCATACTATACTAACTTAATTACAACTACTAGATAAAATTAAGAAACACTTTCCCACTAACATCTCATGACAAATAGTCAGTGTTTATCTCCTAGTCTACCTATTTACAAATTAACGTCATGTTCCCTTTCACAACCTAAGAACAGTTAACCCATTCATTATATATCATTTCCTAATTATTCCTATAACCCTCTGAATACCATGGGGATCTCCCTTCAAAAATCATAAGCCTAGCTTAGATCTATTAACTCATGAATACTCTACTCTTCCATTAAATATCTACAATTGGTCTTCATTAACGTAATGACACATTTGCATAAACTGATTTCTAGTTAATATATGCTTTAACTCATCATAACCAATAAGTCTTTCTCTACAATTCATCATGAAATCCATAAAAAAAAAAAATTCCTTAGTCTATACAACAAGGAAATCTCTTCATTAATAACTTACCAAGTACGTGACTGTAACTATACACTTTACCTAATAGTTATCCCAATTTCATAGGTTACTACAACTCTAAATGCATACTTCTAAAAGTGGGCACTTCTATTACTACTGCACATAACACTGTAACACATAGTATCTTTTTAAGGTGAAAATACTATCAAATCTCTAAAACATACTTCACTCTTAAAGGGTATCACCTAAAATAAGGCTTAGAGAAGAAAGTTTGGTATTACATCACGTCTTTATCATGAATGCACGATTCATATGAAAAAGAGTGCATTCATTTTGATCTAAACACTTAAGCTCACTCATGGGGTTCTCTCAAGCCCCTCTAAAATCTCATGACTTCTGAAGACTTTTGCTGAGAGTAACTCATCAATAAGGATCTGGAGTTGATATTCAACCCCCTTGAGTATGAGGGATATTTGAATGGATTTGAGAAACATACGTGTTTGAATAAGTTCCTTATGGAATAGTTCTATTGCACAATAAGAGTATAAAAGAAGGGAGAATTTTCTTAAATGTCTAGTCCCTTATTTATAAAAGTTGAGCCCGCACAATCATGAATAAGTTCCTACTGGTATGGCTTCACACAAAACGTAGGATACTTGAATTTTGTGCTCTGATACAAAGTTTGTTATGCCCCAAGCCTACACCCTACATGAGGATAACACTAATAACTATTGTTGATCCCCTAGTGAATCCTTGGTATGTTTGAATGATTAGTGGAAGACTAGCTCAAGATGATTTAAGCTTTAAAATAAAATTTAAATTCAAGTCACAAAACTTCTTAAACTCAAACTATCTCGAAATAGTATACTCAAAAGTGTCTGAAAAATTATATGTGAACAATAATAGTTTGCGAAGATAGTTCAAAGAAAACTGAAAGAAACTTTACACTAACTATTTGTGAAGCCTCTATCATTCAACATCGATGTCGGAATACAACCCACGATACCGTAAAAGTATTAAACTGGAAGAAAAAAGTGAATTCCTACGAAATGCAAGGAAGTCTTAACAATGCTAGCAAAGAGTAAAAAATGATCTCAACGTAGCGCATGTTGATGATCCTAAACACGTATATCTGACTCATCAAAAGATGCAGCTCGAATGACATTGGTATATTGAATGTGCGAGTATGTAATATAGAGAACTAAAATGACTGAACTAAAGAACTGTAATAAATATAATTATATACGGAATTGATGCAATGAAATAAATGAGTCAAATCATTTAAATTTTATAAATACTTACTCATCTCTGAACTCAACATATTAAGTGGTATGATAAAAAGACACTTTTAACTCTATTTGAGAGATTCTCTAATCGAAAACCATTACTATAAGAAATGTGATGATACAACGGCTCACCCAAGCTGATAGAACTACCATAAACCTTTCCAAGATATAGAACATCTGAACTAAGAACTAAGCTCTACTCGAAAGCAATAAGGAGTCGTCTAAAAAATACGATCCTTTGCCCTTGTTTCCTACATGGTTTATGGGCAATATGAGTTGTCTGAACTCATACTCATATCGGTGCTCAATACTACTCCCAATGAATATATACTCATTCTCAAATGTATAAAACATACTCTTTCTCAATTTGAAGTAATTACTCAAATATCCTTTTAAAAGAGGTTACTGCTCCGAAATATCTCTGAACTCATAAATACATTTAGAAATAAAAATATTTCTTTCTTAATGTAAAAAAATTGATACTTTTTGGAATACTTAGTTCACTTATACTTTCTCCAAACTTATCTTTGTTTTCTCAAAAATCAGTTTAAGACAAAAATGTTTTCTTCAACAGATTCTCAAAAATTGTAACTCAAAATAGGGTTCATGCAGAAATACAAACATGACCAAATCAACTCAAGGATCTTAATAAGAATATAGACAACTAAGTACCTAGAGATTAAGAACTCAGAACTGAAAAATACTACTCATTTCAAGAATACTAAAATTGCACGATAAAACCATAGATTAATTTTTTATGGAGTTAAGTAAGATGTAAGGTGTGAGGTGTGAGGATGAACTCAGTTCATCATTGTGATAGCCTTACATACTTGGAAGAATAAAGTTCTAGAAGAAGAACTTGATTAGAAACCTGGAAAACGTAACTTTTTTCTTTCTTGCGGGTTTTCTTAGCGATAAAGAGTGGAGAAGAATCTTAGACTGAAGCCTTAAGATTCTTGAAGAGAATCTAGAATACTCAATACTCAGAGATAAAGAACTAAGAACTCAACAAAACTACTCATCTCAGGAATACTCAAACTCTGAAATAAAATCATATATTACATTTTATGGAATAAATATATATGTAGAGTGTGAGGATGAACTTTGTTCATCATTGTATAGTCTTACTTACCTTGAAGAAGAACTCCATTAGAAGACTCGAAACCCTAGCTTTTTCTTCCTTACATTTTTTCTTGAAGATGAAAAGTGTCGAAAAATGTTAGATTTAAACCTTAAGATTATTAAAGAGAATCTTGAACTTGGAGTCTTTAGATGTTTATAAATTTGAGAAATACTTTCTTGGAGTTCCCAATATTTGGAATAATGAGAATCTGAGATTTTGAGACTTGTTTTAGTAAAACGATCATAAATTTTTATTCAGAATTTAAACTTTAGGAAAAATAGGTGGTTTATGAAAGATGATACTTTGAACATTAATTTGATAGGTTATAGATCACGTTATTCATTATACGCTGAGAGATATGAGCATTTGAAGTTGACCTTTATATGAACTCATGCGAGAACTTAGCCAATATGAATGTTTTGAATTTGTCTTGGTGTTTCAGGTCCCTTATGCCCCTAGATCACTTTAGATACTCTTGATACACTTTTTAAAAGACCTTATAGCACATGATCATGTAGGAAATCACAAGGTTCAATCTCATATACTTACGACGAATGATTCAAATTTTAAGGGTAGATTTGTGAGGTGTTATAGAAGGATTCAAGTCTTCTCTTAAAAATTGTTATAGAGTGAATAGGACTAAATCGCCACTAATGATGTCCATTACCTAAGAATGTGAAATCCAAAATTGTTTGCACTATTTCACACATATCAACTAATTTTTACAAGTTCAAAATCTTTGTAGGTGTGCCAAGATTTGTTCGAAACCCTATGAACGGAAATAAAATATTACCCTACAAAATTTGATATTCTAAACTCAACAAAGCAGTCAAAACTTCCATTCAATTTTCTTTGGACCAAAAATGGGTCCACACACAATCTCTATTTTATACCAAAATTTACAAGGGGACTCAGAATTAGCCCGAGAGTCTTTGGATATGCACAAAGGGTCATTTTAAAAAAACTCAACATTTTGAATCTCACCACGCTGATGGAATTCTCATTCAAGAATATTGCTGGAGTATATTTGTGGTTGTCAGTTTAAAGATAAGACCTTTGTGTCTGTTTGAGACCAGATGTTAGAGGTTGATGCCAGATAGACAACTTTAGGTTCAAACATGGTTTTGAAATTTTTCTAGATGTATCTATGTTCTGAGGGTTAGGGATTTGATTTAGTTGAGTCTTTTCAAGGCTCATGATTCTAGATATTCTATCCATTTGGGCACCACGAAGATGAGTCCAAATTTGAGGTAACGTTATTGCTAGTGCAATATGGGGAGAGATATTGGACTATGTGTCCATTACATGTGTTTCTAATAGGTGAAGACCAAACATTTGAGGCATAGTTGTGAGTTTTAGAGATTACACATTATGGAGTAGAAGAAAGATAACATCATTATGGACTTTGGACTTTGTTGTGAGATTTCCTTAGACTTCTAGACGACTTGACATTATTTGGGTCAATGTTGATCGGTTAACTATGTTAGCACACTTCCTCCCCATTCAGTCTTCATTTGGCATCGATTTGGCTCATAGCTATATTCTGTATTTGTTTAATCTTTATGATGTGCCTTTTTCTATTATCTCAGATTGTGGTTCTTAGTTCAGTTTAAGCTTTTTAAGGAACTTTCAAGATGATTTGGGCACTTGTGTTGACCTTATAACAATATTCAACTCGCAAAATAATATTTTGTTGGAGAATATTTATGTTCTTAAGGATATGTACGAGCCTATGTTTTGGAGATTTCACGTCATTGGGACCATTTCTTTCCTTTGGTGGAGTTTTTGTACAATAACAACTACAACTTTAGCATTCAGATCTCCATATTCAAAGCTTTATATGGTACACATTGTCTTTATTTTTTTTGTTCGTTTAAGTCTATGGAGCCTAGTCCATGTGGTTACTATTTTCTTTAGGAGACCTTAGATTTGGTTTTGGTGATTCTGGATAGGCACATGACTTTTGAGAGTAGGCACAAAAGTTACATCAATCATAGGAATATACCTTTGAGGTTTGTAGTTAATAATCGAGTATCCCTCCATGTGTCTCTCATGAAGGGTATGATGAGGTTTTTGAGGTGGGGCAAGCTTAGTCCTAGGTATATTGGTCTTTTTGAGATCCTATAGACAATTGACGGTGTTGCCTATGAGTTGGACCTACCTTCAACATTTTCATCTATTCACGCATTTTTTCACATCTCGATGTTACGTTGATATGTTCTTCATGACTCTCATGTGCTCCAGTATGATATGGTAGAGTTGGATGAGCATTGACTTTTGTGGAGGAGCCAACTACTATTTTAGACAGAGATGTACGATGGTTGTGTTTGAGAGAAATTTATATGGTGAAGGTTTATTAGAGGCATCATCCAATTAAGAAGATACCTAAGAGACTGAGCATAAGATTCAAGAGTAGTTTCCTATCTTGTTTTATCCTTGTGAAACCTCTTGACTCTTACTTTCATGGAGGAAAGCCCTTTTAGTAATGGATATTGTAATGACTCTCTAGGTCATTTCTGTGTAAGTGTTGTCCTTTCACTGTTTATAGTATTCCTATAGTGGCCCCAAGTCATATATGACTTGATGGTACTGATAGCACGATCACCTAGTCATTCATTAGGTTTTTATTCAAGTTTTTGTATTTTTGAAATTTTGAAACTCAAATAGTTGGTTTTGGTAAAAGATTAAGGAAGATGGACTCAAAATGCAATTTTGACGATTCCATCAGTTTTGGAAGGGTCCTATTGGAATAGTTGTATGGTGGGCTCAAACTTTGACGGTTTTGTTGTGATTTTGATCCATTAGGTGCTTTACCTTTAAAGTTTCAGCAAAAGATAGACTTCGATCAACATTTTTGGTAAACATGTATGTATGAGTATTCTGTGAGTGTGGTTAACTCCAGAATGTTGATTTTAGTCCAGAACAACCCATCATGTGGATGTCGAGGCTTCTAAGCTAATTCCATGTGTCTTATAGATTTTGGTAAAAAGAAAGTTTGGGTGTGGGACCCACTTTTGTCGAAACAACCTTAGATGGAAGTTTTGATTGCTCCTTTAAGTCTCCAATTTCAGTAGGGTAGCATATCTCATTTGCACAAATCACGTTCTAAATGAATCTGGGAAACACTTTCAGATGATTTAGAATTGCCAAAAACCAGCTCATATGCATCAGTTGGTGCAGGTTCCAGTTACCCTTCGCATTTGTAGGCCCCTTTACTACTTTTGTGAAGGCATTGTTCTTTGTTCTTCGTGATCATCAAATTGTGGGTTTCTTGGTCATCACGATCGTAATGGATATTTGACCCATATTAACTGTAACACCTCTAAAATAAGACTTGGACTTTTCAAGAGAAATTGGTGAACTACTGAGGGCTTAGGAACTGTGATCAGGAGCACGGTCCGTCACCCTTATCGTGGTTCATACCAACCCAACAATTGTGGACCACAGAGCCCTTCACAGTCCGTGGACCACCTCACAAGCCATGAGGAAGACTTCTGTATGTTAGGTAGAGACACCAGGGTTCATGCATCAGACCACGGAGCCCACCACGGGCCGTGTTAGAGCTCAAGGATCGACCTCCAAGAACCAGTAGACCCCTAGCCCAAGTGAAGAACCTCAGTGTCCTTCACGGCCCATGGTGCTTCACATGGTCCATAAAGTGGATTGTATTCAAGGCTACCCAACCTGAAGGCAGGGCAGGGCCATGAACCCAACCCAGTCGACAAACCGTAGTCCTAGTGGCGGTTCGTCACACACCTCGTGGTCAAGCCTCGTTAATTTTTAAGTAGGGTTGTTTAAGTCTTTTCCCCTATGCATTGGGAATTTAAACTACGTCTTTTCACACTTAAACTATTGTTTTTAACTAGTTTAAGCATAATAATCTAGTCAGTTCTCCAAAAATCATTCAAACATAGAGCAAGAACAGGAGATAGAGGCGCCAGTTTTCCCAAGAATAGTCAAAAAGCTATTTCCAAGTTAAAGCCCATAAATCGAAGGAATTCTCCATAGATTTATTCACCAGGTATGTCGAATTTCACTAGTGGTTTCCTTTCATCCACTAGGTCCCTAGAATTTAGTCAGATTCTCGATTCTCTATATCTTATTTGGAGCTAGTGTTTCTAAAACCTTAGATATTGGTTGAGATTTAGTTGTTATAGTATTCTTAATCGAATTATCATATTTTTATGGAAATGTTGCTAAACTTCTTTTATGAAACTCAGAACCCTAGATGTGTTGATTCTCCTGGTTGATGAATAACACTTGCTAGGTTAGTTAAAAAGATAATGATTCTCTAGATTTTGAATGTTACATTATTAATCTATAAATATTGCATTCTAAGATTTGAATGTCAATATTTTGAGCTATTCAGTATTTCAATTGTAATGTATTATTTACATATTTAGTTGGGTACAGACTTAGCATTGAGTTTGAATAGGGTTGAATGTACCTACATAGTACCCGAACTACGTACCCCCGTATGAGTATAAGTCCCATCTATTGATAATCAGATTTATTGATCACCCTAGTTATGCCTTTATACCCCTGACAAGGTATATTGAGTCCTCTTGATGAAGCATATACATCGGATTCCACATTTAGCTCACGTGGTTTTATGAGGGTTAATAGTATCTCCCACAATTAGACTCCTAGTGAAGTGACCAGGTTCTCTGTTATACTTCAGTATTCAATTTAGTATGTCACGTTCATGATTAATTTTGGTCATTTTATTCAATTCTGCTATTTAGTAACATTCAGTATTTAGAGTATTTCTCAGTTAGGCCGTGTTTAAACTAATATATGTTTGTTCAACTTAGTATCTATATCTTGCACACTCAATACTTTCAAAGAACTGAAACATAATCTACGTTACATCATATTATAATGCAGGTTCAAGTACTCACCATCTAGATCACGCTTAGATCAATCCTCGATCCGCATTTAGTGGCTTGAATGGTGAGTCCTCGTACTTCGAGGACAATAGACATTCTTTCATTTCGATCTTTACATTTTAGTTTCAGTTTGTTAGAGTTAGTTGGGGGAATGTTAGTTAATTCACCTTTCAGTTGTTATTTAACTCTTAGTAAAGTTTAAGCATTCAATTTAGTAGGTTTTCTTTTTCAGGTATTTATTCATTTAGTTTCCGCGTAGTTCATGTTTATTTAGTTATCTTCTAGTATGTTTATGATATGCCAGACACATTGTTATCTTGGTGTCACTCGTGATCCTATGTCCCATTTTATGTCAAGGGGGTAACCTTAGGGCGTGACAACCTTGGTATCAAAGCATTAAGTTCAATAGACCTAGGGTGTGTAAAAGCCACACTAATTAGAGTCTCATTCATGGGTGTGAAGTGCACCGTATCTATGAAAAGGAGGTTATGATGTGTTTTAAGGAATACTTTTCTTTCTTTTCTATATTATTGTGTGTGGGTAAGATCTCCTTTCTAATTCATTATTATGCATTTCATATCATGCCTCCTCGTAGAACTTACACACAGAATGTGAACGCATGCAATGCTAAAACAGTTCCTCCTGTACCGAACCATGAGGTTACTTATTTAGAATTTCAGATGCGATCTAGCTTTTGTCTCAAATTGTGGCCAACCAGAACAATCAACAGGTCCCTCTTCTTACCAACACAAATGGAAGATCAACTTCAGCTATAGTTCGAGACTTTGTTTGGATAAATCCGCCACAGTTTCTAGGGTCGTACGTTTGTGAGGACTAACTAAACATCATTGATGAGGTTAAAAAAAATTCTTGGAGTAATGTAGGTGACTTGCACTGAGAGTGTTTATCTATCATCCTATCAACTCAAAGATGTAGCTCACATTTGGTTCACACAGTGGAAGGAATACATGGGTGAAAATGTAGCTCCTATGACATGGGATTGTTTTACTGGAGCTTTTCTAAATAGGTTCTTCCTATGGAGTTGCAAAAAGCTAAGACACAAGAGTTCATGAACTTGAATCAAGGTTCTATGTCATTCCAAGAATATGGGTTGAAGTTTACTCAACTCTCCAGGTATGCTCTACATATGGTTGTTGATTTGAGGTAAAAAATGAGCAAACCCATATTTGGGGTATTCTATTTGGTGAAGACCGAGATCAGGAATGCTATGCTATTAGGAGATATGAATATCTCTAGGCTTATAACTCATGCTGAGAAGGTTGAGAGAGATAAGCTTATGGAAATGTCTAAGGATCAAAAGAAGGCTAGAACAGGGAATTATGAATACTCTCAGCAGAAACTGGGTGGTGTAAATCGCTCAAAATTTCAGTAGAGGTCTACAGCCCCAACACCTTCATAAGCTAGTGCTCCATCCCCTAGGTTACAACATGATCAGAAAAGTAAGGCATCAGGCTCTAAGTCTTAGGGGAGTGCTTCAGGTCGAGTTTTTGGCTAAAATCATCCCTCAACTATGACTCAAATCCTATGTACATCCTTATATCATCCTCCAGTCTATTTCTGTTAAGAAACTAATTGAACCAATGAAAAATAATATTTTTTTAATTTGTTCATGTCTTAGCTACATCGAGAAGATCAATGTTACCTAAAAGAATAAGGATATGGATAGTAAATGAATATTTTATTCTCATAATTTAAATATTGTGTTGTTAGTTTATATGTTTATTTGCATCAAGTAAATTGACTTGCAATATTACATAAGTTTTGAAATATTTATACAGTAGGATCCGATGGTTTGAAAGATAATGCAAAAAAAATCATTTAAAAAATATTATGTTCAAATAGTTAGAGATTCTCTTTATTAAAACAAATATATGGTATGAATATACTATATAGACAATGCAATTCACATTTATACAATATATGAAAATACTAGTAATTTAGTGAAATTATGTAGGCGTTTTGTTGTGAAAATTAAATGATTACATTATTTGAAATATTTAAAGTTGGAGTTGTATTTGGACGTATTTTTTACAAAAAGTATTCAGAATTTGAATATATTTTGTCTAAATATGATTTAAATCCTCAATTTCTAAAAATTAAAAAAAATCATCCAACTTGACTAGTTTAACCGTGTGTACATATATTCATTCGACTTGACACATTTTTTGTTGGTGGCGTAAGTTTCTTAAAACAAATAGACAAAAGGATGAATTTTGCAATATTTTGAATTGCACAAGGATGTTTTTTTCACTTTTATAACACAATGATGTACTTTAGATTCATGTCATAGTTTACGGATGATTTTAGCCAAAAACTAGCTTTCCTAACTTGTCCAAAGTGTGGTAAGAACCATCCGGGCGAATGACTTGTAGGAAAGTAAGGGTGCTTTGGGTGTGCTCAGTCTTGACATAGGTTGAAGGATTTCCCTTCTTCTGGGCAGGGGCAAGGAGGTAATAACAATAAGGCTTAGTCTACAGCTCCAGCACCACAAGCGGGTCACACTACTTAGCAAGGTACTTCATTAGTTACAGGTGCCAGTCTGCACCAGAACAGGTTGTATGCTCTCCAGGCTCGCCAAGACAAGGAAGATTATCCTGATATGGTCACTGGTAGGTTACGAGTCTTTCATTTAGATGTTTATGCATTGTTAGATCCAGGGGCTTCAATGTCTTTTGTAACTCACTATGTATCAGTAAACTTTTGTGTCTGTCCAGAAACTCTTTCAAAACCCTTCTCAGTGTCTACTCTAGTTCGTGACCCAATTATAGCTAGACGGGTATACAGAAGGTGTCATGTCACAATCTCTCATAAATTCACCTCAACAAATCTTGTTGAGCTAGAAATGGTGGATTTCGATGTAATTCTAGGCATGAATAGGTTACATTCTTGCTATGTCTCAGTCGATTGTAAGACTAGAATCATTCAATTTTAGTTTCTGAATGATCCAGTCTTATAGTGGAAGGGTAGTAACTTAGTGTCTATGTGTCAATCATCTCTTACCTTAAGGCAAGAAAGATGATTTCCAAAGGGTATGTCTATCATCTTGTTCGGGTTAAGGATTCAAACTACGAAACCCTAACTCTTGTGTTAGTCCTAGTAGTAAATGAGGTTCAAGAAGTGTTTCCAAATGATCTTCCCAGAATTCCCCACAAAAGGGAATTTAACTTTGGAAGAGTTCTCTTTCTAGATTCCCAGCCTATTTTGATTATTCCTTATACAATGGATCCAACCGAGCTTAAGAAATTGAAAGAGCAGTTGAAAGACATTTTAGATAAGGGATTGATCATACCTAGTATCTCTCCATGGGGTGCTCTGGTCTTGTTCATGAAAAATAAAGATTGTTCTCATTGAATGTGTATTGACTATCGGCAATTGAACAAACTCACGATCAAGAATAAGTATCTCATCCCCATAATTGATAACTTATTCGACCAACTTCAGGGTGCTAGTCTTTTTTCCATGATAGACCTCGTATCTAACTATCATCAACTCAGAGTCATAGATAGTAACATTTATTGTTATGTCTTTTGAACTAACAAATGCTCTTGCAGCTTTCATGGACCTAATGAACAGAGTGATCAAACAGTATTTGTAGTAGTTCTTCATAGTCTTTATTGATGATATACTCATATTCCCAAAGTGAGAAAGAGCATCTGACTCATCTTAGAGTTGTCTGAAATCTCTCAAAGATCACCAATTATTCGCTAAGTTCAGCAAGTGTGAATTTTGGTTAGAGTCTATCGCTTTCCTTGGTCATGTGGTATCCAGTGAAGGGGCCCGAGTGGATTAACAGAAAATTGAGTCAGTACAACACTGGCCCAGACCTACCTCTCCAACAGATATTAGAAGTTTCTTCGGTTTGGCCGATTATTACATGAGATTTATTGAAGGATTTTCATCCATAGCTTCCCCATTGACCAAGTTGACTCAGAAGAATGTAAAATTCCAATGGTCATATGAGTGTGAGAAAACATTCTCAGAACTTAAGACTAGGTTGACTACAATTGTTGTCTTGACTCTACTAGATGGTTCAGATTGTTATGTGATTTATTGTGATGCATCTAGGGTCAGCCTAGGTTATGTGTTGATGCAGCGAGGTAAGGTCATAGCTTATGCTACTATACAACTTAAGGTACATGAGAAGAACTACCCAACTCATAACCTTGACCCTGGAGCCGTAGTATATTCTCTAAATGTTTAGAGACATTACTTGTATGGTGTTCATGTATATGTATTCACAGACCATAAGAGCCTCCGGTATGCGTTCACTTGGAAAGAGTTGAATCTTCGTCGGAGGAGATGGCTTGAATTCCTCAAGGAATATGACATGAATATGCTTTACCATCCTGGCAAGGCCAATGTAGTGGATGATTTTCTCAGTAAACTATATATGGATAGTGTAGCACATGTTGGGGAAGAGAGTAAAGAATTAGCAGAAGGCGTTCACCGGTTTGGTCGCTTAGGAGATGGTCTTATAGACATGTCAGATGGTGGTGTGATAGTTCTAAATGGATCAAAATTTTGACTAGTAGTGGAAATTAAGGAAAAACAAGATACTGACCCTATATTACAGTTGTTGAATGGTCATCATCAGAAAGTTGAGATTTTTATTTCAAGGGGGACATAATGTGCTTAGTTACCAAGGTTGCTTATGTGTTCCTAATGTTTGTGATTTAAGGCACCAGCTCCTTACCGAAGCTCAAAACTCCAATTATTTCATTCATCCATGTGCCACTAAGATGTACCATGATCTATGGGAAGTCTTTTGGTGGAATGACATGAAGAAGGACATAGAATATTTTGTGGCTAAGTGTCCTAATTGTCAACAAGTTAAGGTAGAACATCATAAACAATGAGGTATGACTCAAGAGATTAACATTCCTACATGGATGTGGTAATTGACAAACATGGACGTCATTACGGGTTTACCTCATACTCGCAAACAGCATGACTCCATTCGAGTGAGAGTGGACAGAGTCATTAAGTCCGCTCAGTTCTTGGCTGACAAGGCTACAGATTTAGTGGAGGACTACACAAAACTCTACATCCATGCGATATTCAGATTGCATGGGGTTCATTTTTCTATCATCTCAGAAAGTGGTCCTCAAATTTACCTCTCATTTCTGGAAATTTCAAAAAGGTCTTGGTACCCAGGTAAATCTCAGTACAACATTTCATCCACACACAGATGGTCAGGCATAACTTACCATTCAGAACTAAGAGGACATGTTGAGAGCTTGTGTGATAAATTTCAAGGGTAGTTGGGATGATCACCTACCTATCATAGAGTTTGCCTATAGTAATATCTTTTATTCTAGTAGTCATATGGCCCCTTATAAGGCACTAAATGGGCGTAGATGCAGGTCCCCGATTGGTTGTTCGAATTAGGTGAAGTGGAATTGCTTGGACGAGATTAGGTTTATGAAGCTATGGATAAGGTTCAGCTCATATGGGATACACTTAATACAGCTAAGAGTCGCCAGAAGTCCTAGGCAAATGTGAAGAGAAGGGACTTAAAATTTGAAATCAGTGATTGAGTTTTTCTGAAAGTGTCACCTATGAAGGGGGTAATAAGATTTGACAAAAAAGTGAAGCTCAATCCTAGACATGTAGGTTCTAACAAAATCCTGAAAAGGGTTGGTAATGTGGTTACGTTTCATACAGTATTTCATATTTTCGTGTTGAATAAGTGTGTGGGTGATCCAAAATCAGTAGTACAATTAGAGAGTGTGGTTGTGAAGGATAATCTCACTTATAAATATGTTCATATAGATTCTTGATCATTTTATCACAGGTTGATAAGTAAAGAACTCTCTTCGGTGAAAGTTTTGTAGAGGAGCCAGTTCATAGAGGGGTCTACTTGGGAAGTAGACGCAGCCATGAAAGCCAATTATCCTCATCTCTTTACTATTTATTCTGCTTCAACTTGAGGTTATAGTTCTTATCCAGTCTCTCAGTTTACTGTAGCCTAAATTCAGTCTTAGTATCATGTTCATTCAGTTGTTCTTGCATTTCAACATATTTGCATGTTCAAGGAACTGAGTTCATTTAGATATAGTTTCTAGTACTTAGTGGTAAGGATTGCGGCTCTTTCCCTCCATAATAAGCTAGTTTAGACTTCATTCGAGGATGAATATTCCCAAGTAGGAGATGACTTGGACTTTTCAGCTAAAAAAGGTAAACCATAGAGGGGTTCACGGGCCGTGATACGGACCCCGGTCTGTCACACTCATTTTGGTTCATACCTACCCATCAATGGTGGACCACAGAGTCCTTCACGGGTCATGGACAACCTCATAAGATGAGGGAAAGCTCATGCAGGACAGTTAGAGCCACCATGGCTCAAGCATCAGACTAAGAAACCCACCACGGGTCGTGGTCATGATGACGGGTTATGGTAGACCTCGTCGACCTCGCCAGAACTAGTAGACCCATAGACCAAGTTAAGAACCACGGTGGCTTTTACGGATGTGGTCCTTCACATGGTCTGTGAAATGGAATGTATTCAAGGCTACCAGACTTGAAGGCAGGGCAAGGCCATGACCACGACCTAGTCAACGGGTCGTTGTCCTAGTGACGGCCCATCAGACTCCTCGTGGTCGACCCTCATCAGCTTTTAAGTAGGGTCATTTTGGTACTTTCCCCTATGAATTGGGCATTAAAACTATGCCAGTTTACTCAGTTTAAGCCTAGTAATCTAGTCAAAATCTAACTAAAACCTTATTGTCCAAAAATCATTCAAACTTAGAGAAAGAAGAGGAGAAAGATGCGCCAATTTTCCCAAAGAACTGTTACAAAGTTTTCTTCAAGTTTCAGCCCCAAAATTGAAGAATAGCTTTGTAGTTTTTGTCACCAGGTATGTGAGATTTCATTAGTGGGTTTCTTTCATCCACTAGGTCCCTAAAATTAAGTCAGATTCTTGGTTTTCTATATCTTGTTTGGAACTAGGGTTCCTAAAACCTTAGATATTGGTTGAGATTTAAATGCTATAGTATTCTTAATCAAATTGTCATGTTTTCATGGAAACGTTGCTAAACACCTTTTTTGAAACTTATAACCCTAGTTGTGTTGATTCGCCTAGTTCATGAATAAAACTTGCTAGGTTAGTTAAATAGATAATCATGCTCCAGATTTCGAATGTTACATTATCAATATATAAATGTTGCATTCTAAGATTTGCATGTTAGTATTTTGAGATATTCAATATTTCTGTCATAATGTGTAATTTACATATTAGGTTGGGGTAAACCGAGTTGGACTAAGGTTCAGTGTACCCTCATAATCCTAGAACTATGTGCCCCCCGGAGTATAAGTCCCCTCTATTGTGAATCAGATGTAATGATCACGTCAGTCATGCCTTAATACCCCTGGAAAGGTATATTGGGTCACATTTATGGGGTGTATACGTTGGACTCCACATTTAGCTCACGTGGTTTTATGATGGTTAATAGTATCTCCTACAGTCAGACTCATATTATTGACCAAGTTTTCTATTATACTTTAGTATTCAGTTTAGTAAGTCATGTTCATGATTAGTACTTGGTCATTGCATTTAGTTTAGCTATTTCAGTTACGTTCAATATTTACAGTATTTCTCAGTTATGCCTTGTTTCAACAAATATATGTTTGTTCAACTTAGTATTTATATCCTGCATGTTCAGTACATTCAAAGTCTGATGCATAATTTATGCTACATCCTTTTATGGTGTAGGTTCACGAACTCAGCATCCACATCACGCTTAGATCGATCTTGCATCCGCATTCAGCACCTTCAGTGGTGAGTTTTCATACTTCGAGGACAATAAACATGCTTTCATTTCAATATTTACATTTAAGTTTCAGTTTTTTAGAGATAGCTTGGGAGCATGTCCTAGCAACTCGACTAAGTTAGAGGCTTTTCAGACTTAGTAGTATATTCACATTTCAGATTTTGTTTAACTCTTAGTATGGTTTATACATTTAGATTTGTAAAGATTTTTCCCTAGTTTTCAATTATCTATTGATTTATCTTACGCATAGTTCATCTTTACTTAGTTATCTTCCAGTATGCTTATGATATGCCAGACACATGGTTAGCTTGGGGTCACTCGTGATCCTAGGTCCCGTGTTATATCAAGGAGGTAGTTCAGGGTGTGACATTGACCATCCTTGGTCATTGAGATTGCGAGGTTTGACCTTTGAGATTGTGAGGGTGAATTTTGCATTGGGCCGCGATTGTGACAACTTCACTTTTGGGCTTTTATTAGTATTTTTAGGACTAGAAGCATGTTGGTGTGTATTTGTGATCATCCTTACCTTGTGGTGTGTCTTTGTTGTTGTTATTGTTGATTTATTTAAGCATTTTTGGCCTTAGTCTAAGTTTAGACTAGTGTTTTCCATAGACTTGTGACATATAGAGTCATTTGGCCTTAGCGCTTTGTTCTGATGTTGTTTCAGATAGTTTATCTCCCTATAGACAAGTGTCTGATAGAATGAGCCTTAGATTAGGCGTGGACTCATTCTTTGGCGATCTTCTATCCACTCTCCCACTTTTTATGGCCCCGTGATTACGATTGAGATATCAAGCTTCGCTTGGCCACTTAGTACTAGAGTTAGTTCGAGCTTGGAATATTTCATTAATTACCTTGGAGTGGGTTTAATTCCACGGTGTCATGTGATTTCAAGTTGATATGGGATCCTTGGACAAATATTATAGTCACAGTTTAATGATCTGGTCATGTTACCCACTATCCTCTACAGATTTGATTTATACTTGGTCACTGATTAAAGGTTTGGATATCTGACCTTCAGCCATAACCATTATTCGGGATCATTTTCTTCTACGGCGTTGATATCTTTCATCTTGCTCTTGGTGACTTGGAGGCCTGTCCACGGTTAGAGGTCAGGGCATGCCCTTTATGATTCTTTTGGGAGATCTATCCGCGGTTCGAGGCTTGGCTACGGACCCTTCAACTCCGGAGTCAGCATGACTTGTTCTTAGTAGTTATATATATTATGCATACTAGTCGGTCTTATAGGGGTCCATTCGGATTTTTACTGAAACTTGCATTTGAATGTACGTTTTGGGCTTATGGGGGCCTAGTTAGGCTTAGTTAGTTGTACTTACTATTTTTTCTGTGCATAGTGCACTCGTTTACATTTCATTTAGCATTCTGTTGCTTTTTACCTATGTTTATTTCTCGCATTTCATATTGTTGTTACTTTTCTTGCTCAGTCGGTTTTTGATGCATACCAAGTTCCTATTGTTTTTGTATTAATGCAACACTATGCATCTATTTTGTGATGCAGGTCTGAGCATCGGCTACTAGCGTTGATATTCAAGCCTGTTGCAGCGTTAGTTCAGATGTGAGGGTGAACACATTGTGTTATGGACTTACTTGTCTCTAATATATTATGGTGGCTCGTCTTTTGTATTTTGAAACAAGCATTCTATTTTGGTCCACTTTTGGGACTTTTACTTCAAGAAGGATAACAATATTCTTTTGATTTATAAGCAATCACCTTGATGTGAAACGAATCATACATGTGACTTAAACAACGTACATACACTCATCTTCATACTTTGAAATTAAATTTTGCTTATACTCACCATCAAATAAATAAACATTTAGACTTTAAAGCATCTCTTTCATTGTGATCACGCTACATAGACCTCAATTGTGATAAATAATTGTACTAGTTAAAAAATTTAATATTACAGAGTTCCAAAATGATTTTGAAACTCATATGAGTCCCTCTATTCCCAACTCAAGTGAAGAAATCAGAAATGATGTTGTTGATTTAGAAAAGGTCTCAAAACATAATTTGTCAAGCTTTTAAAATAATATATAAGGGCTTGATTTATTATAACAAAATGCAAAAAATCTTACATATACTGTCCATTGTAAATATATGGATAAGGAGATTGACAGATACAGTATATTCTTCAAATATTACATTATTTATTTTACATACTAGCTAGTGTAGCCAATATTGCAAATTATTCATCATACAAACACAAATACACATAGATATATGCATATAGACATGCATAATATATATATATATATATATATATATATATGAACTTCTAGTTGTTGAGAAGGTGATCCTCCATATCCTTGATTGAGTTAAGGATATGACCCAAAAAACTGAGGGGCTTTGGAATGTCTTCAGTTTTCTTTTCATATTCAAATGTCCATGTAGTCCACTGAGGTTCATGAGATGTTGTAACAGTAAATGAAGTATACATCTCTAGCATGTCTCCTTCAATGACTTTCCAACGAATTGATTTTTTTTTAGGATCGATGGCTTCAATAACTTGCTTCATAAACTGCTTTTGTCCAGCTGTAATTATCAACATAAAAAATATACAAGAGATGTTATTTTAAATTCAACTGTTCAATTCCTCATTAAGGATTTAAACATTTACAAAATAACATCTTTATCATCATATCATGTTTGACTTTTTTCCTCGATTTTCATTTTCATTTACTCCAAAAATATACAATGTTCATAAATATTTGTTTTTTTTACATTTTCTAAAAGAAGAGAATCATAGAATATTTTGATAAAATGAAATCTCTTGAGTAACTAAATATTAGTAAGTTATGCCTAAGTATTAGTTGGAGAAAAAAAGAAAAATTTTTAAAGTAAAGATAATATTCATGAAGAAAGTACTTTCACCCTCAAGTGGAAAAGATTATTTTATCTCTTGAAGCAAAGAGGGTTTACTTAGAATGTATTTATGGTAATCAAACACCATCAGATAACTATTTTCAAGAAGATCATTGAAAAGCACGTTTCATAGAATAGAATACACTCAAATAAACAAAATTGATGTATGTAAATCGCAGTGAGTGATAGATGGAGTAGAAAAATGTGTTACCCTCATTATAACTCTAGCTAACAATCGAACCAACTTTTACGCTTTCACCTGCATGAATCTCAAAACGGTTAAGATGGGGAGTTATATTAGCAATATGATGAGGATTAGTGTGTAAAAGATCATGCATCAGATGTCCTCCACACTTCACCTCCAGTGAAGCAATCAATTTTCCTTTCAAACCCATCTTTTATTTCTCTCAAATTAAAATAGCAATTATAAGTTGTGAAAAGAAGGTGAGAAAATGTTGAAAACTTGCCGTCTTTATGTAGACATACTTTAGTTAGTTGTGAAAAGCTAGCTTATTGAAGCATGGTCCACCACATATTTATATCACAAGTTATTAATTAGTGATTAATCAGTGAGGATTGAAGACTTGTTGCTTCATTTTTGTGTACTAGCTAGCTAGTTTTAGAAACGTGGGTTGAAAGTTTATCCAAAACAGTAAATGACATATTAATCCCCTTTAAATATATTGGTCTTTACTAAAAAAAATTAATCATTTTTATTACATAATAAAGTACGAATATCTTTCTGACCAAAACAAATACATTCTTAATTATTAAAGTGACTAAAAGTACATAAAGTAAAAATAACTATCTATTACACAAATACAATATTCAAATGAGGATACTAAAATGGCCACATGCAATGCTAATGTATACAAAAAAAAATGCTAAATTCTCAATAATAATAATAATAATAACAGCAAAATAATAGAAAGTTATATAGTAGCAAAAAAGAAGAAACACAAACAATTAGCAAAACAAATAAAAAGAGACAAAAGAAGAGAGCATAGATACTTCCTCATTTTCTTAAACTATTTTAAGTGTGTATAATATTGTGTCAAATGTCACTATTCATATGATAGGATTGAGGAATATACAGAGTTTTCATGAATACGATGGTAATCGGTCATTTGAGATCACGGATGAGATGGACAGTTAGTGGTAATTAACTAAACTTATGTAATGCACTTCACATTAATACAAATATTGGTATATATATAAAAAAAAATGATATGAGTTTGTATGGCTTTTTTCTTTTGGGTAGGGCATGCATAATTGTTCATATTTCCAATTGGAAGATAAACAATACTAAAATGTGAATTTTGTAACATCCCAATAAATTTTAAGTTAAAGGCTCGAGTCATTCTTTATGGTGAATAAGATTTGTATCGAGTGATTCCAAATTTTCTTAGATGTTAAGTCACTAAAATTCCCTAGCTTAAAGTTTAGTTGAACATTTTCCTTCCAATTGAGTTTCACTATGAGATTTTTCCTGGTCAACTTCAATTGACCGTATATTTTAGCTTATAAAAAATTAGGTGTCCCAAATCAAATTGAAGGTCTTCGAGTCCTCTTTCCAACGCCACCAAGTTTTCTAAATTTCAAATTTCGAGTAAAACATTATAGCCTCTCTAGTTAATGCTTTTCATCCGTTTTAGGAAAGGGTGTTTTGGTCATTTCCTTTTTGCCACTTGTCTTAACACGTTTTTCCTGACCCAATTAAGGGTATAATCAGATTCTAAATACCCTTTCATGTTCAAAATATTTGGTTTTTAGTGCGAGGTTTCAAAAGGAGAAAAGTGAGGTTTTCAAGCGTTCTTCAAGATTCGTTGATTTTCGCCAAGAAAATGGTTCTTTCAAGGTATGTGAGGTTTATAGTGATGGACTTGTTGTTCCTCATAACAATCATATAGTTTTCCATTTAATTCATTCATGAAATCGTTTATGTGAAGATTCTGAAGGAGTTCTTGAGTTTTAGCCCCATTCTTTATCAATTGAGGTTTTGAGTTCTTGAGGTGAGGACTTTGCGATGGTGTTTCTTGATAGAATTTGAGTGATATTTCAATGTATTTGTGTTGGGTTTATGAATCAAAGACAGATTGGAAGAAATCAATCAATTCTAAACAAGTTAGAACCCAAAATTTAACAAGCAAATTCATCAGATTTCTGGGTCCTGGCTGGGGAAATGTGCCCCCATAGCGCCTGGAGAGATGGGACTACGCGCCATCAGTGCATTGTAAATTACTCACAGTACTTTGAAAGTTGGATCGAGGTGCCACCGATACGCCAGAGTCGTCCGACCTCTTTCTTCTCCATTCTTCATTTCGTATGCGTTCCTTTGAATCGTGTCTTCGTTATTTCCTTGTTATTAACTATTTAAGTATTCATTAATTATTGGAAGATTCTACACACCCTAAATATCTCTTAAATTACATTTTAATTTAAGAGAGATAAAAAGGGAAGTTCAAGAAGGTCCTTTTAGTCAAATTTGAGAATTCTGTTTAAATCAACAATATTCTTGAACTAAGTCTTCAGTAAAGGAGTATGAGAATGAGAAGAGTTGTAGTCATGAGTCTAAATTTTATTGAGATCCTTGAGTCGAGTCGATCATACCTTTAATTTCGCATGAACCCTATGAATTGAGTATTCTTGAGAGGAGTAGTATCGTTGAGTCCCAAGTTTCATGTTCGTGAGACCTTGAGTTCTTGAGTTTTGATTAATCAGTTTTCGTATTGTTATTAAGCTCCAAGACTTCATGTCCATAATTTAACATGAACCCAGTGAAATGAGTTTTAAATTTTGAGAAGCTTTTTAAAGTCAACACTTGAGTTGTAAACTGAGTTTTTGAGGAAGTAAAGAAGAGTTTTGAGAAAGAATTTTTAAAATATGATAGTATGATAATCGAGTATGCCATAAATAATTAATCAGTATCTGGATATACCATAAATATTTATGCAGTATGACTTTCCGAGACATCAATGATCATATTACAATATAATTTTGATATATTTTGAGAAAGAGTTTTCATGTATGAATTAAGTAAGAGTATAAGGGAATTAAGTGTTCCCAAAGGTATTAATTTTTATATTGATAAAGAGAAACTTTAGTTTCTAAATGAATTATGAGTTCAAAGATATTTCAAGAGCAGTTACCTCTTTTAAGAGGATAGTTTGAGCAATTATCTCAAAACCAGAGGAAGTATATGCTTTTAAACATTGAGTATGAGTATATATTATTGGGAGTAGTCTTGAGCTTCGATATCGGATTGAGTTTAGAAAAATCACATTCCTCATAAACCATGTAGTCCAACATGGGTACATGATCATAGTTTTTAGATGAATCCTATGTGTCTTCGGGTAGAGCTTAGTGGATCCACTTAGTATATCTGTCTTATACCACGGCAAGGTATAACACAATTCTGGCAGCGTGGGTGAGACACTGTATCATCACGTAACTCATAGTGATGGTTTTCGGTTAGAAATTCTCCCAAATAAGAGTGAAGAGTATTTTTTATACAGCATTGAGTTTTATCTCTTGTTTTATGATGTTTTAGATATTGCATTTATTATGGTTGTTTTGTATTGAGTTGAGTTAAGGTGAGCATTTCTTCCGGCCTTGTTAGTCCAGTTACTTATTACTTTTAGTCATTCATGCCAAAAAAATTTTTACTCTAACCTTATGACATACTCGTACATTGAATGTACTGATGTCATTCGATCTGCTTTTTTTTTTATGCATACAGGTGTTCAGGATCATCATTAGGCATTTCGTTGAGGTCATTTGACATTCCAGTCAATTTGGTGAGCCTTCTTATATTACGAAGGACTTCACCTTTACCTTACAATTAGTATTTTTGAGATGTCGTGGCTAGGGGTGTGAGAAAACCGAACCGAAAAAAAGTTATTGGGTTATTGGATTTTTAATGGGTTTGTAAAAAAATATATTGGGTTATTGGTTCGGTATCGATTTTTACTATTGGGTTATTGGGTAAAAGGATAACCTAATAAGACAGTAATAATTTATTATTTTACCCTTCCTAATTATTAAATATCAATAATTTAAAATATAATTAGACACTATAACTATATCAAATTATTAGTACCCTAAATACTTCATACTAGGTCGCTTCACTAGTTTTTACTCTTTACTCAAAACTTAAAGATTAAAGTAAGGAGTTCACAATTGTAGCTATTTGATTTTAGTTTTAGTTTTTGTTTTATTCTTGTTGGACTATTTTATTTTAGTTTTAGTTTGTAATTGTAGGTTGTAGCATTTATAAGTTTGTAAAGGTCCGTAATTTGATTAACATAAAAAAATTCATACTATGTTTTGGTGGTAACATGTAATTATATCCTTTGTACTATATTTTCTCTTATTGATGCAATTTCATTATCTTTCTTGTTTAACTATATCAAAGCCTTTAGAGAAGTGAGAAGGCATATAATATTTTACGGACATTTTTCTTATTGAGTAGACCAAAAACTGAACCGATAATGATCAAAAATCGATAAAGCGAAAACCGATAAAGAATATCTTATTGATTTGTTATTTTGTTGGCATATTTAAAAAACAAAAACCGATAAACCAAACCGATAATGCATAAAACCAAACCAAACCCACCGATGCACACCCTAGTTGTGGATCTTGTCTCGATATCCTTCTTTAATAGTTGAGGCTTCATAGATAGATGGATAGAATTGAGGATTCTTTAAGTATTTACCTTCTTTTGATTCGTTTTACAAACTATGTGTATATCTATTGAGTATTCTTCAAACTTTTTAAACTTTAGTATTTGAGTTCAATTACTTTAATTATGTTTTAAGCTTATGTATACTTGAGTTAGTCTTCCACTTGTAGTAAGCCAGGATGAGGGTTTTCTTGGTGACAACAATGATTCTCGAGTGTCGGTCACGTCAAGGGTGTAGACTCGGGTCGTGACAAACTTGGTATCACAGCACATAGTTCAAGTATCCTGAGTGTCTATGAATTTGTGCCATCAGGATCTTATTTACAGTTGTGAGGGCCCGTTTTCTATAAATAAGGGATTACAAACATTTAGGAAAATTTTCCGTTCTTTCATAATCTATATCATGCAACAGAGTTATGTCATAAGGAACTTATTTCAAATTTGTGCGTTCTTACATCCATTCAACTACCCTTCATACTCAAGTTCCTTCAAAAGCTAGCACAGATCCTTATCAATGAGTTACTCTCAGTAAAAGTCTTGAGGAAGTCATGAGCCCACAAAGGAGCTAAGAGAAGCCCATGAGTAATCTTAAGTGTTGAGATTCAAAATAATGCATTCTTATGTATATCAATAGTGCGTTCGAGCTAAAAGCGAGATATATTCCCAAACTCCTTTACCTAAACCTTGTTTCAATTGAGACCCTCATAAGGAAGTGTGTTTTAGATCTTGGGTAGTATTTTCAACCACAAAAATAGTATGATTCATGATGTTAAAAGCAGTTGCAGAAGTTTAGTAATCTAAGAAAGGTAGATTGTGATGAGGAAAATTATGTTATTGTAGTAGTCAGGTACCCAATAAGTTATTAATGATGAGGTTTCTTTGATGAGTAGACTAAGGAATAATAATTTTGTGTAGATTTCATGAGAGAAGGGAGAGTAAGTGTTACTAGTTAGGATGAGTTAAAGTATACTTTAACTAGAAAAGAGTTTATGTGATTTGTCATTGTGTTAGTAACAGCCAAGTGTAAGTGTAGAATAGTTGAGCATGAGTATGCATAAGGTAATACTTTAAACTAGGCTTATGATTTTTACGGGAGAGCCCATAATATTCAGAGGGTTACAGAACTAATTACTCAATGATGTAAAGTGAATGGGTAAATAGTACTTATGTTGTGAAAAAGAAGTGTGACGGTAAATTGTAAGTATGAAGACTGAAATATAAAGATTGACTACTTGTCATGAGGTTTTAGTGGGAGAGTGTTTCTTAATTTGATCTATTACTTGTAAGTTAGAATAGTAAGCAAGCGATCCTATTGATATTCGGTCGTAGTAATAAACATTAAGCTTGAATTTGAGATGAGCATCATGATAAAAAAAAATGGCAACATGAGGGTAATGATGTTAGTCTTGAGATCTGATCTGGTGAACTTGACATAGAGTAGCTGAGAAACTGAGATGTTAGATGCAATGAATATGAGTTTGTACAAGTGAGAGATCCTAACTTTTAGAGAAGGGTAGTGAAGTGTGGCTAAGTCACAAGAGTAACTAGAGCATTAAAAGGTGTACCCGAGATCGTATGTAATCAGATGAGATTCCAATATTAATGATTTTTTATGTGTGCCTAGATAGCATAGTTGAGTTGTCAATGTGGAGTAGGTGGAGGTAAGCATTATCTATCACCCTTAAGAGTTTGGTAGAAAGGACTTTATATAGTCAGTGACGAGCCTCCTAAATATAGTTCAAAGTTTCCTCCATTTAGGTTAATATGAACATTGAAGGTTGTTATTGGTAGGGTAGTAAGGACAACTCGGATTATTAATAGTTAGATTAAGTGGCATTATAAGCCAATGAGAAGAGGTCAAGATAAAAATATTAGAAATAGGTCCTCTCTAGGAATTGAAGGAGTCTTAGTACCTATTTATGGAGAGTTTAGTATCCATGCAATAAGCCTTTCTCGAGTATTAGAGTAAAGGGAATGTAGACCAATGTAGAGATGATGGAATAGATCCATATCTTTCAAGTGTTAGCTTTAGACTCAAGGGGGAGATGATAAGATGAGAAATCAAGTCAAGTGTTGAGAAGGAGATAGTGATGTCTTTAGAAAGTTTTTTAGAGATATATCAATCCATTCATAATCTTGCATATCCTTAAGTCCAATTATTACAAAAACTTGTTGATATTCCTAATTTTAGAACTGTCTGACCTATGTCATACACTTCAAGGAGATTCACATCTATGCTCAGAATTAGGGGAAAAGACTTTAGCCCATTATTCTCACGTTTAATCCTTTAAGTTATGGATATCAGTCTCATGCTATGAAACTATTCATATAATAATCATGTCTCCAATGTGTGTGTTTTTCCACAAATTTATGATTCACAAATGGCGAGAAAGATAATGTTGTGTCATGCTTATTCTCATATCTGATATCTTGAATGAATTGTGCTTATAATGTTTTGCACTAAATCTCTCTCAAGGATCCTTTTTAGTTGAGAGTAGTGTTGTTCATAGTAGTGGTGTGATGATAGAGAAAAGGATTTCTATTTTTATTGTGATAGTGCTGGTGTGTTTATTTAATCTAAGGTTATAAATGTGGAGGAACAATGAGATAAGCTTTTAAGATGAGTAATAAGTCAGTTCCTAGTAATAATGCATGAAACTTTTGTTGGCAGAAGCGATGAAAGAATAAGAAATTCTTAGAAAGTGGGTTGGTAGGAGTTCATGGAGTGGTTATAGTATTAGGCTTGATTGTGGTGTTGGTAGAGTGCGGGTGAAAGCATGATGCATTAGATTGTTCTTGATTAAGACTCGAGGTTAGTTGGAAGTAGTGGTATGAGATTTCCTACAGAGGTATAGAACTTGAATCTTCATATTTAGATCAAAATAATCTCAGTATGTTAAGTACTCAATGAATTTAAGTTAGGCTTGAATATAGGAAGAGTAACCCCTTTCCATTCTCATCTGAGCCATCATTCCAGGACGAAATATCCCAAGAGGGAGATATTGTAACATCCCAAAAATTTCTAAGCTAAGATGGAGTCATTCTTTATGTTGAATAATATTTGACCGAGTGATTCTAAATTTTCTTAGATGTTAAGGGCACTAGAATTCTCAAGCATAAAGTTGAGTTGAAACCTTTCCTTCCAATTAAGTTTAACTATGAGATTTTTCCAGAGTCAACTTCAATCGACCATATCTTTTAGCATATAGAGAATTAGGTGGAGCATGACCTATCAAGTCCAAGGTATTCGCGTCCTCTTTCCAACGCCACAAAGTATGCAAAATTCTGTGACTCTGAGTAAGCAGTTTTGCCCATTTGAGTGAAGCGTCTCTACTTAAGATTTACCATCCATTTTAGCAAAGGTTATTTTGGTCGTATCTTTTTTCCCACTTGTCCTAATACATTTTTCCTAAACCGATTAAGGGTTTAATCAGATTCTAAATACCCATTCACATTTGAAAACACTTAGGATTTTTAGAGCGAGATAAGCGAGGTTTTCGAGCATTTTTCATGATTCATTGATTTTTGCCAAGAACCTGGTTCTTTCCAAGTATGTGAGTTTTCCCATAGTGATGGACTTATTCTTCCTCACGCCAATCATATAGTTCTTCCATTTATTCATTCATGAAATCATTCATGTGAATATTCGTGAGTAGTTCTTGAGTTTTAGACTCATTCTTTATCAATGTTGGTTTTGAGTTGTCACGACCCGAGAGTACCCCCTAGAAGTTAGAGAATTCCCAAATCGAAACACGGCGTCGTCGACCTCTCAGAGGTCTAAGACAAGCCCTTTCATACCATTCATTGCATACATGTATGAAAAGTAGTGCGGAATTAGACTTTTCATACGAAATAAGAATACTTTAAAATATATCTTTTATAGAAAAACATAATGAAAGGATTAGTCTCAAAGTCACCATCTTACACATACGAGTATATTGGGACACGACCCATACTTAAACATAAAGGAAAATAGCTAACTCTATTACAAAACTTTCAATAAGGAAATCTAAACATAAAGATGTCCTCGAATCTAGTGAGGACATACCATCTCTTTACTTGAATGAACACTAATCCAAGCTTCAACTTCGAGACTCCTCTCAAACGCCACCTACACCTTTAGAGATAGACAAAATATATGGAATTAGTACAAACACTTGTACTAAGTATGGCATAATGCATAAAATTATGATAAACGGACATTTATATAAAACATGCTCTTTTTTATTAAAACATCATAGTATAAGTATAAGAACAACATTTAATACCTTAGAAACATATAAGATATCACATAAGCATTTTATCAAATCTTGAAGAACATTACAGTGAACTATGTCACCTTACAGTAATCTCTTTTAGCTTCCATCCCTCTCACCAAAGGTTATCCAAAGACTCACTTAAGTAAGACGAAGAGAGACCACTCATAAACCCTCTCTAAGCACACCTAAATTATCTTTAAGACTACCTAAGATAAGATTGTTCCCTTTTCCTTTCATAAATTCCCCACCTAAGGTTACTCTAAGATTCACCTAAGTAGGACAAGAAGAGACCGTCCATACACCCTCTTCAAGCTAACCTAAGTAACCCTCAAATCTAACCTAGATAGAGTATATTCTATTCAACATACATTAGCAAAAGTCATGATCGTTCACTAAGTAAATTAGAAGACATTTCATTCATTATAGACTTCACATAATGGTCTTGGAAAGACCTAGGGACTCACATACTAACATCTTCAAAGTCTAGTCGTGCAATGTCTAGATAGCTTCCCATTCCACTACCTAAACTTCCTAGTACTTATCCAACACTAGCATGTATCCCACATGATGTGAATAGGTAATAACCGACATACACCATACTAGCTAGGCATGGAATCCGGAGTCATAAACCTTCTCCGATGGAGGGTGTTCTACTTGCCAAGGGTAGAACTAGGACACATCCCATGTAGGCACATGGTTAAGGAATATCAAGGTCTTTTATGCACTCTAGTCTCATTCTCAAGTAGAGGTACATTGTACTCTAGCCTTTTTCTTAAGTAGAGCTACAAACCATAACATATTCACGCGGTGCTAGCCTTTGTTCTCATAGAGTAAATTCAATATAAAGGGACATATGAAAAGGTACCATCTCTTAGTCATTACCTAGTCATAATGCACCTACCAAAGATGGGTCCACTAGGGCTGCCACTCAATGGTCTATAAGGATAGCTCATTCTTAACCTTCTCTATATATAGAAGGTTCCATATATTAGTCATACTTAGAAGGGCACCATCTTAGGTCTACCGATCCTAGACTTCCACTCAACATTCATCCATATGTAAGACAAAGGTGTCTAAGCCTACTAAGTCAAGATGTTCATATTCATCATATACATGTATCAAGTAAGAGACACAAGTCTATCAAAACAAGACACAACATACTTTACTTTATCACACATAGCATATCATCTTTGAAGCACTTAGGAATGACCCTTATCATCTTTATGTCATCTTATACATTACTATAACATCATCAATATAACCATTGTAGACTCATATAGTCAAGTAGGAACAATCATGCATTAACTCTACGACTTCACACATAAATACATAGTCATAGTTTAACATGATCACCTAATATCAATAGAAGAACACATACTTTCACTTAATCACATGTATATAGATATGATCATACTTCACATAACCAACTACACACATCATCATTATACTTCAAGTAGTGCCGACAAAGCCATGATCAATATACTTAAAATAACGCCGACGAGGCCACATCTATTGCAAGTAAAGAACATAACACCGCCAACATAGGTTTTCCATACCAATCACATCATAATTCAAGAGTTATAATACTTAAAATAAAGAGAAATAGGGCAGCGTACCACCAATCCATTCTCTCCACTTCAATCCATGTCTAAATCATCCAATTCAATATCATAAGGCCCTTACCCATGGCCATGATAATCAATTTGAAGTATAAATCATAAATACTAGATGAAACTAGGTCAATTCAATATAGATTTAGCAATCTAAGACCAATTAGACATCAAATGAATATAATCTTTACATCATTAGATAGCCCATAGAAAACTACACTATAATTCATAAGCATTGAGACAAGATACTTAACCCATAAAATAGTCAAAATAAGTATTGCATGGTTGGCATGGGTTCATAAGAATTATAGCGCTCAAACATTGCATTAACATCAATTCAATTCTAAAACATTGATTCAAAACCATTTATGCGAGAACCCATGGCTAGATTATGAAATTGGACAATTTATGTTTTTGATCATCTTTGTAAATCATTGGAATTGACTCCTTGAAGAAAGAGATTTCAAGTATGAATAACCATACCTTAATTGTGATGAAAAGCCCACAAGATTTATGGATAAAAACTTGAGAAACCTATCTTCTTCCTTGGAGCTTCAAGCTTCAACAATGGAGTTTTGGAGAGAGTGAATGGAGAGATTTTGTTTTGAGATGAGGGTTTAGCTTTAATTGGTGAGGTTAGGGGTTTAAATAGATCCTATAACCGTCCATAATATACCCCTAAATTACCTAAAAAAAACTACATTTATTGGACAAATTAACCAACTCAAATTTGACTTAAAAACAACGCAACAAAATCTGGAGCTTTACTGCGCGTCGCGGAGACACTTCCAAATCTTATTTTTTGAAAATTCTTTGACTGAATGGTTCGTGATAGCCCCGCGTCATAAGGCAAGATTTTTGCCTTTTCCGTGTCAGCTGCGCGTCGCGTAGCAGCATGACAAATCTTGGCTGTTTGGCAGCTTTGCTGGCCCATGTTTGGGTCCTCCTCGGGGACCCTTTGGATGGTCCCCGAGGCGTCATTCCCAGACGTTTCAACCCTTTGTATGTCATTCTACACGTAGGAACTCTCGGTACTGAATTTCACCTTCAAACCATCCCCAAAACAACACTACAAAATAGTACGACACACTAGTTCAACTTCGACTAGTTTCCGAATGTCTTGGACGTTCTTGGACGTTTGACCTCCAAACACTTCCAAACTTCATATACTGCCTAAGAACACTGTTATTAACCATTTTATGACTTTCAAACATCATGACACAAGTGTTAGGCTCTAGCTTGACCTAGCTCATTTTGAGGGTGTAACAATACTCCCCCACTTGGACAACATTCGTCCTCGAATGACACTTGTTATACTTTGAACATTTTTAAGAGTTAAGACTCAAAGACTAGCAGCTCATAACCATACCATACAATACACAATACACACATGTAGGAAAGACATCAATTTCATTTACTTTAAGAGACTCAAACACAACAAGAAGATAGAACTACTTCTACAACTTATCATACAATAAGACTCACCCTTTTCATTTCATATAGGAGGAACTTCCTTCTCCACATATTATGCTTCTCATATACAACA
Source organism: Solanum sitiens (assembly GCA_016801875.1). Classification (NCBI taxonomy): domain Eukaryota; kingdom Viridiplantae; phylum Streptophyta; class Magnoliopsida; order Solanales; family Solanaceae; genus Solanum; species Solanum sitiens. The sequence continues at coordinate 66,029 of JABWTJ010001098.1, read as the reverse complement.
TTTCTATACACATCATAACCATTTTTCATGAAAGAACAATTTAGTCAAAATTTCATAATCTTTACAGTAAGCACCAATTTCTTTACAGTAAAACATGCTCAATTTTCCAAAAATGCAATTCTTAAGCAATTTATGATGGAAGCATAACAATATGAGAGATAAACCCATATAAACTCACTTTAAAGAATAATCATAACTTCATGAAATGCACAATGCAAGGAATCAATAAATTTCAATTTCAACTAGACTCCTAAACACAATCCAACATGCAACATGCTACTATGACATTCTATCTCTCAAGCTTGAATTGAATAGAAGAGATGAGACAACAAATCACCATTCTACTACTCCCCATACTCCCCCACTTAGAAGGAACTCATATAACAAAAGAGTGTAAACTATAACTTACCGGCATCATTATCATCATCCGGTTTTGTTACTTTGGCTCAGAGAGCATAGAAGAGATTTCTTTTTGGAGCACCACCATCCGGAACATTAGGAGAAACTTGCTTGGCCTCTCTCTCTCTAGCCGCAATAGTAGGACAGTCTCTCACCTTGTGATCATTCTTCCCACAACCAAAGCACCCACTAGTACCGTCTAGACACTTCCCAAGGTGCTTCTTTCCACAAGTAGCACAAGTAGGCTTAACCACTTGGAAACCACCACCTCTCTCATAGTTAGACTTAGGAGCACTAGAACCATCTTGATATGGAGCCCTCTTCTTAAACTTATGTTGAACTTGCTCATCGTTTCTTCCGTTCTTAGCATCTCTATTTCTCCTCCCAAGTTTAGACTCTTCTATGGATTGAGCATACACCATAAGCCTAGATAGAGTCATGTCACCATGGAGCATGGTTGTACGACACTCTTCCTTCACTATATCCGAAACACCAATCAAGAACCTACTCATCTCATCCCTAGGGTTAGACACCAAGGATGGAGCATACTTAGACAATAGGATAAACTTTAAGGAATACTCCTCAACACTCATGCTACCTTGCCTAAGGTTTATGAATTCCTCAATCTTAACCTCCCTATTATCACGGGGAAAGTACATTTCTAAGAATGCTTCCTTAAACTCTTACCATTCCAAGGGACCCGATTCAACCGGTATACTATCCTTCCATTGAGTAAACCATATTTGAGCAACATCTTTCAATTGATACGAAGCTAACTCCGCTTTCTCCCTAGAAGTCACTCACATTGCATGCACTATATTATACACCTCATCCAAGAAAGCTTGGGGATCTTCTCCTACCTTAGAACCAAACAAGATATGAGGATTCATCCTCACAAAGTCCCTCAATCTAGAGGTCATAGTACTCTCCATAGCATTCACCCTAGGCCCAATGTCTCTATTCACTTGAGTTGTCATAGCTCGGGCTAGGGTAAGGAAAGCCTCTCTAATCTCCCCATTAGCCATTTTCGGGGGAACCACCGGAACCTCATTACCTCCTTCAACAATAGGGACTTGATCATCTTGAGCACCTTGAACACCTTGAGGAACTTACTCAACTTGTGGTACATGTCCACCTTGGGTAGGAAGTCCCTCATTCACATCATTCTTCTCAACCCTCCTAGTCGGTGTCCTCCTCGTATTCATCTTCCTAGAAACACAAGGAAAACAATAAGAAAAGGACACTCATAACTTTTAATCTCTACGGCATGACATAGGAGTAGAAAAGAAGGGAAACTCTACCTTCCAATAGCCTCTCGCCCATAGGTGTTTAGCGACTCACACCGATGGTCAAGACTCCACTAGACATGGCTTTTTGAGACTTTTCGATTCCTAAGTACTACTTCATAACCTTATGCTCTGATACCAAGTTTGTCACGACACGAGAGTACCCCGTAGAATTTAGGGCATTCCCGAATTGAAACATGGCGTCGTCGACCTCTCAGAGGTCTAAGACAAGCCCTTTCGTACCATTCATTGCATACATGTATGAAAAGTAGTGCAGAATTAAAACTTTTCATACGAAATAAGAATACTTTAAAATATCTCTTTTATACAAAAACATAATGAAAGGCTAAGTCTCAAAGTTACCATCTTAGACATACGAGTATATTGGGACACGACCCATACTTCAACATAAAGGAAAATAGTTAAGTCTATTACACAACTTTCAATAAGTAAATCTATAAATCAAGATGTCCTCGAATCTAGTGAGGAAAGCCAACTCTTTACTTGAATGAACACTAATCCAAGCTTCAACTTTGAGACTCCTCTCAAACGCCACCTACACCTTTAGAGATAGACAAAATGTATGGAATTAGTACAAACACTTGTACTAAGTATGGCAAAAGGCATAAAATCATGATAAACGGACATTTGTATAAAACATGCTCTTTTTTATTAAAACATCATAGTATAAGTATAAGAACAACATTTAACACCTTAGAAACATATAAGATATCACATAAGCATTTTATCAAATATTGAAGAACATTACAGTGAACTATGTCACCTTACAGTAATCTTTTTTAGCTTGCATCCCTCTCACCAAAGGTTATCCTAAGACTCACTTAAGTGAGACGAAGAGAGACTGCCCATACACCCTCTCTAAACACACCTAAATGATACTTAAGACTACCTAAGATAAGATTGTTCCCTTTTCCTTTCATAAACTCCCCACCCAAGGTTACTCTAAGATTCACCTAAGTAGGACAAGAAGAGACCTCCCATACACCCTCTTCAAGCTTACCTAAGCAACCCTCAAATCTACCTTAGATAGAGCACATTCTATTCAACATACATTAGCTAAAGTCATGATCGTTCATTAAGTCAATTAGAAGACATTTCATTCATTATAGACTTCACATAATGGTCTTGGAAAGACCTAGGACTCACATACAAACATCTTCAAAGTCTAGTCGTGCAATGTCTAGAGAGCGTCCCATTCCACTACCTAAACTTCCTAGTACTTATCCAACACTAGCATGTATCCCACATGATGAGAATAGGTAATAACCGACATAGACCATACTAGCTAGGCATGGAATCCGGAGTCATAAACCTACTCCGATGGAGGGTGTTCTACTTGCCAAGGGTAGAACTAGGACACATCCCATGTAGGCACATGGTTAAGGAATATCAAGGTCTTTTATGCACTCTAGTCTCATTCTCAAGTAGAGGTACATTGTACTCTAGTCTTCTTCTTAAGTAGAGTACATACCATAACATATTCACTCGGTGCTAGCCTTTGTTCTCATAGAGTAAATTCAATATAAAGGGACATATGAAAAGGTACCATCTCTTAGTCGTTACCTAGTCATAATGCACCTACCAAAGATGGGTCCACTAGGGCTGCCACTGAATGGTTTATAAGGATAGCTCATTCTTAACCTTCTCTATATATAGAAGGTTCCACATATTAGTCATAGTTAGAAGGGCACCATCTTAGGTCTACCGATCCTAGACTTTCATTCAACATTCATCCATACACATACAAGACAAAGGTCTCTAACACTACTAAGTCAAGATGTTCATATTCATCATATACATGTATTAAGTAAGAGACACAAGTCTACCAAAACAAGACACAACATACTTTACTTTATTACATATAGCATATCATCTTTGAAGCACTTAGGAATGACCCTTATCATCTTTATGTCATCATATACATTACTATAACATCATCAATATAACCATTGTAGACTCATATAGTCAAGTAGGAGCAATCATGCATCAACTCGAAGACTTCACACATAAACACATAGGCATAGTTTAACATGATCACCTAATATAAATAGAAGAACACATACTTTCACTTAATCACATGTAGATAGATATGATCATACTTCACATAACCAACTACACACATCATCATTATACTTCAAGTAGTTCTGACAAAGCCATGATCATCAATATACTTAAAATAATGCCGACGAGGCCACATCAATTGCAAGTAAAGCACACAACACCACCACCATAGGTGGTCCATACCAATCACATCATAATTCACGAGTTATAATACTTAAAATAAAGAGAAATAGGGCAGCGTACCACCAATCCATTCTCTCCACTTCAACCCACGTCTAAATCATCCAATTCAATACCATAAGTCCCTTACCCATTGCCATGAATATCAATTCGAAGTATAAATCATTAATACTAGATAAAACTAGGTTAATTCAATATAGATTTGGCAATCTAAGACCAATTAGACATCAATTGAATATAATATTTACATCATTAGATAGCCCATAGAAAACTACACTATAATTCATGAGCATTGAGACAAGATCAATTAACCCATAAAATAGTCAAAATAAGAATTGCATGGGTTCAGAAGAATTATAGCGTTAAAACATTGCATTAACATCAATTCAATTCTAAAACATTGATTCAAAACCATTTATGCGAGAACCCATGGCTAGATTATGAAATTGGACAATTTATGTTTTTGATCAAAAGATATTTCAAGGATGAATAACCAAACCTTAATTGTGATGAAAAGCCCACAAGATTGATGGAGAAAAACTTGAGAAACCTATTTTCTTCCTTGGAGCTTCAAGCTTCAACAATGGTGAGGTTAGGGGTTTAAATAGGTCCTATAACCGTCCATAATATACCCTAAATTACCCAAAAGACCCCTACAATTATTGGACAAATTAATCAACTCAAATTTGACTTAAAAACAAGGCAACGAAATCTGGGACTTTACTGCGCGTCGCGGAGACACTTACAAATCTTATTTTTTGAAAATTCTTGGACAGAATGGTTCGTGCTAGCCCCGCGTTGCAAGGAAAGATTTTTGCCCATTGTGTTTCAGCTGCGCGTCGCGCAGCAGCATGTCAAATCTTGGTTGTTTGGCAGCTTCGCTGGACCATGTTTGGGCCCTCTTTGGGGACCCTTTTGATGGTCCTCGGGGCGTCGTTCCCGGACGTTTTGAACCTTTGTATGTTAGGCTACACGTAGGAACTCTCGGTACTGAATTTCACCTTCAAACCATCCCCCAAAACATCACTACAAAATAGTACGACACACTAGTTCAACTTCAACTAGTTTCCGAACGTCTTGGACGTTCTTGGACGTTTGACCTCCAAACACTTCCAAACTTCATATACTGCCTAAGAACACTATTATTAACCATTTTATGACTTTCAAACATCATGACACAAGTGTTAGGCTCTAGCTTGACCTAGCTCATTTTGAGTGTGTAACATGAGTTCTTGAGGTGGGGGTATTGCGAATGAGTGGTGTTTCTTGATAGATCTTGAGTAAGATTTCAATGAATTGTGTTAGGATTATGAATGAAAGAGAGTTTAGAAGAAACCAATTGATTCAAGACGAGTTAGGACCTGTAATTTAACAAGAAAATAAGTCGGATTTTTAGGTCAAGGCTAAGACAATGTGCCCCATAGCACCACCAGGGATGGGGAAATGCACTTTCATTACTCCTGAAAGTACTTCCAGTACTTTGGGGGTTCGCGTGATGCGTAACCAATATGTTAGAGTCGTCTCACCTCTTTCTTCTCCATTCTTCGTTCCGTATGTGTTCCTATGAATCATGTCTTCATTCTCTCCTTGATATTAACTATTTAAGACACCATTAATCATTGAAATATACTACATATACTAATCAGATCTCTTAAATTACATTTCAAATTAAAGAGAGATTAAGAAGAAAGTTGAAGAGGGTCGTTTGAGTCAAATTGGAAATTCTTTTGAAATCAACCATAGACTTGAATTGAGTCTTGAGTAAGAGTATGAGAATGAGAAGAGTTGTATTCATGAGTCTACATAGTATTGAGATCCTTGAATTGAGTCATTCATGCGCATATTTTTGCATGAACTCTATAATTGAGTATTCTTGAAAGGAGTAGTATCATTGAGTTTTAAGTTCATGTACTAAGTTTCAATATTGCTATTAAGATCTCTGAGTGAAGTTTTCATGTCTGTAATTTTGCTTGAACCCTTTGATATGAGTTATAAATCTTGAGAAGCTTTTTAAAGCCAACACTTAAATTTTAAACTGAGTTTTTGAGGAAGTAAAGATGAGTTTTGAGAAAGAGTGTTTTTTAAACATGATTAGTATAATAATCAAGTATGTCATCACTATTTAAGCAGTATGAAATCTATATATACCATTATTGTTCAAGAAGTATGACTTCCCGAGTCTTCAATGATCATATTTATGATATGATTTTAATATATTTTGAGAAAGAGTTTCATGTATGAATTGATTAAGAGTATAAGAGAACTAAGTATTTTCAAATGTATCAGCTTTTACATTGATAAAAAGAGAAACTTTGATTTCTAAATAATTTATGAGTTCAAAGATATTTCAAGAGCAGTTACCTACTTTAAGAGGATAGTTTGAACAATTATCTCAAACCAGAGGAAGAGTTTGTTTTTTAAACATTGAGCATGCGTATATATTATTGGGAGTATTATTGAGCAACGATATGAGGAAGAGTTCAGACAGTTCACATTCCGCATAAACCACAAATGCCAACATGGGTAGATGATCATACTTTTTAGATGAATTCTTAGTACCTTCATGTAGAGCGTAGTGGATCCACTTTATTGAGGTGTCCTATACTCCGGCAAGATATAGGTCAATTCTTTCGGTGTGGGCGTGACGTAAACAAGAGTAAAGAGTATTTTATTATATTTTTATGAAACATTGAGTTTTATTGCTATTTTATAATGTTTAAAATATTGCATCTATCATGGTTATGGTTGCTTTGTATTGAGTTGAGGTGAGGTGAGTATATCTGCCAACCTTATGAGTTCATCTAGTTATTTCTTTCACTCATTCAAGCCAGATAACTGTTTAGTCAAACCTTATCACATATTGGTACGTGTAATGTACTGATATTGTTCGACTTGCATCATTTTATAATGCAAATATAGGTGTTAAGGATTATCAACAGGCATTTTGTTGAGGTCATGTGACATTCCAGTCAGTTTGGTGAGTCTTCTTCTATTCCAGAGGACCACACATTTACCTTAAAATCACTATGTCGTGGGTTTTTACCCGATATCCTTATGTAATAGTAAAGGCTTCATAAATAGACAAATTTAGGGGGGTTTCAGTATTTACCTTCTTTTGAGTCCTTTTACATACTATGAGTATATCTTTTGAGTATTGTTCAATATTTTTTAAAAGTGAGTATTTGAGTTCAATGAGTTTTATTAAGTTTTAAGCTTATGTATACTTGAGTTAGTATCTGCTTGTAGTCAGCAAGGATGAGGGTTTGCTTGTGTAAACCTCGGCCTTAGAAATAGCTAAATTTTGAAAGAGCTAAATTGGAAAGGTCTAATTCTAGATTTGTTCAAGGTATCCTTAAGTTGTGAGCTTTGGGTCAACTTCAAATGGCCATAAATTTCACTATGAGTTAGGTGGACCATAAGGTATCAGATGATGGATCTCTAAGTCTTTTTTCCAAGACCTTGTTTTATTTGAATTAAAGGCAAATGTTCATAGGTAGAAAGAGATGGCTTTTGAACAAGGGCAGATGGTGCATTGAAGTATCAAGGTAGATTGTGTGTACCAAAGGTGGCTAAACTCCAAGAGAGGATCATGGAGGAAACTCACATCTCCATATATTGTATCAATCCTGGTTCCAAAAAGATGTATCGTGACTTAAGAGAACTCTATTTGTGGAGTAGTATGAAGAGGTGTATTGCAGAGTTCGTTGCTAAGTGCGTGAATGGCCAACAAGTCAAGGTAGATCACTAGAGGCCCGGTGGTATGGATCAGAACATAGATCTTCCAAAATGGACCTGGGAGATGATCAATATGAATATCATTAGTGGTTTACCATGGTCTCGCATACTGCACGATTTGATTTGGGTGATTGTAGATTGGATTACTAAATCAACCCATTTCTTACTGAAATGACCACATTTTCGACAAAAGATTACGCTCGGTTATATAGTTAAGAGATAGTCAAAATTCATGGAGTTACGGTGTCTATCATTTAAGACAGAGGTGTGTAATTCACTACAGAATTTTGGAATTCTTTCTAGAAAGGTTTGGGTTCAACGGTAAATTTGATTACTTCTTTCCATCCTCAAACTAATGGTAAAGAAGAAAGCATAATTCAAAAATTAGAGGATATGTTGAGGGCGTGTGTGATCGATTTCAAGGATAATTGGGATGATCACTTACCTCTCACAGAATTTGCTTACAACAACAATTATCACTCAAGCATCCTGATGGATCCTTGTGAGGCTCTTTATGGGAGAAGATGTAGATCTCTTATTGGATGGTCCGAGGTTGGTGAAGCTGGGTTGATAGGACTCGAATTCCTTTATCAAGATATGGAGAAAGTGATGGTCATTCAATAAATGTTGAAAAAAGTGTAAAGTCGTTAGAAGTCTTATACTAATGTTAGGAGAAAGACATGGAGTTTGAGGTGGAAAGTTGGGTTTATTTGAAAGTTTCACCTTTGAATGGGTGTTATGAGATTTTGTAATAAGGGGAAACTTAGTCCCCTGTATATTGTTCCTTACATGTATCTAAGAGGATTGGCAATGTAGCCTATGAGTTGGAGCTACCGCCAGAGTTAGCACTGATCCCTCTGGTATTCCATATTATAATGTTGAAGAAGTGTATCGAATAGCCTTCACTTATTATACCTACTGAAAATATTGGTATTAAGGATGATTTATCTTATGAGGAGATTCCCGTTGAAGTACTTGATCATCGGGTTCGCAAGTTGAGAGCCAAGGAGGTTGCATCAGTCGAAGTCTTATGGAGCAACCAGGCTGTTGAGGAAGCTACATGGGAAGCTTAAGTGGATATAAAGAAGAGATACCAAAATTTTGGAGAAATTCCAAACCAAAGTAATGATTTTTTGTAAGTCACTCTTTGAATTGATATGTGATGTTTGTTATAAATTGCATGTTGAATGTTGAGCTGGGTTTTAGATGTTGCCACCCTTAGTTCTAATTAGAGTGATCTCATTTGAAGATGAATGTTCCCAATGCGGAGATATTGTAACACCTCGTCCTTAGAAATATCTAATTTAGAAAGAGCTAAATTGGAAAGGGCTAATTTGAGATTTGTTCGAGTTATGCTTAAGTTGTAGTTTTAGATCAAATTCAACCGGCCATAACTTTTAGTACATGATGAGCGAGGTGGTCCATAAGGTATCAAATGAAATATCTATGAGTTTTCTTTCCAATGCCACTGAGTTTTCTAAATTGCGAGTTTGGGTGAGGGAGATATGCTTGTATTAATTCAGTTTGTCTAGTTAAGGAAATTCATCTGAATTAAGGAGCGGTATTTTGGTCTTTTCCTTACCCTACTAACTTAACTCATTTTTAGTAATATTTTAGGGGTATAAATTTACTTAGATCAGTTTTCCCAATTCCTAAACACTTGGGGTTTTAGAAAGAAGTTCAAGAGGAGAAAAAAGAGAAGTTCAAGTGTTCGTTCAAGATTCTTGTGATCGTTGAGGAGTTTTGCCAGGGATTCAATCATTTCGAGGTATGTAAGCTTCCATAGTGTTGGATTTGTTCACCCTCACTCCAATCATGTAATATTTTACCCATGAATTCATTCTTGATGTTTAATTATTGAGTTCATGAGAAGTTCTTGAATTTAATTGGTAACAGAGTGTTGTTTTGAGTTGTTGAGGCAAGAGTTTACGAATGAGTTGAGTTAATTGATAGTTTTTTGAGTGGGTTTCGCTTAAAGTGTTCTGGGTTATGAGAATTTGTGAATTTTGACCATATATTTATAGTGGGTGTGAGTTGAATCGAGTTTGGGAGAGGAAGAAAAGATTGGGCAAATAATTGTGGTCCGGTCCGCGTCGCGGAAGCAGCTTTAGTTTTCAGTACCCAGTCTAGCCCTCCCTCTAAGCATCGCGGAGAGGATACAGAGTCCTCTATCTCAAAGATTAATTCGCGACCAAATATTTAATCCTACTCTGAGTCACGTGTATGCTCTCATAATGTGTCTTCACTTGTTTCTTATTATCAACTATCTAAAGTCCATTAATCATTGAGAGATCCAAATATCCTAATCATAATTCTTGAATTTACATTTCAAATTCAAGATAGATTTAAGAGTAAAGTTCGAGGGAGTCCTTTGAATCGTTTTGAGAAGTCCTTTTTACAAACTTTTAAAACTTGTTTTAAGACTTGAGTACTTGAGTAAAAGGATGATGAGAGTTGTGTTTCATATTTCAGAATGAATATATGAGAACTAAGTATTTCAAGAGTATATACTTTTACATTTGAAATTAGAGGAAACGTGATTTTCAAATTAGTTCATGAGGAGTTTTTGAGCACTCAAACCTTTCGAGTAATAATCTCAAAGTAAGAGGATGAGGAAATGTTTTTGAACATATGAGCATGAGTTTAATTATTGGGAGTAGTATTGTGCACCGATATGGGGATGAGTTCACACAATCCAAAGTTCTCATAAACCATGTATGCCAACATGGATAAAGGGTCATACTTTTTAGATGATCTCTTATTGATTTTAAGCATAGCTTACTGGATGCACTTAGTTGAGGATGTCTTATACTCCGGCAAGGTAAGGAAAGTTCTGACAGCATGGGTGAGACATTGTTCATCACATAGATCATAGTGATGGTTGGAGGTTAGAGGATCTCCCAAATAACAGTAAAAGAGTTATTATTTTATTTTTAAATACATTTGAGTTATTTTCTACTATTTCAAAAGCTTTCTTTATAATGTTATTGTTGTTTTATATTGAATTGAGTTAACTACTTCTGAGTTTGAGTATCTTTGAATATCCTTGAGTTGAGATAAGCTGAGATGAGGTGAGTATGTTCTTCCTTTTAACAGTTCAAGCTTATGTCTGTGCTTTAGAGTTCCCCTTGCATGCTCGCACATTCCATGTACTGACGTCATTTGGCCTGCATCTTTCATGATGCAGATACAGGAAACCAAGGTCATCAACAGGCGTTTCGTTGATACCACTTGCAAATTAAGTTAGTTTTAGTGAGCCTCCTTATTTTTGGATGATTCCATTAATATTTTCCTTTTTGTTAGGAAGTCATGGATCTTGTCCCGACTTCCATCGTATTGTTTTAGAGGTTTCATAGACAGTAATGTTTTCAGAAGTTCGTTTCATACTTAATTGTTAATGTTCTAGACTTAAGTTGTCTCTTTTGGCCAGTTGAATGTTTTCTTTAAAGTATTCTGAGAGTTGAACTAAGCCAAGGGTTCACTTGGGGCCAACAATGGTTATCGAGTGTCAGTTACGTTCAGGGTGTAGGCTCGGGGTGTGACAACTTGTGGATCATCAATGTTCTGGAGTGTCGTCCACGTCGAGGGTGTAGACTCGAATCATGACAAATTTACTCCATCATGACATTAATACAATGAATACATATTCAAGTGGCTTTATGGTGGGTAATTCATGTAATAATATGAATATTTAATTTATTAAAAATTTATGACATTTAAATTTAATGTGGGGTAAAATGGTAATCTAACTTTCGTCTAAATTCCTCCTACCTTTAGTATAATATAATATATACTATAATAATACTATAATACATAATTTATGATATATATTATAGAGTAAATATCTCAAAAGGTCACTCAAATATATGAAATTATTTCAGAAAGTCACCCAACTTGGTTTTATATCAATAAAGTCACTCAACTTATGAATTTTCTTTTATAAAATCACTCAATTTAAACTATTTTTCTAGAAAATAATTATTACCAAAAGATAAAAAGATAATTGCACAAACTACTCTTCAAGTTTAGTTTCGTAATACTTACTTCGTGGTAGTTTATAATATTATGTTGATCTCTTAGTTTATATTTAATAGTTGTCTTAACTTTAAAAAAAATCAACTCAATTGTCCAATCATTAAACATTAATACAACTTGGCTCATGTTTCATCATATTATACCACAATTTATACTCACTAACTTATGCACTTCATATTTTATTTTGATAATAAAATGCATATACACCGACACTTCAAAATTAGTCGAGAAAAATCCAAATTGGATGACTCCAAAGCTGAATCATCACCTCCCACCCCAACTGGAATTGGACATGGATGAGGCTGATATAAACATAATATTATAACTATAATGGAAGTAAGCATTACAAAATTAAAATTTGAAGGGTAGTTTGCAATTATCCCTTTCATCTTTTGGTTAAATGATTCCTAAAAAAATAGTTTAAGTTGAGTTATTTCATAAAATAAAATCCATAATTAATTGAGTGACTTTATTGATATAAAACCAAGTTAAGTGACTTTTTCAAATTTTCAGGTACTTAAGTGACCTTTTAAGATATTTACTTTATTATATATAATATATGATAGATGATGCTATAACTTTTGCTTAAAATTCTCTACTTTTAATATAATATGATTATAGATTTTATTCTAGAACAATTTGTTCTTCTCAATAAAAATGTAAGTAGTGCTCATGCTAATTAAAAAATGACGAAGAAACCTTTACAACCAATAAGGATACTCATTTTCTACTAAAAATTAAGGTTTATAAATACACTAGATACAGGACCTCATGTCAGCACAGGGCTCAATATAAATTAACTTTTTTATTTTAATTTATGTCATATTATGAAATTTGAGAAGTTATTGAAATTTTTATATGATTTTAAAAATATTGTGAATTGTTAGCTATTGTAATTTATAGTATTTTTTTTTACATAATTTTAAAAATAATATTTATTACTCTCTTTGTTCTGATTTATGTGGCAAATGTAGGATTTTAAAAATTAACCATTTTTTATATGTATCTTTAAAATACTAAGTTGTTAATTATTGTATTTTATAGTACATTTTGAACTTAATTTTTTAATAATATATGGTATTCCCCATGTCCGAATTTATCACGCCGGAGCCTACACCCTGGACGTGGCCGGCACCCAACGACCATTGTTGGCCTTGAGCGAACCCTTGGCCTGGCTTACTTAACTGGGCGGAAGCCTTAACTCAACTCAGTTAAGAAATATGAACATTCTTAAAAGAAATACTTTAAATAGTTACCTTGGCCAAAATGGCAATTAAGTCAAAGTTAAAACATTTGTCATTTAAGATAAAAAAAAGACTAAAAACTGAATTGTCTAACTGTATATCTGTCTATAAAGCCTCTACTACTAACAAGATGAATGTTGAAACAAACCCCACAACATTCTATAAAGAAAGTACGAAAGAAAAGACATTAAAGAGTCCTCTGGAATACAAGGAGGCTCACCACTGACTTAGGAGCTCAAACTGGATCAACGAAGTGTTGCATGCTGATTCTGGTTACCTGCGTCTGCATCATAAGACGATGCAGGACAACTGGCATAAGTACATTGAATGTACGAGTATGCGAGTTGGAATGATATACACAACTATAAAGCTTGAAAGGAGTAAGAATGAACTTACCTTGGCTCTGCTCAACTCATGAAATAAAAACTCAATATAAAGTCGTAAGAACACATGCGATATAAATCAAGCTCGTAAAATAGTGTAAAAAATTAGTTCATTAAAGATAAAACAATAATAAATCAACGTCTATATATATGAAAGTAATATAATTTTTGTGGGAGATTCTCTAACCGACAACCATCACTATGAGCCTAAGTGATGGTACAACATTTTACCTCACGTTGCCAAGGAACATCCTATACCTTGCCATCGGTATAGGACCTTACTTAACTTAGTGGATCCACTAGCTTAACTTACTTGATCATCTGAAAAGTATGACCCGTTAACACCCATGATGGCTACGTGGTTTACATGGGGACTTGAGTTAATTATGAACTCTTATCCCCACATCGGTGCTCAATACTACTTTCAAAAAAATATACTTTAGCTCATACTTTTAGAATAACTTCCTTTCTTTGGATTGAGATAATTTGCTCAACACTTTAGCTTTACAAAAGCTCCTTTGGAATCAATGTTCCCCTTTCTTGTTTAATACTCTTTTGGGAAGTCTAAGCTACCACTTAACTTAAATGTAAAAATATTGATAAACTTTATAGGAAATACTTAGTTCCCTTATATATTTTGAGAAATGAACTCAAATTTGTACTCTTTGTTTAACTTGAAACTTTTGATCTTGATCAACTCTTTAGGGAATACTTAGTCCCCTTATACTTCTTTTGAAGAAAAGATTTCAACTTTTACTCTTTCTTTAACTCGAAACCTCAGCCATAAAACAAAACTAAAATGTTTAAATAAGACTCTTGAATGCTTTAAGAAACTTTACTTTTACTTACTTCATTTCCTTAGGCTTAACTCCTTGACTTCTTTGACTTTGATCTTAACTTTCCTTGAATTGGATTATGGATTAAAGAATCATGATCTCATGTTTATGGATGATTTCCTCATGTTATTTGTACCTTAGAGTGCTCGAATCAACTAGAATTTGTAGGTACATCACTTAGGAACTCGTACGAAAAGATGAGGGAGAAATGGGAACTCCATGTGACCCTGGCGCTCTGAGAGGCGCGGGGCGCCAGAGCTTGACGGACAGAGGCTGTCCTCAGGCGCTATGGCTGGCGCGGAGCGCCAGAGCCTGAAGGACAGAGTCATTCCTAAGGGGCTCTAGTAGGCGCGTCCCCCCAAGGTCTGTCAGACGGGTTTTGCGACTTTTCTTCTCCGATTTTTAATTCTAAACCTCCCAAACTTCAATGGATCTTCTCCCAAACACTTAGGATCACTAATATCCTCAATACCCAATAGTTTAGACTTGTAAAACAGCCCGGAAACACGAATCAAAATCACTAAAGGTACACTACAACTCTACCAACAAGATTTCAACAATTGTTCATCAACAACTTCAAGATTTACCATTCAATCAACACAAAACTTGTTGAATTAAACACATTGGTGTGTAGGTAAATGAACCCAACACAGAAAGATCTCACATACCTCGATAGCGATCAACCCCGGCGAATTCCACTAGAATCTCTTGGTGTTCTTGGTGAAATCTTTCTCTTTCTCCTTTCTCCTTCTTCTCTTCTCTTTTCTCTCAAACCCTAAGCGTAAAAAGAATTTTTCTAATCTGAACTAAAAGTTGGTTTTACCCCAATTTAACCCTTAAAACAGATTAGGAAATAATGGGTGAAAAGACTACTCTACCCTTACTAAAATCCGGATTGGACTTTCCTCTGTCCAATAATCCAACTTCCGAAAGATATATCTCCCTCATACGACATCGAAAATGTGCAAACTCGGTGTCGTTGGAAATATCTTTCCAAGTGTTTTCCAACCATATAAAGAAATCACCCTAACTCCTTCTAAGCTGAGGGTTATAGCCTTTTGAAAATGACCAAAAACTCACGTTTACACTTGGAAAATTTTCCAGATTTCCCTATATATTTCCAAAAACAACTATCTTTAGTTTCTTTGTTTAATTGTAGCTATTTTAGGATTACGAGATGTTACAGAATTTATGTGACATTAATTGATAAAAAAATTTGGAGTCGAGCAATTTGTTTTGTTAATTATTGTAATTTATAGTATCTTTTTCATTAATTTTAAACAATATATGTTGTTAATTGATAGATTTCTTGGAGTTGAGAGATTTTTTTTGTTAGTTATTGTAAGTTATAGTTTCTAAGGGGCTCTAGTAGGCGCGTCCCCCCTGGGTCTGTCAGACGGGTTTTGCAACTTTCCTTCTCCGATTTTTAATTCTAAACCTCCCAAACTTCAATGGATCTTATCCCAAACACTTAGGATCACTAATATCCTCAATACCCAATAGTTTAGACTCGTAAAACAGCCCGGAAACACGAATCAAAATCACTAAAGGTACACTACAACTCTACCAACAAGATTTCAACAATTGTTCATCAATAACTTCAAGATTTACCATTCAATCAACACAAAACTTGTTGAATTAAACACATTGGTGTGTAGGTAAATGAACCCAACACAAAAAGATCTCACATACCTCGATAGCGATCAACCCCGGCGAATTCCACTAGAATCTCTTGGTGTTCTTGGTGAAATCTTTCTCTTTCTCCTTTCTCCTTCTTCTCTTCTCTTTTCTCTCAAACCCTAAGCGTAAAAAGAATTTTTCTAATCTGAACTAAAACTTAGTTTTACCCCAATTTAACCCTTAAAACAGATTAGGAAATAATGGGTGAAAAGACTACTCTACCCTTACTAAAATCCGGATTGGACTTTCCTCTGTCCAATAATCCAACTTCCGAAAGATATATCTCCCTCATACGACATCGAAAATGTGCAAACTCGATGTCGTTGGAAATATCTTTCCAAGTGTTTTCCAACCATATAAAGAAATCACCCTAACTCCTTCTAAGCTGAGGGTTATGGCCATTTGAAAATGACCAAAAACTCACGTTTACACTTGGAAAATTTTCCAGATTTCCCTATATATTTCCAAAAACAACTATCTTTAGTTTCTTTGTTTAATTGTAGCTATTTTAGGATTACGAGATGTTACAGAATTTATGTGACATTAATTGATAAAAAAATTTGGAGTCGAGCAATTTTTTTTGTTAATTATTGTAATTTATAGTATCTTTTTCATTAATTTTAAACAATATATGTTGTTAATTGATAGATTTCTTGGAGTTGAGAGATTTTTTTTGTTAGTTATTGTAAGTTATAGTTTCTTTTTCGTCAATTTCAAAAAATATATGTTTATCATCTTCCATTTCATGTGGTACCAATAGAATTTAGAGAGTCCATTAAACTTTTTACACAACTTTTAGATATTTAAGTTGTTAATTATTGTAATGGATAGTATTACTTATATGTATGCTTTAGTTGTGTGCTTATTTAAATTATAAATATTATTTTAAAAATATATATATATATATATATATAATTTTTTTAAAATAATTCGTAGTTTGTTTATCTTGTATTTAAATTAAGTTAATACACATTTTTTTTACCTTGTATCAATTTCTTTTTTACCTTCATTTAGTTTTCTCTTTTGTTTTTCAATTGATTTTATTTCTTTGTATTTGATTTTGATTTGATTTTGAATTTAATTCCAAATATCTTGTATTTAAAATAAGTTAATTCCGAACGAATATATAAATAAGTGAGGAAAATCAAATAAAATATAAAGGAATTAAAAAGTTAAAATCCAACACTTTTAAATTTATTTATTTATTTAGAAAAATACACATAAGTTTTTTAAAATACTTAAAAGCGTAAAGATAATAAATCAATTAAAAAAATTAAAGTGAGAAAGACAATAAAATCAATATTTTAAGAAACACACACGCGCACACAGAGAAGTTTAAGGTTATGTGGGGCAGATCGGATGCGGGGCGAGTTGAAGTGGTTTTTTTTTTAAATTATGTAGGGCGGGACCGGTTGCGGGTATATGTGATTTTATGTGGGTTCAAACTTAATATTAAATTTTTACATGTTATAGAGTGATATTTATTAAGTAATTTCATTAATTAAAGATACTAAAATATTCAAGATAATAAATGAAAATGATTCAATAAAAATAATACAATTTCTTGCATGTATTCAAATTGTCCTCTAAAAAATAAAAAATTTAAGTCACTGTCCTATTAAATTAATACAACTTAACAAAAAATGAACTTATTTTTATGAATTTTATTTCTAGTATCAAACATAACTAGAAAAAAAATATATTAAAAAAATTATGTGAAGCGGAATAATGTGGGGCGGGTTGAAAATCAAAAGTGTTGCTATGCGGGGCGGGGCGGGATGGGACGGATTAAAAATTTTGCACGTTAAGCTCAACCCGCACCGCCCCACCCTACACCGCCCCATTGTCATCTCTATTTTAAAACTAGTTTAAGGGGTGATAGGAGCCTAGTTAAGTTTAGGTGTCTATGAGATTTCAATCATAATCTAGGGGTACTTGTGCCTTATGCTTTTATTTTTATATAACATTTTTTTTCTATTTTATCTTATGTCTATATATTATTATCTTATATTATATATTATATATATTATTCTACCTATTATTTGGCAAAATTAGAAAGATAAAAAAAAAGATAACAACGATATTTTTGCAAGAGTAGAAAAAAAAATACTAACAATAAAAGATTTCATCCCTCCAAGACAAAGATATATTATTGATTTTAAATTTTAATATGTACATTTTATTTAATAAAAATAAAAAAATTAAGTAAAAATTTTATAATAAATATGTAAAATAGTTTCTCTCTATAAAATAATATAAATATTAAAAATGTGTTGATACATTTCATTTTTTCGTAATTTAACTAAATGACACTTTTAAATAAAGATTAGTTCAACACAATTTACTTATGAAAAATATTTTTCAACTGAATTAGACAAATACAAATTTTATTTTTCAAAAATACTTTTCTAAAAAACTTTTTTTAAAAAGGTACTTTTAAAAATATACAGTTTTTATAAATAATGCTAAACATGCTCTATAACTTAGTAAATCAATAAATGCCATGCATAAATTTATTTTCCAATACGCTCCCAATCTATTTTGTAAGGAAACAAAGAGGATCTTTATTGACAACGCCATAGAGTATGTGTGGATTTAATTTACTTGACTTTCTTGGTTATCCTATTTGAAGTATCATATCTATTTGCTTAATTTTCTTTCCCTAATACTTATTGCATTGTGCCTATTGTGTGTAGTAATAGAGGATATTAAATGCCTCAGTTGGACTTTGTAATATCTTTTTTATTCAATGACCGCAAAATGTGAGTTTCCTAAAGGTGGAGGATCATCACTTGGTGCCCTTCAATATTATGGCGGCTAAGACTCATATAAATTACTCACTCTATATCTAAAGAGGTATTATAGATTCCTTTGTAAGGACTACAATTATTATTTTGCCAATGAATTTAGAGATTAAGAGGAATAGGAATAAGAGGAATCGTTTGACTTTCAAATGTACCAAAAATATCAAAATCCAAAATCTACTAACTTTAAATGAGCGGTGGCTGCAATTTACACCCTTTCTTCTCCGGAATTAGAAAATTACATTTCTCACTTACGGAATAAGAAGTGCAAGATGCTATATCTTTTGCTTGATTTCTTTATTTTTACACCACCATCTATCACAACTCGAAATTCAATC
Organism: Solanum sitiens; assembly: GCA_016801875.1. Classification (NCBI taxonomy): domain Eukaryota; kingdom Viridiplantae; phylum Streptophyta; class Magnoliopsida; order Solanales; family Solanaceae; genus Solanum; species Solanum sitiens. Next base: position 47,027 of record JABWTJ010001098.1, on the reverse strand, counting down.
ATGATGACATTTACCAATGTAACCCCTTGTAGGCAAGTCAAAGCACAATAAACTCGTGATAAAGAAAATTAGAATATAACTAACGTGGAAGAAATAATAAGGTATGAAAGGGACCATAGCATAGATACGTAGGATTACTATAGAAAAAAGTTGTTATATATGAGATTATATATTTTAGAGGTTTAATCCAAATTTTGAAGTTATTTGTCTAATGTGGTGTTGCATCACATGAAACACATTGATTTTAATAGCTTGACATGTTACATTTGATATTATATATAAAAAAAATTAACTAATTATTTATGTTAAATTTAAAGATGAAATGGCTCAGAAGTTTAAATCAAACAAAAGGTAATATTACCTTTCAAAATTCATATAATTCATTGCACATTTAATCTAAAGTTACTTTTTTGAAATACTTAGCGTGGAATACACATGCAACGTACGTGTTCGAGAACTAGTATAAGGGCATACCAAGAAAAAAAGAATATAAACAAAATGGTACAATGTATATAATAATGATGGTAAAATTTTCTATAAAAAAAAAAAAAAACACCTTTCCCATACAAAAAACCCCACCTCATCGCTACCTCATTACATGGTCTAATGTAGATGTCATGTATATTGATGCATGACAATCATAGCCAAACAAGTTGTAATACATTCATATCACACAAACTAATAAGGTAAATCCTCAACAATAAAGTCATATGAACTAGAAACTTTATCCCGTCCAAGAACTCCAAGGCCTCAGACCCATAATCACAAATTTTATAGAAATAAGCACAATTATCTGGATAAACATAAAACCACATTATACAAGAAACCAACACTTCTAAAACTAAGTTTAAATCCCCTAAAGCAATCTAAGCATTCTATACTAATCAAACGAAGGCTATGATCAAACTAGACTAAGGCTTGAGGCTTAAGGACAAAATATAACTAAGGATCATGTAAGACTTAAGAGTTAATCCTACAACCTTTCTAGTGATCATATTCAACCAAATTTATATAGTATCTATCCAAGATAAGTCTAAAGAAACAAGTTGTAACCTACCTCGAAGTCAAAACCAAACAAGAATTGCTACATTTACCTTTTCGAAGAGCCTCAGATTGTCGTCATGCTTTAAAAAAATTATAGGCCGATACACGACTAGCGATACTCATATTAGTTACGCAAAATTTATAACAAAAATGAGGTGAAAAATTGACCCTCAGAGCTCGACAATGAAATAGAAAATTAACTTTGGCATTATACTTCCTTTGAGGTGAGCATCACATGCCCCAAAGTTGGGAGAAGATGAACGTCGTTTTGAACCTCAAATGGTACGAAACACTAATTTTTAAGGAATTGAAAATAAAAGAATTTAGTTTCAAATAGAGAATTAAACATGGAAATAAAGCTAGAATTCATAATATAAAGCAAAGGGAAACAGAATTACCTTTGAATCCTATGAAAAGATCACGAAATTAGTTTAATGACTCCTACTCGTGGTTAACAACAATGGAAACATTTGAAGGAATATAAAAGTACTCGTGATAGTCGCCCCTGTAGACCCGAGGTTATTGGTATGGAGAAAGCCTTGCAGGAGCATGTTATCTCCTGTATTCATATTAGCAAACCAGAAAAAATAATAGAAGATGAAAGAAAAACACAAAGAGATATCCGAGTCCAATAGAATCCACTGTGTGTCCTTAAGAAATTTAATCTCAGGTTGCAGATTAATTCCTCCCAAGATAAAACGGATTAACGATTAAAGAAGTAGTGGTACCTCAAACTTCAATAATTTAACAAACTCAACAGAGACACAATCGATAGATTTTATTTTGTAAGAAATGTATGCATAAGAAGGGAAGAAATGGATGCTGAAAAATGAGAGACAACCTCTCTATTTATAGCCAACAAAGGGTAAAGGTCACAACTCTTAGGAAAAAAGACAACCTTCCAGAAAGGTCACAACACTTTGGAAAAGGCACAACCTTTAAAATAGTCACAATCCTTTAGAAAGGACACAATCTTTCATAAAGGTCACAACCCTCCGTCAAAGTGACAACCCTTCAGGAGAGTCAAAACCCTTCATTTCATGTTCACACCTTTAAAACCCAACAGAGCATATGTGAACAGTCTCCTCTCCATTGAAGCCAAAATGTGCCACATGTATGAGATCACTGAAGCGACCAAGTTGTAAAAATATGATTTATCGTTACTCAAAAGGAACCTCATGCAGAGTTCCAATTTTTTTGAGATATTTGGCGAATTTAATATTGAGGTGACATGAAGAAAAATTTGAGAATTTGAAATTGATCCAGACTGGCGTCATCTCACAATAGTGGGAATATTCCCGCTATGCTGGTGCGCTAGAGTCTCGTATTCAGAGTTCTTCAACAGTTACTTCGCATTCAGGTAGGTTGGGTTAACTGAGTAATCTGACCTTTCTTTACTTATATAATATCTTGTAGATTGTCCACAGATCATGCATGGGCCTTCAGTCATGGAGTCTAGATTGTTGAATATATGAATAGTTTTTGTTTACGATAATGATAGACTAGGTTAGGTAATGTTTACCTTGAGATAATTTCTAGGTGCTATCTTGGGGGACACGATTGTGGGTAAAATGGCTAATAACGTTCGTGAAAGAATCCTTCGGATATGTTATAGTTGTTGTATTTCAATTTTATGTATGTTAATTGTCTCTATTGTGAAACCTGAATACATTTTGGGGAAAACATAAGGGTTGTATTGTAGAGTGATAAATTGTTGACATTTTCATGCAATGAATTAAGGTGCTTTTGTTTACTTATATTTACAAGTATAGTTGTATTTCATTTTTATTGCGGTTTTGTTTGTGTGACTAATGGTTGACTCTGGTACTATGCCTGGTATATGATATTCCTAGGGTTATCTCAGGTACCATTTATGGTATATACTAATGGTTGGCTCGGGTACCACACCGGGTACAAGGGCATCCATATATGATTGTCTCGTGTACCACATCAATACATACTAACAGTTGTCATGGGTACCACGCCCGGTATATTACTGTTTGTGTGTGGGCTTCATTAGTGAACCGGGTTTACTTTTCATAATGTGGCTATGACATGTTGGTCAATGAGTGGGCCAGACTTTTGTATTTGTGTTATATTTATCACATGTTTGTCCTTGAGAGGTCGTGTCGGTGTACTTAAATGCTGAAGTTGTTCTTGAATAGACCAAGTTAAATTTTAAATACGATAGATCATATCTTAAGAATCCTTGGTGGATTGGTTACTCGAAAGATGTGATGAATCATGTGTGGGTTATAGTCCATACTTTTGGACATATCTCATGTGGTTGTTAAATTAGGTTTCCTGGAAGTTTTGCTTATGCACTAGATTGCGATTCTTTCAGTCCGAGTGGTCTAGGATATATCTGTTAAGGGGGATTTGTGTCAAGGTGGTTCAATAAGTGTTTTTTTGTGGTCCACTAAATTTCTAAAGCGCAAATACAAGGTACAATCATGCAATCTAAGAGGGAATAGTAGAGGATTTCTGGAGTTGGTAGAGTGAGTACTTTGGGAACTATCTATGTGATAAAAGAATTAGGTTTTGATCTAATATGAGGGAAGGATGACATAGTTTGTGGAGTTGGCAGTGGAATGAGGTAGGATGACTTGATAGAGTGCAAGTTCCAAAGTAAGACTACTTGTAGTAAAGTGGTGACTGGTGACTGAGCGGATGTAAGTTTTTAGAAATTGCAAAGTTAAAAGGAAAGGAAAAGTGCAATGCTTGCACTGATCTAGTGGTCTATGATACAGACCTACAGACCATAGGATGTCCTACGGGCGGTAGAAAGGAAGCCATGGAACTGGAGTTGAGTTTTTAGAATTTCAAGTTTAGATGTTTGACCTACAAATGAACATGACAAGCCGTAGATAATTTGACTAGTCGTACATGTGTTTCGTAAGGGCAGTCTAGACTTAGAAAAAAATTGGATTAAAAATAGAGGTATACGGATTGGGTATATGGACTGTTACTGGTTTGACGGTCCGTAAAATGGAGTGGTAGGAAGTTGGCCAACTTTAGGCCTCAATTACTCAACCTACAGCTCACCAGTACGACATGTAGGAATTTCTATGTCCCATATGTCCAAACCATAAGGTCCTCTAACACTTATTTTGTTAAGGGTATATGTGTATTTTCCTATGCATGCACATACTATGTTATTTTACTCATATTTTTAAGTCTTATAACTAGCATTTAATTACTAAATCTACCCAAATTCTTTCATTGTCTCAAATCCCCATTTCCCATCCACATTCATTCCCACAAAACTCTTGCAAGATCAAGGAAACATATCTAGGGTTTCAAGCTTCAAGTATCCTTTTTTCTACATTTCTTTTGGGCTAAGATAATCAAGGTATATGGAAATTCATCAATGGGTTCCATTCACCCATTGAGTCTCAAAATATGTATATTCTCCAAATTCAATTTCATCAAAATTGATTAGGTTCTCATTCAATTCTCCATATGGGCCTAAATTTTTATGATTTGATTGTTTGATTTTAGTCTCAATATGAATAATTTAATCCAATTTCATATTTATCAATTGACTTCATATGGACCCATGCATTAATCATGATTTGATTATGAGTTTATGAAGATGTGAGTTTATAAAGTAATGAAATGAATTTATAATAATTATTTATGAAAGTTATGCATGATTTATGAGAAGTTGTCTTATGATCTAAAGGTTTCTTTTAAAATGAGCATTAATGAAATTGTGAAAGATTTTCACACATATAAGGAATCATGGTTTGGTGAAATCTTTTCTCGCACATGCATGATCATGATTTAAGGAGCTACCCTATGATGTTTTAAGCTTGGAGTAGTAACTATATTGTGTTTTTCCATTTATGATGATGTGTTTATTATAACTATTTTGTTTGGATTTTTACTTAGTACCCATCATATATTAAGATGAAGGTTCTCTCGTTAGTAGAGGTTGGATCTCTAGTAGCAATCTCGTTGTCCTTAACTACGTGCACCCATAGGTTCTTAGAAAGGCATAGCTAGTGGATCCCCCTAAGCTAGAAGTTCATGGTCTTATCCTTTGCAAGTAGGACATCTATTTTTAGTGTGGGATATATGATTCCATATTATTGCTCACATGGTCTATGTCATTTAATGGTAAATATCCCACAAAATGAACTAGGTTACCTCCAAAGGTTTTTATAAAACTTTCATCACGATTTTAAGATGCATTGAGCATGTATATGATTTATGATTTTTATTTAAAGGGTTTACTATGGCTTATCTTGGTCGTGCATATAATATTTTCCTCATGTCCTATTATGATCATGTTTTACATTTTAAGCATAAACCTCATACTTATTACATTACATGTACTAATGCATACTTGTCCCTACATTGTCTAATAATGTAGGGTCCGGTGATCTTTCTCCTCCCACTCGTGGATAGCTTTTATTACTTTGCTAGTGGATTGATGAGTGATCATACTTCTAGGCTGAGACCACGAAGACTTTTATAGATTTTACCGTTATGATTTTGAGGCGTTGTATGTGGTGTATGGGTTATGTCCCAAACACTATGCTTTGATGTATTAGATTATCTTATCAAGACTTAGTATATTCCACACTTATTTTCCTTTCATAATAAGAGATTACTTTACCTATTTTACTTTTGCCTATTATGTTGTGTATGTATGTCAAGTATCTTGTGTAAGGCCTTTTGGGGGTCTTATATTCCATGTCACGTCTAGGGAGTAATTTGGGTTGTGACACATTTGGTATGAGAGCTAAGTCTTAGAAAAGGTCATAGTATATCTGACAAGCCGCATTGAGTAGTCTTGCTCATGAATGTGAAGTGTGTTATATTTATAAATAGGAGGTTACAACGAGTTTAGGAAACTTCACTTCTTTCATTACTCTAAGTCGTTTCATAGAATCTATCTCTATTAAAATCCTTCTCTTAATTCTTATTCAATTCTTTTTCAGGATATGGCCCCTCGATAAACACATGTGAGAAGGAATGCAGGATTTAGAATTTTGAGCCAGAGGTTCCTCAAGTTGTAATTGACCTTTTGGCTGAGCAAGTGGCTTATGCCGAATTCCAAGATGTTTTCAAGAGTTGTCTCAAGCTATGATGGACCAACCAAATAGTGAAGTCATTGCGCCCGTGAAACCAAATGTGGGTGCGACAGCGAAAAGGATAAGTGACTTCACTAATATCAATCCTCCATAGTTCCATGGTTCCAAGGTTAATGAGGATCCTCAAGAGTTCATTGATGAGATGTATAAGATAGTGGGAATTATAGAATTTTCTATTACGACAGGGAAGTACCCCCTAGAAGTAACACAGCGTACTCGACCTCTCAGAGGTTTTATACAAGCCTCTTAATGTTCATTCATTACATAAGTATGAAAAGTAATGCTGAATTTAAAACTTTTCACATTAAAGTCAATAAGGAAACTTTTTTATAAAACATAAGAACAACTAAGTTTCATCACAAAGCCACCTTAGACACATATCATTATCATAGGGTCACGACCCTTACATTGAAAAAAACTTATGTCTAATATAATGTCTTTAATGAAAGAAAACTAGAAACATAGTCCATGTCCTCGAACATATGAGGACATACCAATCTTGAGAAAAATCTACTTCCCAAGCTTCAACTCTAGAAATCCTCACTTACAACCACCTACACTTGTAGACATAGAAAAGAATATGGAATTAGTACAATTAAGCACTAAGTATGGTGAACATGCAAGAAATTATGTAAAAAGGGACACATTAGTTGAAATATGCTTTCCATGCTATTTAGATAAAATTTCATAAACAAGGTGCAAAAGTCATCATGCAAATTCATCATCAACCACATAAGATAATACTCACATTACCTTTAAGATAAGACCATAATCATTAAGTAACCCATTTAGCTATTTAGACCCTCTACCTAAGGTTATCCTAAGACCCACCTAAGCGAGACATGAAGAGACCGCCCATACAACCTCTTAAATATACACCTAAGTGTTTCTCAAGACTACCAAAGATAAGGATGTTTTCCTTCTAACACAATCACTACACGTCAACATTCATTACTAAATACCCTAAGAGAGACATTCTTGCAATTAAGGTCACATAATGGTCTTGGAAGACCTAGTGAACTCACTTTAGAATCTTCAAAGCCTAATCGTGCAATGTGTAGATACCGTCCTATTCTACTACCTACACGTTATAGAACCTATCCAATAACTAGAGTGCACATCCTACATGATGAGAATATGCATCCGACGTAGACCACACTAGCTAGGTAAGAAATCCGGTGTCATAGAAACCCAACACCGTGGAAGGTGTTCTACTTGACAAAGTTAGAACTAAGGACACATTCCATGTAGATACATGGTTTAGGGGATATCAATGGCTTTTTTGTACTCTATTCTCATACATCAAGTAGAGCTACTACCACAAACATATCCACTCGGTGCTTTGCCTTGTTTTTCATAGAGTAAGTTCATTCACATAATAGTATTTCAGAAGGTATCATCTATAAGTCCTACCAACTCATAATACCACTACCAATAAGGGGTCCACAAGGGCTCCAGATCAAGGTTCATTAGTATAACTCTTATGACTTTCTTAGAGATAGTTTCATGTCGTTCCAGCCAACCTACCTCTAAGTCCATCATTCCACTCAAGAAGGGGACACTATTACAGTCTACCACTTCAAGGCTTCGTTATTAACCTCCTTTTCCTATTCAAGGTTCCATATATATTAGTCTTTCATAGAAGGGGTAGCTACTTTAGGTCTACCGATCCTAGACTTCCATTCGCTCATACATTCATGAAAAGGGTGCCTAAGCCTACCAAGTCAAGAGATCACTTTCACATAACTTTCATGTATCAAGTAGGGACAACTAGGTTTACCTAAACAAGACACCATATCAACATATAAATAATCTTCATAGTCTATGTCATCACATACCAACATTTAGAGGAACCATACTTTCATTCACAATATCGCATAGTTTTATACAAGATCCCCTCAAGGTCACATGAACACCTTCGCATTACACATTCACGTATACAATATCATCCTTCACATTGTACACCCATATAAGTCATAACATGATGATACTACAATTCACATAATAATGCTGAAAAGGCCATGTTCATATCAATTATAAAAATTAAGCACTGCCACCATAAGTGGACCATACCAATCAATAACAATTCGATATCAATTCTATTTTAAATAAGGGAATTAGGTCAACTTACCACTTCCAATAGCCACAATCACCATTCCTTAACATCTCTAACAATTTCCGCACAACAATAGAACTTACCCATTACCATGCCCATAAAGCTAGACCACCAACTCATCCTTACAATCTCAATTCAACATATATAGAGATATATAACAATAAGAATCAATAATATAAACCAATCTAAATACAATTCCATCCATAACCAATCACAATTATCAAACCCACTTTACAAGCCAAATTTAGAGAATTAAGAAGATCATGAAGTTTTTTATCATAAAACCATCAATTAACATTGAAAATATCATAATTCATCAATTTAAACATTTTAATGCAAGAACCCATTCATATAATTCGAAATAGGAATTTTAGGATTTTCTAGATCTTTTGAAAAAGTCTTTGAATTGGCTCCTTGAATGATGGAAGAATCAAAGATAAAATCAACATACCTTATTGAAGTATTATCCACGAAATTTGGTTGAAACCTTGGAGAATTAACCGTCTTCCTTTGAGATTCAAAGCTCTTCAATGGAGGTTTTAGAGAGAGGGAGAATGGAGAGCTTTTGATTTTCAACTTGAGGGTTTATTTTGATTGGTGAAGTGGGGTAAAAGTGACTCAAAACACGTTTATAATAAATCGCCAAAGTACCCAAAACACCCCTACACTAGTTGGACCTTTTAATTAAGTCTAACTTGACTTTAAAAATGACGCGACCAAATCTGACACGACTGAGCGTCGCGAAGGCACCTCCAAATCTTGGTTCTGCAATTTAATTTAAGGCAAAAGGTTTGTGACAAGCCCGCTTTGTAAGAAAACTTTTTTCCTTTTAAGTGACAGTTGTGCGATGCGCCAGCACCCTCAAAAAGGTGTTGCATGTACGCTGCATTGGAAGCCTTTTGGCCAAACCTTGGGTTCTCCTCGAGGACCCTTTAGTTGGTCCTTGGGAAGTCGTGCCCAGGTGTTTTGATCCTAAACTCGTTTATTAAGACACTAGGATCACCTCCACTGATTTTATACTCTAAACACCACATAAAAACACCTACAACACACAAAGACACACTAGCACACACAAGACTAGTTTTCGGCCATCTTGGTCTTCCTTTGACGTTTGATTTGAAAACTCTTTAAAATTGACTTCAAAAGCTATTCTTAATTATTTTAACAAGTTGTTAACTCAAGAAACTCATGTGAAACTCTAATTTATCCTAATTCATTTTTAGGGTGTAACAATACTCCTCCACTTGGAAAACATTCGTCCTTGAATGATACTAAAACACTTTCAAGGACTAAATGACTTAAATAGCAGCTCACTACACATATCATCATAAATACAACTTCATAGTCAATGCACCAAACTTACAAGGAACACCAACTTCACATATATAGATTCAAAACACAACAAGAAGGTAGGAATAACGTCTACAAACTCACTATGCATTAAGACTCCACATTTCTTATTTCACATTTTGGAGGAACTTCTTTCTCCACATTATATCATGCCACAACAACATTTTTTTAAGCACCTCATGCCAATTTCTCATAAAAGCACATTTATGCACTATTTTCAAGAATTAACTTTTAAACATGCTCATTGGTCTACTCATGCAACATTTAGGCAATTTGCTATAGACGCATAATCAACATGAAGGACAAGGTAAATAAAGCTCATTTTACCATCTAAACATCAACTCATGAAAACATGCAATATATAAGGAATCAAGGAAACTCATTTTCACAAAGACTCCCAAAACATGCAACATGCTACCAGGAAATTCTAACTCCCAAGCTTGAATAGAATGGGAGAAAAGAGACAAAATCCCATCATCCCTACAACGTTATCATGCTCCCCCACTTAGATAGAACCCACTCTCAAAACAAAAGGAAAACTATAACTTACCATCACCCTCATCCGGATTTGCTTCCTTGTTAGCTTGAAGATCATAGACACGATTCTTTTTTTGTTCACCCAAAACCGGACTATTATAGGGAGCTTGCTTGACATCTCTTCCTCTAGTAAAAGTAGTAGGAAAATCTCTCACCTTGTGATCATTCTTCCCACATCCATAGCATCCACTAGTACCGACTATACACTTCTCAAAGTTTTCTTTCCACAAGTAGAGCAAATAGGTTTGTCAACTTGGGAACCACCACCCCTCTCATAGTTAGCTTAGGAGCACTAGGAACATCTAGATTTGGAGCCCTCTTCTTAAACCCAGGTTGGTTTTGCTTATTGGATCTACTTCTCTTCAAATTTTTCGTCATCCTCCTAAGCTTGGATTCTTCAATGGATTGAGCATACACTATGAGTCTAGAGAGGTTCATGTCATTATGGAGCATGGTCGTACGACACTCTTCCTTCATAAGATTTGAGACATCGGTCAAGACCATACTCATATTTAGACAACAAGGTAAACTTCAAATAATACTTCTCCACACTCATATTACCTTGCCTAAGATTTATAAACTCTTCAATCTTAACCTCTTTCCTTTCACGGGGAAAGTGTTTCCCTAAGAATATTTCCTTAAACTCTTCCAACTCTATAGGACCTGATTCAACCAGACTATTTTCTTTCAATTGTGTGTACCACACTTGAGAAACTTCCCTCAATTGGTATGAAGCCAACTCCGCCTTCTCCTTAGAAGTCACCCTCATAGCACTCAACACCTTATAAATACCATATAATAATTCGTGGGGATCCTCTCCCACCTTAGAGCGCAGAAAGGTAAGAGGATTCATCCTCACAATGTCCCTCAACCTAGAGGTCATGGTACTCTCAAGAGCATTCACCCTAGGCCCCACATCTCTATTTTCTTGAGCCGTCATGGCTCAGGCTAGGGTAAGAATAGCCCCTCTAACCTCCTCATTAGTCCTGTCCGGGGGAACCACCGGAACCTCATTCCCTTGATTAGCTATAGGGATTTCTTCATCTTGAGGAACTTGCTCATCTCGGGGAGGAACTCCCTCATTCACTACTATTTCTCCACTCTTCTTGCGGGTGTCCTTCTTATATTCATATCCTATAAATACAAGAGAAAAGGTTAGGAAAAGACACTTATAGAACTCAAATCTATGGCACGACACAAGACTAATGAAGAAAGTGAAACTTCTATCGTCCTATAGTCTCTCGCTCATAGATGTGTTGCCACTCACCCCGATGAAAATGACTCTACTAGATGAGGCCTCATGAGACTTTGATCCCTAAAGACTACTTCATAACCATATGCTCTGATACCAAGTTTGTTACGATGAGAAAGTAACCCCTAGAGTTAATACGGAGTACTTGACCTCTCGGAGGTCTTATACAAGCCTCTTAGTGTTCATTCATTACATAAGTATGAAAAGTAGTGCGGAATTTAAAACTTTTCACATTAAAGTCAATAAGGAAACTCTTTTATAAAACATAAGAAGAAGTAAGTCTCATCACAAAGCCATCTTAGACACATCTCATTATCATAGGGTCACGACCTTACATTGAAAAGAAACTTATGTCTAATACAATGTCTTTAATGAAAGAAAACTAGAATCATAGTCCATGTCCTCGAACATATGAGGACAAACCAATCTTGAGAGAAATCTACTTTCCAAGCTTCAACTCTTGGAATCCTCACTTGCAACCACCTATACTTTTAGACATAGAGAAGAATATGGAATTATTACAATTAAGCACTAAGTATGGTGAACATGCAAGAAATCGTGTAAAAAGGGACACCTTAGATGAAATATGATTTCCATGTTATTTTGATAAAATTTCAGAAACAAGGTGCAAAGTCATCATGCAAGTCCATCATCAACCACATAAGATAATACTCACATTACCTATAAGATAAGCCATAATCATTAAGTAACCCATTTAGCCATTTAGACCCTCTACCTAAGGTTATCCTAAGACCCACCTATGTGAGATCATACCAATCAATAGCAATTCGATATATCAATTATACATTAAATAAGGGAATTAGGTCAATTTACCCACCTTCCAATAGACACAATCACCATTCCTTAACATCTCAAAAATTTCCACATGACAATAGAACTCACCCATTACCGTGCCTATAAGGCTAGACAACCAACCCATCCTTACAATGTCAATTCAACATACCTAGAGAGAGATAACAATAAGAATAAATAATATAAGGCAATCTAAATGCAATTCTATCCATAACCAATCATAATTATCAAACCCACTTTACAAGCCAAATTTAGCGAATTTAGAAGATCATGGGTCCATGGAGTTTTTTATAATAAAACCAATAATTAACATTGAAAACATCATAAGTCATCAATTTAAACTTTTTAATGCAAGAACCCATTCTCAGAATTCGAAATAGGATTTTTATGATTTTTTAGATCTTTTGAAAAAGCCTTTGAATTGGCTCCTTGAATGATGGAAGAATCAAGGATTAAATCACCATATCTTATTGAAGTACTATCCACTAAATTTGGGTTGAAACCTTGGAGAATTGACTTTCTTCCTTGGAGCTTCAAAGCTCTTCAATGGAGGTTTTGGAGAGAGGGAGAATGGAGAGCTTTTGATTTTCAACTTGAGGGTTTTGTTTTGATTGGTGAAGTGGGGTAAAAGTGACTCAAAAATCATTTGTAATAAATCCCCAAAGTATCCAAAACACCCCTACACTAGTTGGACCTTTTAATTAAGTTTAACTTGACTTTAAAATGACGCGACCAAATCTAGGACACGGCTGCTCGTTGTGGAGGCACCTCCAAATCTTGGTTCTGGAATTTAATTTGAGGCATAAAGGTTTGTGACAAGCCCGTGTCGCAAGACAACTCTTTTCCTTTTAAGTGAGCTGCGCGACGCGCCAGCACCCTCAAAAAGGTATTGCATGTACGCTGCATTGGCAGCCTCTTCGCCAAACCTTGGGTCCTCTTCAAGGACCCTTTGTTTGGTCCTTGGGGAGTCGTGCCCGAACGCTTTGACCCAAAACTCGTTTATTAAGACACTACGTGTAACAACCCTAAAAATGAATAGGATTAAGACTTAGGGTGTCAAGAATGCTTGCGATTAGAACAAGGTTCACACGGATTGATACGCGTAGAACCAGACCTCAGAACCCTTACTACGACCAAGCCAACTAATATTGGGGAGTTATTTGAGCTTGGAAAGGTTGGAATCAACCAAGTAAGGTTCTCGAAAATGAATATTTAATCGAAGAGTCTTTACCAGACTTAAAAAGAAGAAATCTTAAGTTTTGAGGGTCTAGGGGTAAAATGGTCTTTTACCAGGCTAAGGATAATATCGTAATTACTCTAAATATATATAGTTAATTATTTATTAAGATGGAGGGGCAATTTGGGGAGAGAGCCGAAATTGAGCTCTTGAAGTGGAGTCTTGCTCCTCCCGGGTTCGAACCTAGGTGGAAGCAATGATTTAAATTATTTTTATTTAAATTGATAAATTTAATGTAATTAATTTATATTTATTAATTATTATCTGATTTAAAATAAAAGGAAAAATCAAATTTTTGTATTAATTTAATTAAATCCTAATTTGACTAAGTCTTGAATTTAGTCTCCTAATCCTAATAACTCACTCTCCCTCACGTTTCTCAACTCTCTCACGTTCTCAATCTCTCTCTCACGTTATTCTGCCAAACACAACGAAAACCTGAACAAAATTCATCAAGAGTTCTTCACACGTGCAGAACTCACAAGAATTTTTAAGTAAGAGACAAAGTAATCAAACGTCAAGGCTAAGAGAGGTTCGTCGAGTAGGGTGTACGTTGAAGTGAATTGGGCGTGGTTTGGAGGAGTTTCCGGGCAGCAGCTTCACACTTGAATAACGTCCAAAGGTATGGGTTTCTCTCCTGGAATTCTTTCTCCAAGAGTACTTTCCTTCGAACGTTTCTCAAGCTCTTGAAATTAAGGTTGTTCCCCTTTGTATGTCCTTGTCCTTAGCCCCCAAACGAATTCGTAGGATGGGTATGTTGTGCTGCTAGATTTAGGCATGAATGACGTGTTTATATTAAATGTGAATATGTTTATGTGAGGGAAATTACGAAAACAATATTCAAAGTGTGACCGAAAAATTGATGTGTGTGTGTGCTCGTGAACAGTGGCTTTAGCCACTGTTTTGGAGTCGTTTGAGACGTGTTTTCCTTGTGTATTTTATGCGTAAAATATGTGTACAATAGGATGTTCATTTTAATGAAATATGGTTGATTGAATAATTTTCTTTAGCTAAATGAATCCAAGAAAGATACGTTTAAGAATGTGTTTAAATGACTTACGAAAGCACCTTGAAAATCATGTGAAAACGTTGATGAAAATGAGTTGAGGAATGGTGAAAATTTCCAGTAATTATGCCTTAATATTTTAGGCTAAAGTTCAACCCAGAAATCTGGGAATTTATACGTTTTCAAAGAAGTGAGGCCACCAGGTTTCGAACCTGTGACCTCACTCCTTAGTCACTTATTCGCGAAAAAGAAAAGAAAAAAACAAAGGGGGGTTGGGGGGGGATCGAACTCGCGACCCAGCTGCTGCTTCGCGAAAAGAAAAGAAAAATAAAGGGGGCTGGGGGAATCGAACTCGCGATCTGTGGGGGAGAAGAAGGAGAAAATTAATTAAACAAATAAATGGGAGGCGTGGGATTCGAACCCACGACCTCCAGGTACGCGCGAAAGAGGAGAAAATAAGAAAAAAGAAAATGCGAGGCGTGGGAATCGAACCCACGACCTCAAGGCTGAAGGAAGAAGCGAAATTAATTAAGAAATTAGAGAGGCTGTGGGGGTTCGAACCCACCACCTCACAGCCTCAGCGAAATTAAAATGTAAATAAGGAGGTTGTGGGGGTTCGAACCCACAACCTCCCTATTCCAGCGAGAATTAAAGGAAAAATCAAAGAGGCTGTGGGGGTTTGAACCCACAACCTCTTGGTTTGGGCGAAAATGAGTAATGAAACCTTAATGAAAAATAAAAAGAGGTTGTGGGGGTTCAAACCCACAACCCTTTGGCCATCTTAAGGAAAAAAATTAAATAGAAAATTAATCCTTCAATATTAATGTTGAGATTTAATTTAGAGTTCTAATGTTATGAATATTAGAAATAAAATCAAGGAAAAATATAAATGATATCCAAGTGACTCAAACTTGGGTTTCCTTGCCCACTCTTCCGTATTGATACATAAGTCATACGTGAATAAAATATCCAAGAATAATGCCATCTACTTAGATCAAAATTAAGATCTTGGCATATATACAAGATACATAAGTCTTGTACTACATAATCTTAGGAAAGTAAGAATCACTTAACGAACTATGAATGAAGCCCCATGGCTTGTGTGTATAAACACATAAGTCTAACATACGTTCAAAAATAAGTGAATGTAAGATGTATGAAATGAAATGATGAACCCTAGGAGGGTAAGTATGAGTGTAAGATACACTAAGGGGCCAAGTACATTGGCATATGATGAGATGAACTATAAAATGACGAAATGAACATTCACATAATAAGAGGTGAGTAACTAAGAAAAGCAAAGGTGCTAATGATGAAGAATGTGGTGACAACATGATATGAGGCTAATGAAAATGATGAGAGCAATCTCAAATGAGCCTAAATAAAT
Organism: Solanum sitiens; assembly: GCA_016801875.1. NCBI lineage: Eukaryota > Viridiplantae > Streptophyta > Magnoliopsida > Solanales > Solanaceae > Solanum > Solanum sitiens. The sequence goes on along the minus strand of JABWTJ010001098.1, from coordinate 31,183 downwards.
GTTACCAATACGTACTCACCAATGAGAGTGTAAGATAATGAAGAGACCAGTCTCCACGAACACTCTAATGAAAGTATTGAGCTTAACACACTTAATACTAATTATGAGATGAGAAATCATTTAATGAGATATGATGTCCTCATACTAGAAGCCAGCTTCCATGACGTATGAGATGAATGTAATGGAACTTTATATTGAGCACCGATAGGCTAGTTATGAGCGGTGATGCCTTCTTTCGGGAAGGGCGAAGGTTCACGTAACTCTCATGAGATGAGACTGTCCGGCTTGTCGGGTATGAGTCTCCATACATCTCCTAGTCTTTGAACCTATACTGCCAATATAGGGATCTGGCGGGGTTAAAATCCCATGTACGCTAGCATGTTATTGGATCACTTTGGTCGGTGATTCCACCTCTTTTCGGTGTGGGGGAGACACTGGATTTCATGATGCTCACATGATCTATGTCGGTTAAAGTTAAAGTTCCCAATGAATGGATGAGTCCAGCCTCAGATGAAGCACATAATGAAATGAATGATACCAAAAGTGCTAGGATAGGATAATCAAGAGGTGAGCTAGACTCAGGTAATGACATTAGGTTATTCTTGATCATTGCACAGCGAGCCCGATGAAAGTCTTAAACTACATCCTAGGTATAGCTGGTGTTCACACTGGCTTATGACTGAAATGAAATGAAGTACGTATGAATGAATGAAGCAGACTCTGTGTTTGCTAATGAAGACTCCCTAGTTCAGGTCCCATATGTTGAGCCCTCATTTTGGAAAGTCTTAATGTTAAGTCCAAAGGTCTCATGGCATATGAATGAATGATATGAAAGAAGCTTTGTGTTATATGTTATGTGCTATGATATGTGCTATATGAAGATGTTATGTGTTGTGTGCAATATGATATTTATAATGATGCATGTTACTCTCATGGCATGACCTTCCTAACCCAATTTGGAAAGTTCACTAACTTTCCTAATCTCAATTTGGCAAGTCCACTGACTTAACTTTCAAAAATTATGTTGTTAGGAAATAGCTATTCTTTCTCCTGCATGTCCGTGGTGTGTGCTTGCATATACCCATACTTAGTACAAGTGTGTACTAACCCTATACATCTATACTATTTTAGGTGCAGGTACAGGTGGGCGATAGAGCTACAGGATCATTGTTGCAGCTATCCGGACGTCAGCATTCATCCGGAGTTTGGTAGGTCCTCATGCTTTCGAGGATACTACTGTTTTACATTATAGCTTAGTTTTAGAGTTGAGCTAGTGGAGCATGTTCCACTAGCGTTTCTTTACTGTTTTTATTCAGACTTGTATTGGTGCCATTTTGGCAATTATACACTTAATACTTATTGATCTATTTCTTTCAGTTGCTTATCTCTTAATGTTAGATGGTTGATGGTGAACAATTATGAAATGTTAAGAATGTTTAACAAGTATGTTAAGGAACAAAAAGTTTCAAATTTTCCGCTAAAATTAACCTAAATGAAGTATGAATGACGTAAGTAGGCTTGTCTGCGACCTCTGAGAGGTCAACGACGCCGGAATCGTCTAGGGTCTAGATTCCAGTTATGACACTACGGTCACCTCCACTGATTTTATACTCTAAACATCTACAACACACAAGGACACACTAGCACACACAAGACTAGTTTCCGACTGTCTTGGTCATCCTTTGACGTTTGACTTGGAAACTCTTTAAATCTAACTTCAAAAGATATTCTTCCTTTTTTTGACAAGTTATTAACTCAAGAAACTCACGTGAAGCTCTAATTAATCCTAATTCATTTTGAGGGTGTAACATTTTCTATGGTGGAGAAGGAGGAATTGGTCTCTTATCAACTCAAGGGTGTTGCTCTAGTTTGGTTCAACCAGTGTAAGGAAGAAATGGAAGTTGATGTGGGTCCTCTCGATTGGGAGAAATTCAAAGGAGCTTTTCTTGATCATATCTTTCCATTTGAGAAGAGGAAAGCAAAAGTGCTTCAGTTGATCAATCTCCATCTAGGAAATATTAGTGTGAAGGAGATGCTTTATAGTTCATTCAATTGGCTAAGTATGCTTCAACTATGGCTACTGACTCTAGAGAAAGGATGAGTAAGTTTTTGTCGGCAGTGTCCAAAATAGTGGTCAAAGAGTATCATACTGCCATGTTGATTAAGGAAATAGATATATATAGTTTGATAATACAGGCCCAACAAATTAAATACAAAAAACTCAAGGAAAAGTCAAGAGAATCCAAGAGGGCAAAGACCGCTCAGGTGACTTTTATAATTCTAGGTTCGGTGGACAAGGTCATTCTAATTTTGGCAGAGGTTTTCTGGTAAAGGTTCTTCAAATGTTTGAACTCCAAAGATAAAAAAAAATGTAAAAAAATATAGGGTGTCTAACCGTAAGCCTCAAATAAATGGTGGAAATGGATCTTTGGTGCCTACTTGCACAAGATGCGGCAAGAAACATGATGACAAATGTTTGGCCAGCGTAGATGGTTGCTTTAATTGTGGAAAGAGTGGTCATAATATAAGAGATACTCTATTTATTTGGGCTAAGGGAAGGCATGATAGGAAACTCATCCTAGTGGTTCCGATTCGGGTGCTTGAAGCAAAATAGATTTTATGCTCTTCTGACTCGACAGGATCATGATGGTTCTTCGGATGTTGTGACCGGTATGTTGAGAATTTTTCACCTTGATGTTTATGACTTAATTGATTTGGTGCTACATTATCATTTGTTACTCTGTATGTGTCCATAAAATTTTATGTTTATCCTGAAATCCTTTCCAATCCCTTTAATGTCACTACTCTCCTTGGTGATTCTGCTGTTACTAAAAGGGTTTATAGAAATTTTCCTATTACCGATTCTCATAGGGTCACTCGTGTTGATCTTGAAGAGTTTGATATATTAGATTTTGATGTTATTCTTGGATAGATTATCTCCATGCATGTTATGCTTCCATAGATTTTAGGACTCAATTGGTCACATTAAAGGTTCTTAAAAAACCTATCATGTCATTGAAAGGGGGAAATTATGTTCTTAAAGATCAATTTATATCTTACAGAAAGGGTTGGAAAATAATCTCTAAGGGGTGCATTTATCATCTCGTTCCAGTTAGGATATAGATCCAAAACCCCTAATTTTGAGTTAGTTTTGATTGTAAATGAGTTTTTTGAAGGGTTTCTCGATTATCTTCCCAGTATTCTTCTCGAAACAGATATAGACTTCAGTATTGACCATCTCCCTAATACGCAACCTACTTTTATTCCTCCCGAGAGATTGACCTTGACAGAACTTAATAAATTAAAGGATCAATTGAAGGATTTAATAGATAAGGATTTTTTTTAGACCAAGTATCTCTCCATGGGGTACTTTGGTATTTTTTGTTCGAAATAGTTGTGGTTTCCTCTAAATGAGCATTGCTTATCGGTAATTGAATAAGATTAACATAAATAATAAATGTCTTATTCCAAGGATAGATGATTTGCTTGATCAACTTGAAGGAGCGAATTAGTTCACTAAGATTGACCTTAGGTAGTGTTATCAAGAATTGAGGATGAAGGAAGTGACATTCCGAAGACATATTTTAAAACTCGGTATGGCCACTATGAGTTTTTGGTGATGTCTTTCGGTTTGACTAGTGCCTTAATGGCATTTATGGATTTGATGAATAGAGTTTTAAAAAATATCCTGATACATTTGTGATTGTGTTTATTAATGATATTTTGATTTACTCACAGAGCAAGGATGAGCATGTCGAACATTTGAGGATTGAGTTGTGAATTCTCAAGGATCGAGAATTGTATGCTAAGTTTAGAAAGTTCGAGTTTTGGTTGAGGTCCATTGCTTTCCTTGGTCTTATTGTCTTTGGTGAAGGTATTCAACTCAATCCTAAGAAAACTGAGGCGGTTAAGAATTGGGCTAGACCTTTGTCCACTTCAGATGTACTGAGTTTCTAGGGTTTCGCCGGTTATTATACAAGGTATAGAAGGTTTGTGGAAGGATTTTCATCTATTGCTTCACCTTTGACAATATTGACTCAAAAGAAGGTGAAATTTCTAGTGTCAAAAGCTTATAAAAAGAGATTCTAAGAGTGTAAGGATAGACTTACTTCGACCCCTATTTTAGCATTACCGAAAGGCTCGGATGGTTTTGTGGTATATTGTGATGCTTCACGGATTGGTGTTGGTTGTGTTCTGATGCAACATGGGAAATTCATAGACTATGTTTTGAGGAATTGGAAGATTCATGAAAATACCATTAATGTTTATGCAGTATGGTATCTAGATATACCATCAATGTTTATGTTGTATGACTTCCCAATTCATCAATTATCATATCACAACGTGATTTTAATATATTTTTAGAAAGAATTTTCAAGTAAGAATTGAGTAAGTGTATAAGGGAACTAAGTATTCCTAAAGGTATCAGTTCTTACATTGATAAAAGAGAAACTTTGATTTCTAAATGAGTTGTGAGTTCAAAGATACTTCAAGAGCAGTTACCTCTTATAAGAGAATAGTTTGAGCAATTATCTCCAACTAGAGGAAGAGTATGTTTTTAAATATTGAGCATAAAGTTATATTACTTATTTTGGGAGTAGTACCGAGCATAGAATTGGGTTAGAGTCTTTTATGATTCGAAAGTCTCATAGAACTATGTACCAACGTAGGATAGGATAGCATCGACTCTTTATGTCTAACGGATCATACTCATTAGGTGGATGGAGGGCAAGATGTACCAAATCTCATAGTTTAAGGGAATTTTAGGCCCTTTTCCATTAAAATAACTTGAAATTACTTAATATATAAGCTCAAATGATTGACTTGATATATAACAAAAAAGGTTAATCGTGTCCACCATTTTAAAAAATCATTATGACAAACAAGAGAGAAAAAGGAGGAAAATAATAATTCATTTATATAGAAATAATTAGTTCAATAAAAGTTGACTAAATTAAGCAAATATGTACAAAATTACATTTTTGTTTTGGGTGTACCCAAAATTCAAGTAAAAGAATAAAAATAATCATTTCTCTTATCTCCATCATCATCCCATCATAAAAATAATACAAATTAAAAGAATATAATCATGTGAGTTCATTCAAATTTGACTCCTCGATATCATAGTTAACAATAAGAGATTAATATATGAATAAAAGACAAAATGAACAAGACATTTGGATAATTGATAGAAAATTTTATATTGATAAAAATAATATATTTATTTAGATGGACAATCAGTCGGGGTGAGTAGGAATTTTAATTAGAGCATCATTTATGAGTTGGGATACGTTATAATATATGAAGGGTTGATTTGAAATAGGTCAACATTATTTTCAATTGTATCGGGTCAAAATATAAATCATATGTGGTTTTATAAAAAATAAATTTTAGAAATATCATTTTAATTTTTTATTTGAGAAGGGTTTAAATTTGGACCAGTAACATTAAGCAATATAATAAATTAATATTTAATAATTTCACTTTAAGGGAGCTATTAAAAATAAGGGTCAATATGAGCCAAAGGATTAACATCGAGAGTAATTTTGAGCCAAAAGGTGGATGTCCTTAAAGGTTTGGGTTGCAGCAAATGTCTCAAAGCTAGACTTGAAGCATACTTCAAGTGGAACTGTCTCATCCATCTGAACAGGACAACTAAATGAATGTTGCTGACCAATGTGACCGGTCGATTAGTGGCCATGATTAAGACGCCCATAAATCGAGCTATTCACGGGAAAAAGGTCAGAGGGTATTTTAAAGACGAAAGATGGATTAAAGATAATTTTGTACCAATTCAAATACTTGAAGAGCATTTTAGACTCTTCTCTGTTATCTGTATAAATAATGGTACAAATTCTCGTACTATTTAAACTATTTATGTATTTTCTTACAATAATTATATAAGCTCATTCATTTCATACGACTTTAAATATTGTCATGACCCGGACAATCGCGATTGGCACCCAAACTAAACCTCTGGTGGGAGAACCAATTTCGTAAAGTCTTACGGGTTCCTTAACGTCTTGGCTATCTACTCGTGTGATCAATTTCATAGTTAGATCACCCAATTGTTACAAGATTTCCCTAGACTTTAATCACTCCGATTTCGTTCAAATCTGAACTATGTTGGGAAATTCTAAGTTACTACGAAAAAGTTTTCCGGCCCAAAAATTTTCCCCGTTAACTTTTCTATAACAACGAAAACCGATCGTTATAAATATACATCTTCGTTTTATAATATATTAAATTTCCATACCTTTCAAGTTTATTTAAGTTTTGTTTATTTACAATAAATATGTATAGCATAACCTGTATTTCACTCTTCCTCTCAAATTAATGAAAATTTTTACTTATCACCAAATTTTAAGCAAATACATAATTTACATTTGCATTTTTCTAAAAGAAAAAAATAGACTTTCCTTGAAGGTGATCCCTCTAAATAATTTTCAAAAATCAGAGAAATAGTCATTTTATGTTACGAATTATTTCGACCTGTTCGAAAAAGGGAGTGACAATTATAACTCTGTTTTAATTTCTTTCTTCTTTCTTCGTTATAAATTAAAACATTTTTTTTGCTTTAAATCTAATATTTGAAGTTGATCAATTAGAAAAGCTACAATGGCAATATCCTCTGTTCAAGATAGATAACAAGAGAAGAGTTAGCTCTTTCTCATAGCTATGATCTCTTTTTCCTTCATCTTCGAGTTTTCGATACTCTTCTTCTATTTCCTCTGTTATAATCACACTCCTACAAAGTGGACAACTTGCTTTTATATCCTTTTGCATTAGCCATTTCTCCAAGCAATTTTCATGGAATATATGCTTACAAGTTTCGATTTTTCTCCCCTTTTCTCCGTGCTCGAAATTTGATAAGCATATTGCACAATCAAGTGAACTAAAATGCTTCTTTCTTCTAAACACAAATTTAGAGCTCTTCTTGTTAAACATTTCTTTGTACTTGTAGTACGCGATTGCGTATCTACAAAAGTTCCAAAAAACAATAGTAGCCAATATCATGAACCTTAACACTTGAAGAATCCATGAACATAACAAAATGGGATACACTTTGTAGAAAAGAAAGAAACATTTAGTGAGAGTTGCCATAAAATTGGCTGAGATGATTCTATTTTACAAGCACAAGCAATGTACATATAGTAATATTTGTCCAATTGATTAAAATAACCCCTTAGCATGTAGTGGTTCATCTAACATGCTGACTTTATTGATGAATCACAAACTAAAGTTTATGTATCAAAGAATAAAATATGAAACATGAGTATTTTATAGAGAATGAGGCAAGTGCTATATGTTAAATGCAACACTACAAATCTAAAATATTATCAAATCAAATGTCTCATTGTTTGTTTGGTGTGGATCTGCTAAAATAAATGGGAAAATGGTTTGAAATATATTTGAACTTTGATTAAAATTATTATAACAATTTTAAATTTGGGCAGGACCTATCACCCCTACATTATTTAATACTGTATTTTGAAATATATATATATATATATATATATATATATATATATATATATATGTCAGATTGTTTGTTTGGTGTGGATCTGCTAAAATAAATGGGAAAATGGTTCGAAATATATTTAAACTTTGATTAAAATTATTATAACAATTTCAAATTTGGGCAGGACCTATCACCCCTACATTATTTAATACTGTATTTTGAAATATATATATATATATATTTATATATATATATAGGTGTCCACATGGATATCATAAATATTGCATCATTATAAATAATAACTTGTCCAGCCGGACACTCATATATCTTTAAAATACACTATTAAATAGTACAGAAGTAATATGTCCTGCTCAAAGTTTGAAATTGTTACAGCAATTTTGATTAAAATTTGAATATATTTGAGAATTTTTTTTTCCTAAAATATGTTGGAATATTTGCTTTTTAGTGGCCAAATCATTGTGGTTTTTTTTTGGGGGGAAATGGGATCAACTACAATGTTCAAAAAGGACCTGGATATTTCAATAACTTGTACCATTTCATGAGTAATATTTTGAAGTGATCCAAACGAAAAATGATTAGTGCTACAAATATTTAATTGCAAATTAAGTTATCAACTTTAATACAAATTCAAACAGTTAGGTAATAAACGTCAATAATGGTCTTTCTTTTTCATTTTAAAATTAGGGGATGTACATCATTTTTGCCAAATCATAGAAAGAGAATGAAGACAATATTTCCTATTTCATCATTGCTAATTTAACTTTCTTATCAATTTTCCTCACCAATCAGTGATTCGAGATCTATTTTGATTGCGCTCACTAAAAATATTTGTCATGCTCGTGTTGAATGTTTTAAATAATTATTTTTTTTGAAAGTCGAGCAATATATGTTCAAAAATATCCCTCTATAACAAATAGAAAATTCAAATTGAAAAGGTTTGCTTAATAACAAATGATGAATCTATTTTTATTTTTTATTGGTATCCATTGTAGAGGTCCCTCTCATTAATTTCTCTATTTTCAAAACTGAAGAAAGTTATGATTAATCGTCAAACTTGAACAAAACCCAAAACATGCTTCCATCTGTATTAAGGGAGTGAAAGAACTCCATATGCAATATTATTTGATCCAAGTTTTGGCTTGTGAAGGACATGGAACAAATGATAGAAGGTCGTCATTGTACTGCAAGTCTGGGTAAACAATTATTGGGCGAGCACTTCTGATTCTAAAGTTCTTTTCTATTCTTAAGTCACTTTCCGTTCAATTCCTAAAAGATAGAGATCATGTTTTCACTACATCAAAATGATCTTAGGCAGCAATAGCTTACTGCTATTAAATATGTATTTTTATTGGCAATTAACATTTCTTGTATATGTCCTAAATCCTTTAGCAACACTGGATCCAATGGCAACTAACTAATGTCGAGAAAGACTTTAACACTCTTTATTAATGTGTATAATTATTGACACTAAAAGTTATTTTTATTATAGTGTTCTGAATGAGATTGAGTTCCACAAATATGCAAAGAAGCTTCAGAGAAGAAAAACTTGAACTTATTTATATGTACGTTTAGCAATTCTAGCAATTCTCACTAACTTCAAAGAGCGATTTCAGGTTACAATTTCATCATCTGAGGGACTAACTCTACTACCTCAATTCCAACAGTTAGCTATATGTAACACCCCAAATTTTACAAGGGGTATTGCGGTCCATATAAATTTTCACAGACCGTAGAGCTGGCCATCGACTAGACCTCAGAAACTTGGGAAAATTGCTTGAATAGGATGAAAGAGTTTTATGGATCGTGGAAGTGTTTACGGTCCGTAGACTGAAGTCCTAAAACCTCATAAGTTCAGAGAAATCCCTTGTTACCATCCAAACTATCCTAAGGCGTGATATGGCAAATAAGATGTTGAAAGTGCATTCAGAAGCAATTTTCTCGATCCGATCATCATTTATTCCTCTTTTTGTTGTTCATCTAGTATTCCTAACATACTTAGAACAAAACTTTGAAGAACTTTGTAAGACAACAAAGTTTAAGAACATTTTCACAACTAGAAAATTAAAACTAGTAGAGATACTAGAGTCAGAAACATAATAGAAAAAATATACGAAATATTTTTCTTAGAGAAGAATTGGTGTCAATTTGTGTTGAATCTTACTGATTCCAACAAACTTTGTTGAAACACGAAGTTACCAAAGTTTAATGAACCAGTGAAGAACTAAAGAACAGAAATTAATTCACAAATCAAAAATTTGTAACACATACCAAAATCTGGAGAAAAAAAAAATCAAGTCCACTAAATGTACAGTATCCCCTTAAGGAAATTATTCCCCTCTAGTATCCGGATCTGATTTGGAATATGTCCTCCAAGGATAGAATGATCTCAATCACTAGTGTATTGATACCCAAAACGCCGGTGTTAGCGAGCCACTCAACGACAGTAAAGTACACTTAAAATACTAGATTTAGTAGTAGTCGAAGAAGTCCAGAAAAATTGATCCTTCAATTTATAGAAAACAAAGGGTAGTGTGAAAATTTTCTTCTTGTGCCTTACCAGAAAGGTCACAAACCTTTTGAAAAGTCACAACCTTTAGGAAAAATCACAATATTTCATAAAAGTCACAACTTTTCATAAAATTGCAACTTTTCATAAAAGTCGCAACCTTTCATAAAAGTCGCAACTCTTCGTGAAAGTCGCAACTCTTCATTTTCCATTCACACCTTTTTTAAACCCAACAATCCCCAGCATGAATGGAGAATGACTCCAAGACAAAGAAACGGACAAGTATGTGTACTTTACAAGCAAGAATTAATTGCATCTGGATAAGTAGGTTTTCCCTTGGACTTTCCGTACTGAACATATGTCGGATATACTCGGTCAATCGGTAGATGTGATATCTTTGAACCGTCGAGTTTTGGTGTATACCTAGACAACCATAAGTCACACAATTAACCCTTTATAATTTATGATTCTTAAGGTTGTGTTCGTATCAGCCATGAACACCTTCTGGTTTCATGAGTGTATAGAGAATAGGCTTTTGACAATAATTCTCTTTGAAGCGGCTTACACCTCACACTCACATAGGTGATTTCTAACCGTGTTATCGCGTAAGACACGCTATTTGGTCAACTCTGCCAAACTTAACAAATCATTAAAATTATTAAGCTTTATTAACTCATTAACAAGCCTTAATGTTGTATCATTGTTCCTGAGCATTGTCTTCATCATGAGAATGGATTGAGTTGGTTGACAATGTCGAACTGTCATTCACAAGTTTTTTTTCTCATTGAATCTAGGTCTTGGGATCTCCAGTCTTCTAGATAGGGTTACCATGATGACTTGTCCTAAGCCATGAACCCATTCCCTTAGATGATCTTTAAACTTTCTCTCTACTTAGGCCTTTTTGTAAGTGGATTTGATACATAATTCTTTGACTTTACATAGTCAATTATGATAATTTCACTAGAGAGTAGTTTTCTAACGGTATCATGTCTATGTCCTATATGACGAGACTTTCCGTTATACATCATGCTCCATGACCTACCTATTGCATCTTGACAATCAAAGTGTATGCATACTTATGTCACTGGTTTGGGCCAAAAAAGAATATCTATCAAGAAATTTCAGAGTCTTTCAACTTATTCACCGACCTTATCTTGAGCACCTAGATAAAAGATCATTATAGAGCTAGCGATACATGTCTCTTTTGAAATATTTTCAAGAGATTGCTCCTCTACCAAGAGTAAATATATATTCACTCGTGGATGTTACTTCATTTGTCCGGTGATCAAATTTGCATCATTATATCCTTTCAATACCGCTGAATATTATTATAATGCAAGACATAGTTTTAAGTATTTTTTAAATACTCCAAAATTCTATTTATTGTCATCGTATGAGTTTGACTGGGATCACTTGTGTGACTCACTTTATTAATAGAAAATGATATATCTGATCGCGCACACTTCATGATATACATCATACTTTCCAATACTCTAGCAAAATCCAATTGTGAGTCACTTTCACTTTCATTCTTTTGAAATACAAAGCTATATTTATTGGAGACTTGACAATATTGACATCCAAATATTTGAACTAGTCAAGTACATTTTTAATGCAATGAGACCGTGAAAATGCTAAACATTATAGAGTTTTAAGAATTCTTATACCTAAGATCGCATCAGCAACTCCAAGAGTTTTTATTCTAAACTTGTTTTCTAGCATACGTTTAGTAGCATTTATGTCATTAGGGCTCTATTGATGATCAACATATCACCAATATATAAACAAACAATGACCTTGTGATATTAATGTGAACACATTTATCACTTCCATCATTCTTAAATTCATTTGCCAACATGGTTTGGTCAAATTTCTTATGTCATTGGTGGGTGCTTGTTTTAGTCCATAATGTAACTTATCAAGTTCGCACACTTTCTTTTATTTACCAGGAACCACAAGACCCTCGGGCTCTTTCATGTAAATTTCTTCCTCCAATTCTTCATTTAAGAGAGTTATTTTCACATTTATTTGATGAATCTGGAGTTCATATACCATAGCTAACACAATTAACATCCAAATGAATATAATTCTAGTTACTGTCGAGTATGTATCGAAAAGATCAAGACCTTGTTTTTGTCTAAAACCTTTGACAAAAAGTCTTGTTTTATATTTGTAAACAGTTTCATTGACTTTAATTTTTCTTTTGAGGATTCACTTTGAACCCAAAGGCTTATTTCCAAGAGAAAGATCAACCAACTTCAAATAGGATTGCTCAAGATTGAACCAATCTTACTATTGACACCATCGGTCCAAAAGGATGAGTCTACAGAAGACACAAGAAATGTGACAAAATCATATTCGAAAAAAGTAGATATCCTTTGACATTTACTACGCCACTGAATCTCTTTATTAAGTACATTCTCCCCTAGTTCTTCCCAAGGTCGTTTAGACCTTCCACTAGACTATTCAAGTCTAAGTTTACAGTCCACAGTCTTAAGCCCTATTTTAATCATTTTAGGAATAGGACTTGAACTTTGGATAGACACCCCCACACTTTGAAATATTTCTAGTTGGATTTCCTTCTTTTCCATTTCTCATATGAAATAGATTGTGTCCTGAACAAACAAAATTATTTTCTTTATGAAAAAAAAAATAACTTTTTGTTGTTTCCTTTTGTAGTAAGGATAGTTCCTCCACAAAAGTTTTGTGATAATCCCAAACTTATAAATAATGCATCTATCGTTTCTTTCAACGTTCAGTTTTTCGTTTGATTGAGGTGAATAGGGCATCAATTTGATGTATAATTTCACTTTTCAAATACATTTCTACAAAATGAGATTTATATTGTCCTTCCCAATCACTTCTTATCTTTTTCCCAAATAATTTTCAAATTGAATATTATATTGTCTAGACGTTTCTATTGCTTCATCCTTACCATTCAACAAATAGACAATGTCGCTTTTAATGCAATTGTCAATAAAATTAACGAGATACTTTTTCCCACCACGAGATGGTATTGCCTTCATATCACAAATGTCAGTGTAAACCAATTCTCAGAGATTAAAATTCCTTTCAATAGATTTATAAGAATGCTCAGCATATTTAGATTCCAAACAAGCTTGACATTTTTATTTATTGCACTCAAAGTTTGACAAAACTTCTAAGTAGATCAGTTTTCCTTACAAGTTTTTTTTTTAATTGACATGCCCCAAGTGCTTATGTCACAAACTTTGACTCAAGCAAGTAAGAACAAATAAAAATATTGAGTTTGAAAAGCTCTTCGCGAGGTAGCTTTTTTTTTCTCAAATATTTTGTTCCAACTTCTTACAATTTTGTGTGATACAAACATTGTTTAGGGTCAACACCTTATCAAATAACCTTTTCATAAGGATCTTTCCATAACTTTCAATTTGATTGTTATAGAACTATCCATGAAAAAAGTTTTGTCGGGTCCAATAAAGGTGATATAGTCTAAATGCTTATTTTACAAAACATGACAAATGGCTATTTATCAATATTCATGCCTATACAAATAACTATATATAATAGACATATCTTTACATGAAAAATCACAACATTTAAGTGACACTTTTTCATAAAAGAACTCAATCATTTTGAATAAGTATACATATAATTTGGTAGTTTCATACTAGTCACATCATATACTAGTAATAGAGAAACTCAACAATCACAAAACCAAATACTCAAAGAATTTTGTGGGTCTAACATTATACAAAAGTATCATTGAATTTCATATTTTTTGCTCCAAAATTAAATTTGACATCAATTCTAATTTTATTTTTATCATAAGCAGAGAACCCCCACATTTTAAATGTGATCTCAAAAATATTTTTAAAGTATTTGAAAATAATTTTTCCACATGTTTTCCCAGACCATCAAAATGTCATTGGAAGTATGAAACCTCTTTTGAAAATATTATTCTACGAAAGAATTATAGAGTTTCAATTCTCTTTGACAATCTTTACATAGTGTCAAAGTTCAATCCACAAACTCACCAATTGTAAGTCACTGGTATTTTTCCTCTATAACAAATAGACATACCACTTAGTATTTAGAATATTTTTATATAACAGTGAAATTTATAGAAAATCAAAAGTACAACACAGACTTAGCTGGTGAATTTTTCATATTATTCAAATCAATTGCATAGTCTAATTTATTCAGAGTAGAAAACTACAAAAGTTTTTAATCCACAACAATCAGGCGTAATCAAATTCACAAGGAGTACAAAACTACAAAAGTTTTTTAGTCTCAAAACAAAATTAAACATATTCTTTATCACATAGAAATATTTTTATTTTCAAATGTCATTCCAACTATAACATTTTGACATACTATTTTATCAAATAAAAGTGTGCATCTCTCATTTTGCAAGCTAAAGAATTTTAAAGGTAACACTATTTGCCAAACAAAATTCATTCCACAACATATAGTTTGCATATCTTTTTCCAAAGATACACATGATACAAAAAATCAAAATTGTTAACTCTTAGAAACTATTTTCCTCCTAGATAAATAATAAGAAGGTTACCTGGTGTAATCTTTAACCGGAATACCACAAAAAAATTGGTTACATTCTCGCTTCGACCTTGCTAAACAAAGCAACGAATTATGGAGAAGTAATGCATTTATCTTCTACGTCTATGATCAGATTCTAAGAATCAGTAGAATACAAAAAATACTAACCGTATAGTAATTTCCTTAAGATTGTTGTTCATCTTATATTTTTAACATACTTAGAACAAAACTTTGAAGAACTTTGTAAGACAACAAAGTTTAAGAATATTTTCACAACTAGAAAATTAAAACTAGTAGAGATACTAGAATCAGAAACATAATAGAAAAAATATATAAAATATTTTCTTAAAGAAGAATTGTCAATTTATGTTTAAAGAATCTTACTGATTCCAACAAACTTTGCAGAGACACGAAGTTATCAAAGTTTAATGAACCAGTGAAGAAAGGAAGAACAGAAATTAATTCACAAATCAAAAATTTATAACACATACCAAAATCTGGAAAATTAAAAAGAAGATCAAGTCCACTGAATTCACAGTATCCCCTTAAGGAAATTATTCCCCTCTAGTATCCGAGGTTTGATTTGGAATATGTCCTCCCAGGATAGGATGATCTTAATTACCAGTGTATTGATACCCAAAACGCTGGTGTCAGCGAGTCATTCAATAGCAGTAAAGTACACTTAGAATACTAGATTTAGTAGAAGTAGAAGAAGTCCAGAAAAATTGATTCTTAAAATGAGAGGAAATCTTTAAATTTATAGAAAACAAAGTGTAGTGTGAAAAGATTCTTATTGTGCCTTACCGGAAAGGTCACAAACCTTTCGAAAAGTCACAATCTTTAGGAAAGATCATAACCTTTCATAAAAGTCACAATTTTTTCATAAAAGTCACAATTTTTCATAAAATCACAACTTTCCATAAAAGTCGCAATCTTTCATAAAATCGCAACTCTTCATAAAAGTCGCAACTCTTCATTTTCCATTCACACCTTTTAAAATCCAACACTTTTTCTATTCTCAATGGTCGAATAATGTGATCCATGGTGGAAAATGGATTATGCCGTAGAACCATTTCATAATTTCAAAAACATTTGGCAAAGATCAAAAACAAGAGAAAGAAAAGATGAGTAGTAAGTATCTAGTGTGCTTCACAATACGTTTTATTTATCTTCACATTTCTTTTATAGTGAATAAACTATTGATTAAAAATTAAATTTCAGATTTTCTCATACCCACCGAGTAAGGCTACGCCCTGCGGTGCTACTCAATCGCGACGTCCATTCAATGTTTATATGTAAGATTTAGGGATGAAGTAAAATAGTTAAATGTCGAAATTAACCTCCGGTGATGTTGATACTCTATCGGAGCTTCCGCATTATATTGGGTTATGGAGACAATACATTGTGAATTATTGGATGCTATCTTCGTTATTGTACCACGAAAATGGGACAAAGCAACAATGTGTTGTTAGGGTTTTGAATTCAGATTAAGATGATGTGTTCTTTGTACATGTATTGGGTTGGGTCTATTCATCTTGTTTGGCTTTTTTCGCGAGAATTTATCGATAAGAAAATGAGAAATCGATCGAGAAGGGATAAAATTGGATATTGGTGTGCGACCAGGCGGCGGCAACAACGGTTCTAGGGAAGTTGTTGAAGTTGGTGAGTGCGGACTATGTAGAAGGGAAAAATTGAACTTATCTGAATGGGTTTAAGGTAGAGCCGTCAATATGGGCTAGGTTCGTTGGATCGGTCTGGCCTAACCCGTTATTTGATAAGGTTGAGCTACAATTTTTGGAACTCATTTAAGAAAAGGGTTTTTAGCCCCGCCTAAATAAATTTATCGATTAGTGGGGCTTGAGAAATATTGGTAGGGGCCAAAAGAAAATTAATTAAAACATAAAAATAAAATAGAGTATTAGAAATAACAGGAGTCTACGCTCAAAATATGTTTAAAGTTTGAAATATTACAATTTAAATACAAATTATGTTTATAAAATATGTACTACGTAAAATAAAAAAAAATCTAGGGAATCAATACATAGGTCATAGCCTACGAAATATTAACATAGTTTTTGTGTTTTATTATGATTATTGGAAAATAATTAGGTTAATATTTATAATTAGTTATTTATGTTTTTACTTGAAATCAAACTTAATAAATATAGATAATTTTATTTATGTATTTGATTAACAAGTAGTAATACTAACTCATGTAATATTGTCTTGTCGATATTTATGATAATATTTTTAAAATATAATTTAATTTAAAAAATTATTTTAAAAAATGTACTTTTAAGAAAATAGGATTGGCCCGTAGCCCACGCACTTGTTCACTAGGCCGACCATTTTCTGACACACATAAAAAATGGACTAACCCGACCTGGCCTGTCAAATTGCAAAACTTGTATGGATTAGCTCGGATGGGTGGGCCAGACCATATTGACGGCTCTAGTTTAAGGTATATATCTTCGTGGGTTTTTAAATTTTAAGACTAGTCATATTTCCTAACATAATTATTAAAAACAGCTACACTTAAAATAATTATTAAAAATGTCAATGTGTCAATATTTTAGAAAATAAATTGTATCCTGATATAATTAATTTTCTTTTCTTTTATTTCTCTCCACATTGGACCATTTTTTACTCCCTACCCAGTAAATTAAATAAAAATACCCTCATCACCAACTTACCCTCTTTCTAGGTTTTACTCCAAAACACTCCTTTCTCTCTCTTTTCTTTTTACCATTGTTATCTCATTTCTCTGTTCAAGAAAATCAACTATTCAAATTTTCTACACTTTGTTGAAAAAATCTCACAATTAATTCAAAAGAATTTTTTTCACTCACTGATAAAGGTAAATTCGAAGTCAATAGTATTTATGAGATTTTTTGTGATTTTGCTTCA
This sequence comes from Solanum sitiens, assembly GCA_016801875.1. NCBI lineage: Eukaryota > Viridiplantae > Streptophyta > Magnoliopsida > Solanales > Solanaceae > Solanum > Solanum sitiens. The sequence continues at coordinate 13,748 of JABWTJ010001098.1, read as the reverse complement.
TATTTACCAAGTATTTTGTATTTCAGATCTTTCTTTTCTGAAACAATATTGTTTGATTTTTTGTGAGTTTGTTTCATTCACCAAGTATTTTGTGAGATTTTCCTTTCTTATGTATTTCGAATTTTTCATCTTTTAAACACTATTGTTTGATTTTTTTTGTATTTTGTTTTCATATTTAAGATTTAGTATATTGTAGTAATCTACATTAGCATTCATACTTCATATATTGATTGATTTTTTATACATTCATATTTAATAACTTCAAATTTTGCTTATAGGTTACTAATGCACAAGTAAATACAGATTTGAATTTGAGTTTGATGAACAAAAATAAAAAAAAAAGAGGGTGTGCAGAACTCTGCATCAGAGAGGGACCAAGAACAACACACATACGGAAAATGAATTTCAACTTTATGGACCAAGATTAGTTTAATGTATTTTTGTTTTTTGCTACATTATATATTTTGCATTAGTGATGAAGAAGTTTGTATTCTAGATTCATTATGTATCCCAAATTAATAACATACAAAAGAAGAATTATATAGTTCCATTATGTAGTTGTTTAATATATATGTCTCATGTTTATATCCTTTTCTAGATTGTATTGTTATTTTGTGTATTAATATGTTCTTAGATTGTATATATATTTGTTGTCCTTTTCAGATTATATTATTATTTTGTGTATTAGTATGTTCTTAGATTATATTCTTTTTGTCTTTTCCAGATTGTATTCTTGTTTTGTGTATTAGTATGTTATAAAATTGTATATTATTTTTTTGTCTTTTTTTAAATTGTATTCTTGTTTTGTGTTCTTAGACTGTACATTTATTTTGTGTATTAGTACGTTATTAAATTGTATTTTTTTTGTCTTTTCTCATATTGTATTCCTATTTACTGATTGTATCCTAATATATTTAATATTCCAAAGATCCAACTATGAAACAAAAGAATAAACTTTTGTTCAAACAAAAAACCTATAATGGATGCAATCAATATCAAACTATAGTTTATTTATGTATTCATTATATAGGTATTCACCCTATAATTTCATGTGTATTAGATTTTGTATTTTATTTTATCGTATTCAAGACAACCGGCTACAAAATAATAGCATATACCATTTATCCATACCAATTCCTATAATGGATACACAATTTTCTTAAAATAAACAGCCAAATAAAAGTTCCACAAAAAGTATTTTATATCAAAAATTTGTACTCATATTAATTTTGTATTAAAATCAAACTTAAAATACAAATGTCAAATACGTACAGATCCAACTACTTTCGTCCAAAAATAGTAATAATAATTGAAACTTAAACAATACCTAGGAATTGTTCGATTCACTGATAATCTTGAACTTTAAAAGAAATCAATGGAATTCAATTTGAAATATCAATGGATTAATTCAACATATTCTTATCCAAATAAAATCGACGGAACTCAACAAAAACTCCACTACAATTTCAATGCAGTTATTCGGAAATGGATATTGAATCTTTTTAGAAGAATGGTGAAAGGACGTTTGAATGAAGAAAACAGAGATAACAGGACTAGGACTCTAATAGTAACTTATTAGAGATTTAAGCATGTTTACCTTTTTTGAAATATATTCCCCCATTATTGCTACATTTTGTTATTAAAGATTTTTATTCTTTCAAATTAATTAAATTAAATAAATACAAAAGACATCCTTATAACAAACAAAAATATTGACATTTTAAATAAATATTGAAAGTGTTGAAAAGGGGTCATATTAAATGCTAAAATATTGTTGTTTTGAAAATTCTCTAAATAAAAATTAGATCAATTGTTAAGATGTTGCCACATGTATCTCCGTTTGTTGTAAGGATATATATGACCAAAAATATAAAAATAAGCATAATTACAACCTCAAAGTATAACGAAGGATATATACATATTATTTTTAAAAGTTCGGAATATATTTATCATTTTCTCTTTAAAGAAAAAAATGCTAGAGTTGGTGGCATAAAAAGCCAAGTACGACCTTACAAGAGCTGTTTATACCGAATTGTTTTGTTTCTTCTATGGTAAGTCAATATTGTACTAGACTAGATATCTTTCAAAATTCAATCATTGAACTAATTTCCAGGTCACAAGAGTTGGAACTATGAGAAATGAACATGATTGTAATATTGAACAAAATCCATATCATGATAAAGGAAATGTTGTTAAAAATAATAATAATAATAATAATAATAATAATAATAATAATAATAATATAATTATTATTATTATTATTATTATTATTATTATTATTATTATTATTATTATTATTATTATTATTATAGAGATATTCTTTAATATTACTTTCCTTTCAAGTTTAAATTTTCATTGATTGTACAATAATTAATTTTCTTTTAGTTTAGTATTGTTAAGGGAGATAACATACTTTTCTTATTGTTGTTCTTCTTTGTAATTCTCACAAGAATTCATAGTCTAGAGATATTCTTTAATATTACTTTCCTTTCAAGTTTAAATTTTTATTAATTGTACAATATTTAATTTTCAGTATTGTTAAGGGAGATAACTTACTTTTCTTATTGTTTTTCTTCTTTTTAATTCTCACAAGAATTCATAGTCTAGAGATATTCTGTAATATTACTTTCCTTTCAAGTTTAAATTTCCATTAATTGTACTATATTTAATTTTCTTTTAGTTTAGTATTGTTCAGGGAGATAACATACTTTTCTTACTGTTTTTCTTCTTTTTAATTCTCACAAGAATTCATACAAATAATTCTCATTCATCCTCTCTTTCAAATTTTGTTACTTTGATTCCATAACAAATACTATACCAAATGCAAATCGAATACTATGCAAATTAAGCAAGTATTCATCAAACAATTACTGTATATCACTAGAAAAGAAGATGTATTTGCTCATACTTATTTGTATTGAAGTTTTATGACAAATACTTACAAGTTTGAAGGCCCAACTGAGGCCCAAATTCATAAAAAGGATGGGAGTTTAAGTCATTATTAAGTTTTGCTAGTGATTTCAACATGAACTATATATGATTTTCATTGTAAAATATTATGTTCATAGAGTTATTTTTTTAAAATAACAGAAAGGGGTCAAAAATATCCTTAAACTATTTGAAATAGCTCATATTTACCCTTAAACTATATTTCGGCTCAAAACTACCCTTCCCATCAAACTATTGGGTCAAAAGTGTCCTTATTAACGAAAGTTGTTAATGCCATGTGGATACCACATTGCATGTCAATGGGGTTCTACTGCCAAATAGACTAAACAGAAAGGGTCAAAAATACCTTGAACTATCCGAAATAACTCATATATACCCTTAAACTATATTTTGGCTCAAAACTACCCTTCGCTTCAAACTATTTGGTCAAAAGTACCCTTATTATTAACATAAGTTGCTAAATGTCATGTGGATGTCACATTGCATGTCAATAGAGTTTCACTGCCACATGCTAGGATTTCAAAATTTTCTTCGTGGTTGGGTTTCAATGGGGATATTCTTAGTTGTAGGTAATTAGTAAATCTTATATTTTATTTTATTATGTTTAAGATTTCAAAGCATGATAGTTAGGATTTTACAATTTTTCCCTCATTTCGCGGTTAGGGTTTCATAGCTTTCTTCATGGCTGGGTTTCAAAGTGGATTTCGTTGTTTAGGATAGTAAATCTTTTTTCTTATTTTATTATGTTTATGATTTCAAAGCTTGATAGTTAGAATTTCACAACTTTCCCCTCATTTCGCGGCTAGGGTTTCATAGCTTTCTTCGAGGTTGGGTTTCAAAGTGGTTATTCGTTGTTGTAAACATAAGAAAATAAGAAAAAAGATTTACTAACCTACAACCACGAATATCCACTTTGAAACCCAGTGACGAAGAATACTGTGAAACCCTAGCCGCGAAACGAGGAAGAAGGGGTGAAACTGTTTCTGGAAAATAATGCAATGAGGAAAAATAAGAGTAATTAAGGTTTAGTGATTTAGTTTATGTGGCAATGGAACGCTATTAGCGTGCAATGTGGCATCCAATGACATTTAACAACTTTCGTTGACCCTTTTCCTTTTAGTGTATGTGGCAGTGGAACCCTGTTAGCGTGCAATGTGCCATTTATGTGGCATCCACATGGCATTTAACAACTTCCGTTAATAAGAAGGGCACTTTTGATCCAATAGTTTGACGAAAGGGTAATTTTGAGCTAAAATATAGTTTGAGGGTAAATATGAGCTATTTCGAATTGTTTAAGGATATCTTTTACCCTTTTCCAAGAAAATAAAATAAAAGGATAACTCTAACAACTAATTTACCATAATCTAAAGAAGTTAATTCATAAATTGTTTATACCAATCAAATTAATGATTTGAGAAATTAAAATATATTTAGTTATTTTTGTTATACAAAATAAAATAAGACATAAACTTAACACATAAGGGGCAAAATATGTCGATTTTGAGTTAAATGATAGTTTTACTATCAAAATATAAAAGGAGGGAGGCTTATATGATACTTATAACCACTGAGGAGGTATGTTATACTGATCATAAAATCAACATTCAATTAAGACACAACTCCGGAGTAGTAATTAGATGATTTAAATAGATTTGAAATGTATTTATTGATCGGATTGTATTATTAATTTGTGTTAAAGAAGTTTCGAACAAGTTCTACTGGTCCATTATGAGAGCACTTTACACTTGACCTTTCCTTTCTTCGAAAGATTCTGATATAGAAGTAGAAACGGCAATGGGGCAGGGTGGATGCAGAACGGTGATTTTAGGCGTACTTATATGCCTAAGGACCTAATAATACCTATATTTAAGCCAAAATTGAAACGTTTTGTTTGAGTTCATTGATACTAACCTATATGATTAATTGTGTAGGTGAACTTAAATGGAGAAACGAGCACTGAAATGGCATGAGAAATCAAGAGAGGACCCAAACAAAAAAAAGCAAGGAAGAAGAATGAAGAAATAACTTTCAAGACACATTTGTATCCTCTCCGCGTTGCAGAGAGAAATCCTATTCTTGCTCGAGAAATGATATTTGGGACAGAAAGCTCTGTGTCTCCTCCGCATAGTGGAGAGAGATTTTTAATTCAATTCGCGAATTTCAGATTGAGGCAGAGTGGTCAGTGCAGCGGCCACGTCGTGGAGAAGAGCAAAATGGTTCGAGTGGAAGTTTAAGACCCCTCCGTGTCGCGCCCCTATGTGCCACATTTGGGCGATTCAATTTTAGTATAAATAGACTAGTATTTTATTGGGAAAAGGGTCAAAAGTACCACTCAACTTTAGTTTATTAGTTGATTTTGCTCTTGTCGTTATATTAAAGTTAATATTATCCCTACAGTTATTAATTACAGCATATATACCCCTCATTTGATGGAAATCTCCAAATTAACTCAAATCAACCCAAATTTAAAAATGACCCATTCCTCCATTTTAAACCCGATGTCCGACCCGTATAACTCATCCCCCTTTTAGCCATTCTCTCAAGTTAAGCCAAATCCTCTATTGAAGCCCTATCAACTAGTTCAAATAATCATCAATTCTCTTCGTCTATCAAATCTCTACCCAAATCCTCTCTCCAATCCTACGTTCCTCACCTCACTATGACTCCGACATGCTTCGTCGTCGTACACGTCGACGCAAGATATCACTCCGACATGCTTCCAACATTTCAATTTGTGTTGGTTGTATTGGTCGAGATTGCAGAGCATCTAGTTTTTCGGTGGGTGGGGGTGTTAACCTTGCTTACAAACTTGATGATATGTTTCATCAATCACAAGATTTCTAGGTCGAAGAACTTTAATTGTCCTGTAGAGGTTGCTAACGTCAGGTTGCATCTGTGGTTTTGCCTCTTGATTTTTTGATAATGTAAGGGGAAGGGTCACCTGGTGAATTGCTTATTTGCAGAAAGGTCGTCGTTAGATGTTTTTGTCCAAATTAGAGTTACCTCATTCTCCATTCTGGCAAAGGGTAGTGAACACTAAACATTTTGAACCTTATTGCAGTATGCTTTAAAAGTAGAGTCTGTATCTTGGACAAGAAAAATCTTATGAGTTGTGTTATCGATTTGTTCATCTGCACACATCAACATGAGTATCGAAGAATAAAAATGGAGGAATGCTTACAATTTCATTCCTATACTTAATTGAGTAAAGGAAGCTTAGATACACAATGGTGATTAAACAACAGATATAATAGAATATCTAAGGCCTAAGGCAGTGTTTGGTGATAATAATAATTTGATTTCAGTTTGGATTCATTACCAGGACTTGTTTAGTCTCGGAAGGAGAACTTTAGTCGGATTTAATTTGAGAACAGAGTAGTTGTTTGGATCAATTAAACAGGATACATAATTGCTCTCCTTTCTGCCAATGTTAACAAAATGCATAGTCCAAAAATCATAGTAATTCTCTTGATAATGATTTATACGGGTCGGACATTGGGTTTTAAATGGGGTATGGGTTATTTTTAAAAATTCAAATTAATTTGAGTCAGTTTGGGTTTTTCCATCTAATGAGGGGTATATATGGTGAAATATTTCTTTCTGATTTTGAAGAACGACAAATTGGAGAGTCATTTCATCATCGTTTAGGTTTATTTCCTAAACTCTTTTACTTTTTATCTGTTTATGATAATTAAACATTGCTTGATCGAAATTATTGTTATGAGTAGATAAATACCTTAGTTATAGGGTTGTGACTATAGTATGATTGTAATTTATTGAGTTTTCATGAGTTAATATTGATTATCATATGAATCTTTCTTATGTTCTTGTTTTTCGTACTTCGTGTCTGATCACCATTGAAATAAACACATTGTTCGAATTGAACTCGTGAGAAGAATAAGAGGATAGAACGTGAGGCATAAGGAGCATGATTTTCTCTTAATAATTAGGGTTAATTTGTATCTAGTATAAGAATATACCTATAAATCATGGTTGGTCATTATACATGATGAAATTGTAATGTTCGGTACTTGGTCCAACCTATTCCCGCTCAACGATGTAATTAGGTCGTAATTATCGTATGCGATTAGAGGTCAGGAGATCATAATCATACATTTAACCCTGTGATCATTGATTTGATAGTTGATTAACATCCATTTAAATAAGATAAATTGCATGAATCCTAATAAGAGTTGTAACCCTGAACTTTCCCCAATCATTGTTTGAAAACCTTGAAATTGAATCACGCTTGTTTAGTTTTGGTTAACATTTTGATTATAAACTAAATCAAAAATCTTGATATGTAACACCCCCAATACTAGACCAAGATTCGCATGTCGATACACCATTGCTTAATTACTATAATGTGTTTTATTCTCATTTTGGGAACTTGAAATTTTGTGATAATTGAAAACGTGCTTAACATAAATTGTTGTCGTCATTTAACATATTGTATGGAGGTATTTGCGTAATTTCTAAATATATTTGCATATAAATAGGAAGTGTGGGTATAAGGGATATAAATATGGGTATATATGTATGCTTTTTGGGCAACCAACTATTTTTAGGGGCATCCCCTTTTGGTGACATGTGTACATGTGATGAGGATCATTTTGTATCTATATATTCTATACCTCCTTTGATTGAATTTCCTTTTCCCTAAAGTCTAAGAACATTATAAAATTAGCCAAACTTCAAAATTAAGAGAAAAACTAGCTCCTTTTTTGCTTGAATCCGACACACACACACTCCATCTTGGTAAGTGATAAAATTTATTTCTATGTTGTGTAGTGTTTGGTATTGCAAGGATATATCGTTCAATAAAATATAGTTTACAGTGAATAAATATTCTTTGGAAAGCTAATCCATATACCTACAACTTTTATGCTTATGTAAAACTCTAATTTTGCTTTTATTGAATCGAAATATGGGACGTAACATAGGACATGTTATATCCAGATTCTGGAATTGGAAATCCTGTATATTCATTTGTAAGTGTTTTGATTAGATATTTTTGTACAAATCATATTTTTCGGTGATTCTTGATTATTTGCAAGCTAAAGAGATGTATCTATGTTTTTCATGAAGTTTATAAAGTCCAGGTTTGCCATTTTCTTTTTTAAATCTTCGTTGCGACATGAGATATTAGGTTGGCCAGAATCACTGTTCTGGGAGCATAGTTGTATTTGTAAAGGCTAACCATACTTGTGATGAATATCCTATTTTACTTCGACATTATTGAGATACTAGAAATTAAATAAGTTATTTAATTGTAAATTTAAGGTTGTATATACTCGTGAACAAGTTAAGGACCTCCATACGTTGGTTGGTCTTCGGTTTGAACTCTTGAAGTGGTGTTGGACTGTTTCTTGTCTAAAGAATTGATGTTTATGTATAAACTTGTACTTATACTATTTTTACCTTCTGGTATATCTGAAAGTTTATCTTGGTACCTTGGTTACCTCTTGTCATTTTGAATTATCGTGTTGTCATTTAAGACGTTAAAGACTCTTGTGTAACTCGCCCACTTGTACGGATTGTTTGATCATTTGGCACTCTTGTTGGGACCTTGTCCTTCTTGTGGTTGTGACTTTGTCACTATTGGCATGCCTCTTGATTCGGATCATTTGTCATCTTGACTCTGGAATTTTAGTTCTTCTTAAGTATGGGAGTTGTTCATTTTAAGTACGAACTAGAAAGCCACTTTTGATATGGTTCTTGGTTCTCTTGATTATTAGGCTTTGACCCTTCTTGATACAGGGCGTCGACCCTCCTTGATCATGTTCGTGCTTGGTATGACGACAAGATGTATATATATTGGGCGAGTCTTGTTATTGAACCTCTTGGGAAATGGTGCTATGAGAGTTATTGACATTTGGAGCTTTAAATATCCAATTTGATAATCTTTGTACATTGTTTACTTGATTATTGATTATGTTTCAATTTTGCTGCCTTTGACTTGAGTGTGATAACTTGGTGAATTTGAGTGCTCAGGATCTATAATTTTTACATCACTAAGCTATATGTTCAGTGATAGTTGTTTCTATCGTAGGAAATGTTCGAGAGGACGCTTGAAGTTGGCCATTGATGATGGAGATTTTGAAAGCCTTAAGGAAGATCACACTTGCATATAGGCATATATATTTTGTATAAACCTTGGGACTTGTACATGATCTATGTGTTGTATATTTACATGAGATTTTGAGGTTTGATTTGGTCAAGTCACCATGGGTTGTAATGTAAGTATGATTATACGTATCTTTTTGGGCTGTATAAATCCAAGTCTTGTAATATACTAATTTATTATATGTTTTGTAAGTTTGTGTAAGGCATGGACAGGCTTATTTCGCTACACATAACTTGGTAATATTATTGTTATTTCGTCCTTGTTATTTCATCCTTAAATGTGAAGATGATATATGCATGAAAAGCTTGTCGGTTATTTGCTTAACAAATTTTTGGAGGCTTTTTCGTCATAAGTTAAAAATTATGTGTCATCTCAATTTTGACCTCAAATAGATGTTTAAATGGGCAAGATGCACATCCTTAAATAAATTATTCATTATGAACCTAATCCCTCAACTAGATTAGAATTAGTATGCCCTTCGTTAATCTCTTTTAAATGTCGCAAGTATTAAATTAGGTTTCTTGTCAAGTTGTAGTATCTCTCAGAAAGGATCGCTACTTGATAACACTTCTGTGAAGCTGAAAGTTTTGGAGAAATTACGTGATTCTAATCATGATTTCATGTGGGTACGATATCGGACACTTTGTAAAAGCCACTTTAATACTTGAACGACCACGTACACTTACGTGTGGTGCGATTTGGGCGCAAAAGGCGGGGTGGGTTTAAGGCTATGCAGGGTGTGGCAAGCTTAAGGTTGTGCAGGAGGGATTCGAAGCTGATTGAAGTGGGGTTTCAAAAAAAAAAAACTAATGCGGGACGAGGATATATGTAATTTTATGTGAGTTCAAACTTAAAATCGGGTGTGGCATGCCTCTAAGGGCTGCATTTTTATATATCTTTTTTTCATTTTAAAATATAAAATATTATTTAATATTTTTGCAGAATATTACAGCATAGTATTTAATAATATACATAAAACTTCAGTTATCAATTTTTTACATTAAAAATATTTTCTTTAATTGTAATATTTAAGAAGATTTATTCTTTACACTTAATTACAGAATTTGAATTTTGTTTTTTAATATTAACTTTTGTATACTATATAAACACATACAATTAAATTGATTACATGCCTAATATTGATATTGTTTGTAGAATGTCAACGGATATGATGATGTCAAGGTAGCCATGAATTTCTGCACAGTTGACCGAAGAAGACAGTCGAAATGGGGTTTTGGAAATCTCTGCAGCTCTTGCCATTCTTCTGCATTTGTTTATTTCCTTCTTTTCTTAGTTAGTGCTGTAGTTTATTTTCCTTTTTGATTATTGAGTACCGACCCACTTTTGGGATTGGTAGCTATACTATTTTTTATTTCTGTTGATTAATAAACCTTGATGTGGCATTTGATTTTTAAAAATAAAATTCATGTAATATAATTGAAATTTAGGTTTAATTTGTAATTAACGACTCATTTATTTTGTTACACATTTTAATTTTTTTATTAATCTATGAAATCTGGAAAAAAAATATTAAAATACTTTATTTATCCCTTCTCGTCATTATTATAATTTATTATTTTTCTCCTTTCTTTATTATTACTACAACTTATTACTTTTACTTAAAAAAAATTTACCTTTTATTTTTATAATTTTCTAGAAAAACGTGTTTAACTCTAATTTTTATTGTTTTTTTAAAAAAATATATATGTTATTTATGTTTCCTTTTTATTACCATAAAAAAATTTACCTTTTATTTTTATAATTTTCTAAATAGAAAAAATGTATTTAACTCTAATTTTTACTTCCATAATTTAATATTATATCTTCTATTTCAATTGTTTTTTTTAAAAAATATATCTGTTATTTATGTCTCCTTTTTATTACCATAAATATGTTCTGCCCATTAATTTTCTCTCAATCAAATTCATTTTATTTGTTGTAAAATGTTGAAGAAAATTTAAAATTCTTCTTTTTCATCATTAATAAAATACTATTAGTTAGTTTTCCTAAAAAATTTCTTTTCCTTCTCCTAAATTTCTTTCATTTATTAAAAAATAAAGCTTTTCTTAAGTTTGGATAAATTTCTATCACAATCATTTTCAAAGATTTTCATATTTTTGTAGTTTGTTATTTTTGTCATAAATTTATTTATAACTTATTCTTTATAATTTTTACACTTCATCTTTTTTTGAGTGGGAGGAGCTTAGAATTTTTGTAGATTTTTTTTAATATATATATATATATATAAAAAAAAAAACTAAAAGGTAAAAAGAGGAATATAAGAAAGAGAAATTATATATATATATATATATATATAAAAAAAAACTAAAAGGTAAAAAGAGTAATATAAGAAAGAGAAATATTTAACAAAATATATTATTATATTTAGGTAAAACGGTAGCTTTTGAATTCTTTTTTTTTTTTTGAAAAGTATGACTGATGAGTAATTAATAATTAATCTTTTCTTTTTTTGGAGGGGGGGTGGGGGGATTTTTCTTTATTTTTTCATCATTTATTAAAAACCTTTAAAACTCACTTCTTTAATTCTATTAATTATATTAAATACAATGTTAAGAAACCAAAAGGTCATATATTTAATATAAGAGCTTTAATGATATTTACTTTCATTACACTAACAACTTTTTATTTTTCAGATTTCTAAAGTAATTAATTAATAAGAAAAAATTACTTATATACACACATTAACTTACCTTAAATTTCATTTATCCCTACTTTTTAAAAATATTTCACAAATCTCTTATTTTTCTCAATTCTTAAAAATTTCGAATACATAAAATCCACCTGCAAAACTCATGTTTACCACTCCTCTTTTCACTCCTTTTTTCTCTTTCGAAATTCACTCCACCTTCTTAGCAGTTACAATTTCAAAAGAAATTTGATTTTCAAAAAGATTCTCTCTCCAATCAATCTATTTCAAATATCTGAATAGATAGGAAATGTCTTCTCCATTGTGTCTTCTTCAAAAAAAAAATTGATAAATTTTTGTTCTTGACACATATGGATCAGGCTCATTCATTTAGTAACTTTTTCAATCGATTTTGATTCTTAATGTGAACCTCCGTCGATTGAGAATTTCTCACAGTTAAGAAACTTTTTTTTATTTATATTTTTTTTTTGAGTTAATCTCGTCATGGTTCCTCTTCAACCATTGTTGTTTTCAACCTCTTCTTCTTCCATCATCTTGTTTTACCACAATATTTTTAAAGATGCCTGCATATATTTTTTTTGTGAGATCAAATGAGTTTTTAATAGACTATGTTTATGGGTGAGTATTTCATTTTGTGTATATATTTTTATGCCTAACACGATGGGGAGTTAGTGTTTCAACTTGTTTATGTATTTTTTATTTTTATTTTTAAATTGGAATGTATTCTTGTTGTTTCTGGTGAATTTTTTGTGTATTTTATCATTATAAGATATTTGTATCAATAAATTTAAAGGTATCAATTCACTATTGTACTTCTTTTATCAAAGTAATCAAATGTATTTATTCGTTGAAATACTTTTGTATTAATGTATTCGATGTATACATTTATATCAGGATATTCAAATATATCTATTCATATAGTATCTATTTCTTTGTTGTAGATTTATGTCTTCCCCTGTTGTTAGTTGTTTTATATTTGATACATTATTGTTAAAGATATAGTATTATATTGTTATGTATCTTGTTTTAATTCTATCGTTTTTATACAAAATTCTAAATTTTGATCTATTTTATTGATATATTATGATTATTGCATCAGCGGTTAAAGTTTAATGAATATATGATCTTACGTCTTGCATCATATTCAAATAAATGTCAGATTGTATACAACATCATTTGGTATTGAGTATCAGTTACTATTTGTTATCATTAAGTATCAACTAAGACCTAAGAAGCAACAACTCAAGACGATTTGGTTAATGTTGAATAGAGATTATCTATGAGTTCTTAGACACTTTTTTATAGTGTTATTGTTTTTTAGATACATTAACTCTAGTTTTAGAGTTTTTATTTTTATTGTTTTAAGATATCCGCACTCAAATTTTAGAATGTTTCTCTAAAAAATTATTTATTTTTTAACTTTCATTATCATAGTTGTTATTTACAGTATGTATTGTCTTACACATTTGTCTTATATAAACTGATACAAAAAATAAAATTAAGTGGCAGATTTATAAATGCATAAACACACAATATTATTTCCTCTCATTAGTTTTAGTTAGTTACTAATACATTGTAACACCTAACTAATGCAATGTAATTTATAACTTGATTGCTGATTAAATATGTATTTATCTGATAACTTAGTTCTAGTTATTTGTATATTAATTTATGCTGATACACTGAATAATTAGTTGTAATTTAGTTCCTAATTCATTCATGTATCTAATAGATAAATTTATTCTTATTTATTGATACATTTAAAGATACATTTTATTTCATTTTACATACTATTTTTCACAATCTTATTGTATCAGTTAACTAGATTATGATACATTATATAAAAATGTATCTGAACCAAATTAAATGGTACAATCTACAATTTCGGGTACATTATTATCAAATAGCTAATGATACAATATTTTTAAAAAAGATATGTGAAACATAATGTTTTACAAAAATGAACACAAGGTTGAAAATCTTAGTATTTCAATTTATTGTATC
>JABWTJ010001097.1:83941-132623 GCA_016801875.1 Solanum sitiens | reverse complement strand
TCCCTCTTCATACCACTTTGTAATTGGGCCTCCTCTCATGAGAAAACAAGGGTGAACCTTCCTCAATGGGAAGTCAACACCTCATGTGGGTCCATAGGTGAGTATTCCTCTAAGGGAAGTCAACACTCTATAAGGGAAAAATGGTGAATCTGCCTCCAAGGGAATTCAACACCTCTCAATGTCAAGTTCACTCGATGCTAAGCTAAGTTCCCTTTATTGAAAAGCATTTATTACATTTTTCACAAAAAATAGTATTAGGATATTTGATTCTCATATTCTTATAGAATATTCAAGCACCTATCTAGTTTTAGAGTAATCTTGGACACCCCTCTCAAGGTCCCTCTACTTACTAGACCATCATACATGTGTGTGAGTGTATACATAGATGTGAACAAACCTTTCACATAACACATAAAGTCACACATGTTCATATATCAATGCATAAGTCTATAGGTATAACAATATGAGCAATAATTTTCATATATACCTACTAAGACACTATGCACATTCATACTTCATCATATCATATAAATCATATGCATAACATGTCCATACTTTCATTTTTATATACATAGAAACCAAACCTAGAAACTATCCTATCAAGGTAGACTTGTGCAATGCATAGACAAGGTCCCATACCCTTGCCCACACTAGTACACCTATCAATTCATCCTAGTAAGGAATACATAACATACTTCACGTACATATACTTTACATGCATAGTTGTTGACACTAGTGAATATGAGAACGCCTTACATTAGACACTATGATTCTATAATACTTGTAAGCATGCATGAAGTGTTGGTGTGTGTGTACATTGGTCAACATGATCACAAAATGTCCATCAACAACACATTGAGGCAGCCACCCTCTTAAGACTACATTACACTTTAAAATATAGGCCACCCAACACTCAATAGCATAGGAGACAAGTCATCTTCACATTACACTTAAGACTCCTAACTTTGGCTATCCATGCATTCACATAGGGGTACATAGGTAAGGGATTATTAACCATTTTAATTCATCAATGGAAGTACCTACACTTTACCCTAACATAAATATACACATGCTTATATAATAGCCATACGACCTAAATCACAACTAGAATAGGAAAGTAGGCATAAGCTTCACATAGTATCATCATAAGCACATATTCATATGTTCATCAATTTGCCTTCAAGGCTATGGTCAACACATACATAATGACAATAAAGTAAACACGCCACCATAAGTGTACCATACCACACAATGTCATACAAGACTTCATTAACATTACTATGATATAGAAAGTAAAGGAGATAAGCATTCTTACCAATTTCTCACCCTTTGATCATCATTGATCAATACACCTTGTTTATCAATAATTCATATATAAGGCAGTAGCTATATGTACTTTAATCATAAAAGAAACCATGTGCAAGTTGCTACAAAGTCATGCTACCATCTACGACAATATATCACATACATGGTAGAAAGTAGAGGGTTATAGGTCATCAAGTAACTTCCCTAGTTTAGTTCATCAATCATCTTGTATCATTAATATTCGTTTAAGGCACTAGCTAAAGAAATCATAGCCTAGATGAGATCCTACTACAATTACCAATAAGTTCGAGATTACTGTGAATATACTTCATATTAGGAATTCATGGAAGAGGAACTTGCTTTAGTTAATCCTATTCAAACTATCATGCATTGGTCCATATCGTATAATCAATACATATCCTAGACGGTAGACCTAAGCATATTAACATACTCGAAATCCACTTTTATACAATTAGAGACCAACGTTACAGTGATCACAAGTTACTACTTGAAAGGCTAGAAGAAACTAGATCAATTCATATCAATCCTTCTTCACTTTGATCATACATGATTTATAATTAAAATTCAATCATAATATCAACTTAAAACAGTAACTATAACCATTATCACCTATTAGAATTCAACATTAAATCCTAAAAATGCAATGCTACAGTGAATCATGGAAATCTAAGCTAAGCATGTTCAAATCTTCATACATTGATCCACATGGATCCTTCGTCATCAAATCATAATCAATTAACGTAAATAAAAATAGGTATAAGCAATTCAACGTAAGAGAATCACAATTTAACCATAAACAAGCCATGATCACAAAGCCCATGCAAGGACTAAATCGATTTAGGGAAGGAACATGGGTTCATAATGCAATTGGATTAAAATCACGTTCAAACCAATGCATTAACAGTAATTCATCATGATTTAACCATTTAAAACGTTTTTAGAAAGAACCCATGGCTAGATTGAAGAAGAAGAGATTTGATCACGAAAACTTCTTTGAAAACTTTGAGAAGAACTCTCCAAGCAAAAGGTTACTTAGAGATGAAGGATCACCATACCTTTGTATAGTTGAAAACCTCTAAAACATGGTGAAGAAAACATAGGAATCCATGCTCCAATCTGTTCTTGAGCTTCAACAACAACGGAGGTTTCTAGGGAGAATATATTTTGAGGGAAAGGTTCAATTTCGTGAGAAGGGATTGGGAATGGGTTTTTCACGTTTTAGATGACTTATATACACCCAAAAATGGGTAAATAAATTAATTAGAGTCAGTGTAGGACGTGGGTTAATTTCCCATTCACCCCTTAAATATAACAGTAGCTAGGCAGTGTTGCAGGCCACCATCGACTGGCCGTTGGTCAATCGACTGGCCATCCTTTGGCTTCCGTGGATTGGACCTTGGACTGTTTTTGTGTTGAGACTTGCCCAGACTATGTTTCCATCGACGAAACCTCACCAACAGTCCGTTGGTCAACCAACTGGCCTTCGTTTGGTTCAGTCGATTGACACTGCCAAGGCAGTGTCTCGACCAGCCTTGGGTCCTTCTTGTGGGGCCCTTTAGAAGTCGTACCCGGATGTTTCCCACTAAAATACAAACCTTAACAAGTTTTCGACCTCCCACATAAGTTTCACCCAAAACAAATACTCGTAACTCGTCCAAACATGCAAGGCCCCATCAAGACACACACATGCATGTCTCAAGGCCATCTTTCGAACGTCTTGGACGTTCTTTGACGTTTGACTTCCAAACTTCATAAAACTCCATATACTACCATTAAGCATAATTATAAATTATTTTAAGACTTCATAATCTCATGACATACAAATATAAGCATGCATAGACACATGAGGCACATAGGTGACTAGTCGTAGAAAGTCTTGGTCGTCCCTTTACGTTTGACTTCCAAATCACCTCAAACTTTACACACTGCCTCTAAAACATATTATGAGACATTTTAGGACCTTAGAACATTATTACAAACATGTTAGACTCTATACATCCTAACTCATTTTGGGTTTCTTACAGTCGAGTTCACCCGGAAACAGGAATCAAATCAACAAGAGACTTCAACAACACAACCATCAAGAATTCAACAAATTTTCAACAATGTTCTTCAAGAGCTCACTTTCTTAACATTCAAATAACTTGGATTCTCTGAATTTACAAAAGATTGGCGTGTGTGTGAATGAACCCAACACTATGTGATTGAGCATACCTTATTAGGGATCACCCCCGATGAAATCCACACGCAAAGCTTGAGCGTTCTTGGCGATTCTTGATTTCTCTATAATTTTCCCTTCTTCTTTTTTTTTTCTGAAAGCCCTTGTGTGAATTCCCTTTTTCCTAAATTGAATAAAGTCTTGTTTTACCCAAATTTAATTCATAAAATTGAACTAGTTAAATTAGGTAAGGAAAAGACAATTTTTTCCTTCGCAAAACCGGATTGGACTTTCCTAAATTCAATAGCCCAACTTCTGAAAAGCATAACTCACTCATACGATATCGAAATCACCAAAACATGGCGCAGATGAAAATATTATTCAAAGTTCTCTCCAAACATATTAGGAACTACTCCTAAATCATTCTGAGCTAGAACTTATGATCGTTTGAAGTTGACCAAAAACTCACTTTTTTATTTGGACAATTTTCCAAATTTTCATATTCTTTCCAAAAATAAGTATTTTCAAATTTTAAACTCTTTTCTAGTTCTTTCTAGTTGAAAGATGTACAATCATATTTTTACATGGTATCAGAGTCATGTTTATTTGGACTCTCGATACACACTCCAATTGGGCTTAGGATTGGGCTTGGGAGTGTAGGCAGGTGTTAGAGTTCCACATTGGTTCGGGATTAACTAATAGTCTTCTTATATGGATTTGATTTTACATTTTCTTCAATTAAAAAAATTCACAAATTGATTAAACACACTTAGAATCATAAATGGGATATAATTAGTTTGAACAATATATATTATTTTTTGTTTTGATTTCTTACCGATAATGATTCATAATAGGGCAACATATCTAGTTCATTTATTGTTCACTAGAATCAAACCAAATCACTTCGCAGATTTCCCTGATAATGTTTTATACTATTAAGACCAACTTATTTTAGGGCAAAACATTTGTTATCTTCCTCAATAGACTCGAAAAATAGAATAGAACGAAATAAGGGCATGAGAAATGACAATAGAGTAGAGGAACACAATGGTCTATCAACGAGTCTAAAAATGCCGAATGATATAGTGAAGAAGTTCATCTCCTGCTTTCCCTTGAAGTTTATTGTTCAATGTAAACTTCTATCCAAGAATTTTAAAGGTAGGATATCTCATCCTCAATTTTCCAAAACATTGTTCCAATGCCAAAATGTCACTTCTACACAACTCATATAATTAGTAGATGATGCGAAATTAATTAGAAAACTCCCAAAAATATCCTTTAACCCTATCACTCAATCTGTGACAACGTTAGGTTTTGGCGTAGAGTTTTTGGGTTCATGTAATGATTTGCTTCTCTTTGAGTTTGAGAGAATTAGGTGTTACTGTGTTTTCAATCCCTTAACTAGAGAGAGACAATTGATTCCATATTTGAATGGTGATATAAATGAGTTAGAATAAACAAGCCTAGTAATTGAATACCCTAATGCAGATCAATACAAATTGGTTGCCATAAACAACCTGTTCTAAGATTCCGACTTGCTCTACAAATTTCGCTTACTTTCATTAGCGCAATATGGCTTGTTGCGTGAAATCCAACTGAGAACTAATAGTTCCCTATCCTTAGCTTACGGTAGACCACCTTTATATTGGCATTATTATTTGTTTTTTTTTTCCAGAAGTGACGGTAGTTTTATTACTCTAGATACAAAGAAAGAAAAGGGTATACTCATTGACCCTTCCTAGTTTATTGATCATTATGTTCTCAGCTACATAATTTTTTTGACTTGTAGGGATAAGCATGGTAGCGATATATGGCTAGGGAGGGCACAATTTACTTACCCTTGTGGCACAATTTACTTACCCTTGTATGCATTTTAAGAAAGTACATAGTCATTAACACTTATGACAGAGAAAGAAACTGTTTGAATGGTTTCCCAAACGGTGGACAACTTTGTTTTAGGTCCGGATGGCAAATATTATAGGCTTTCCAATCTAGATCGACAATAAGCAAGTGTCTTTTCTGGTACGACGTCCCCCAAACTGTATCAATGATCTATACGATTATGATACCAACATCAATGTGTACAAAAATGTTGCAATTCCGGACACAGTTGGTTATCCTAGATATTCCTTCCACCCAACATTAGCTTGTGTCCATAAGACACCCTCCAATTATGTTATGACTGCTCAACACATGTATATTGCTAAAGAGTTGGAAGACATCAGAAGATTTATTATCGAAGGTACCAGCTTGTTAAAGTTTAAGGATTTAGTCTTTCGGCTTCTGCTAGAGAAGGAGATACATGAGATGAGTATCTTTACCATACTTCAGAGAATGAATAAATTATAGATGTGACGTATGCATTTAATTATCTTAACCATGACTGTCAAACATCCATGATTCACTGTGATATAAAACGGAATAACATTCTTCTTGATAAAGATCTCACGGCTCATTTGGGTAATTTTTGCTCAGTGACACTCGTTCCTTAATTCAGTAATTAATCGGATGTATGGTCAAGATAATGATTTGCATACATCACATCTATTATTATATTCATTCTCTAAAGTATGGTTAAGCTACTCTTCTCATGTATCTCCTTCTTTGGCATGAACTTAAAGAGTAAAGCCTTAAATTTCAACTAGTTGGTACCTTCAATAATAAGTCTTCTGATGTCATCCATCTTTTAAACAATATACGCCTGTTGACCACTCTTTACATAATTTGAGGGAGTATTTTGGACACGAGCTAATGTTAAATTGAAGCAACACATGGGATAATCAAGTGTGTCCAGAAGTGCAACATTTTTTACACATTGATGTTGGTATCATACTCGTATTAGATCATGATACTATTTTGAAGGACACCATACCAGAAAATACACTTGCTTTCTGTCGATCAACACTAGAAAGCCTATAATATGGACATCTCGACCTAAAATAAAGTTGTCCAAAGTATGGGAAACCCTCTAACAGCTGCTTGCTCTATCATAAGTGAAAATGACTATGTACTTTATGAAAATACATATAAGGGTGAGTAAGCATTGAGCCCTCCCTATCCATATATCGCTGCCACTCATATTACTACGAGTAAAACTTTTTCCATAGTTGTGAACATAATGATCAATAAACTCGGGAGGGTCAACAATTATACCCTTTTCTTTTTTTGTATAGAAAGCTAGAACACTACCATCACTTATAAAAAAAAATACAGAGAATCATGCCAATAAACAGGTGGACTACCATAAGGTAAGGATATGAAACTATTGGTTCTCAGTTGGATTTCACGCCACAAGCCAGATCGTTTTATTGAAAGTAATTGGAATTTGTAGAATTAGTTGAAATTTCAACCACTTTACTTATGGTTACCAATTTGTTTTGATCTGCATTAGGGTAGTCAACCTATGGGACTTTTTTTCTAAGTCATTTCTAGGAGCATTAAAATATGGAATCAATTAACGCTCTCAAGTTAAGGGATTGAAAACACAGTAACATATAATTCAATTAGACTCAAAGAGAATCAGACCATTACATGAGCCCAAAATCTAAGCGCCAAAACATAACATCGTCGCATATTGAGTGATAGGGTTAAAGGAGATTTTTGGGAATTGTGTGATTTATCTACCTTAATGTACTAAATAGATGAGTTGTGTAAAAGTGACTTCATGGTGTAGGAACAATGTTTTGAAAAATTCAGGATCAGATAGCCTACCTTTAAAATTCTTGGATAGAAGTTTACAGTTAACAACAAACATCAAAGGGTAGTGGGAGAAAATATTCATAACTATATCATCTGGCATTTTTGCACTCGCTGATAGACCACTATGTTCCTTTGCTCTTTTTCCATATCTAATGCCCTTAATTCTTTGTATTCTCATTTTTCGACTTTATTAAAGAAGACAACAAATGTTTTTCCCTAAAACAAGTTGGTGTTAAATTGTATAAAACATTATTAGCGAAATCCCCAAAGTGATTTGGTAGATTAATATGAACAATCAATGAACTAGATATGTGGACCTATAATAAATTATTCTCATTAAGAGATAAAAGATACAAATGATATATATCGGTCAAATTAATAATATCCCGCTTAAGATTGTCAGCCTATTTAATACATTCGTGAATGTTGTTTATTTAAGGACATGACACTTCAAGTCCATATAAGCAGACTATTAGTTAATTACCCAATCAATGTAGAACTCTAAGACTCGCCATCATGCCCAAGACCAAGCCTAAGCGAAATTGGAGTATGTATCAAGAGTCGGCCAAATAGACATGACTCTATTACCATGTAAAGATAAGGCACATCAGCACAAAAATTTTGCTCATAAGGGGACGATTATTACTAAGTCCATTGAAGGTTTATCATCATTTGGGATCCCGCTCCACGCTCAAGTTGGGTTGATCGTGAAACGGGCGTCAGAGTGTGTTAGATTCCCACTCAGGTTGGGAAACCAAATGGTTAGCTGGAATTGATTTGAGCAAACCTCCTCTCATGATCTAGATTTTGAGGTTAAGTTTGACCAAATGAACATATCTCTCCCCTTTGTAGGTTAATATATGGTGTGTGTAAAGATTTATTCACTTCCTTATAGATATACCAACGGGGGGAAAATAGGGACGAAAAAAGATTTTCGTAGTATTTGAATTTTTCCAATCTTGTCCAAATTTGGAGGAAATAGGAGTCACCGAGGAGTAGAAAAATCTGGTAGCAATCCGGTGAGTTGTTTTATTTTTTGATTGCATGAAGAGTTAGATAACTCGTTAAGGAATGCATACAACTTTACAAAATTAAATTTGGGTAATTAAATCTCCGGGAATCGATGTTAGCGTGAATGGTAATTTTCAGAGCGTAATTGGTTAGAGGGGCGTTGCGAAATGTGATTTTTGAATTCCTTCAGTTGACTCTCTAGTACTTTTTGTGCCACTCTGGTGGGAGCATTTCCATCTATGGCGGAGCCGCTACAGCGGAAGGATGGTCGCTATGGTTGGTGCAACGGGACTTAAAATCGAAGATAAAGATCAAGAGGTCACTGGTTCAAAAATTTTGCTTTGGAGGGCACTAGAGTCGCTCTACGCCGCCGCTACGGTGATTCAAATGTGATATAATGTCGTTAATAAACCCCTAAACGATCTTATTTGGCACTTTTAGATTATTAGAGCCAATGAACGACCCCCATGCGATTTCTACTCATTTTCTCCATTCTTAACAGTAAAGGTAAGCTTTTCACTCACCGAGTCTGTTTTTGATCTGTAGAACGTAACAAAATGGGTAAATATTGATGGCAGAGGGTTCAATTATGAATTCTATGGTTAATACAACCCTAAATGTGTTAGTTGGGAACATGGGTTTTATCTAGAGTTTTTGGAATTGTTAGAAATCCGGATAAGAAATGATTGTGGTTGATTCCCGTATTATATTTAATATTTGTAGACCAAGAACAAGAAGAATGAATCCGAAAAGGGAAGGATCAAGTTTCTTAGTGTTTCATGTTTTTTTTGAGGTAGCTGATGATAGTGATTCAATGTTTGTGTGATGTATGCTTGTTCTTGCTTCATTATGATAATTGTATATGTATGAATTTTGCAATTTTGTCAGAAACAAAAATATGTTGTAAGTTACTTGGTAGCAGAGAATGAGTCAACTTTTATTCGAGGGAGATCTATGTTCCACAATGTCTTAATATATCACATGACTTATAAAGACATTACAATTGAAAAACCACTCTCACGGACTTGATGAAGATTGATCTCCGAAAAGCATATGACATGCTGAGTTGGGAATTTTAGAGGAATCTTTACTTGCTTATAGGTTTCCACATGGCTTTGTGAAGCTGATTATGATATGTAACACATCCTGTTAGACCCCTGATCTAAGTCACTCAATTAAATGGAATCATGGACAAGGTATTAGGCATGTTAACCTTGTCACTTGCATAATCCAAGGAAACAAATATGCAAGGATAAGTTGGCGACAGACTGTTGACGAAGTTAAGGTGTGCAAAATGGTACCATGGCTTGATTTCGAGGAAATAAGTGAGGACCAAGGACTTGATGGAAAGGATGATTTCTGAGTACTTGACAAGATAAAAGATTTACAATGTCATGTCGGCATGGGATTTATATTCAAATAAAGAACAAGGGTAAACGACCAACAAGACCAAGGCAACAATGGTTTGATGCAAATGTGAGATAAAGCAATGTCATAGATTTGTGACTCGGGCGTGGCAGAATTGAGTGGGAGAAACGAAAGGCTGAAAATTCTTAGTATGACAGTGTTAAACATGGGAGCAACTCGCATAAAAGGCAAGAAATGTCAAAGTTAACCGGGGTTACAAAACACATACCAAGAACATGACCGTTGGTTACCAAAAGTGCAGCATTATCTCATTTCCTGTGAAACTTGTTTTTGGTGTGCTTTTTGAATTCTTTTGAATATACCAAGTGGTTTTGGGGTGTCAACTACATAGTATAGTATAAGGCTAAGGCCAACAAGTATTTAGTTCTAATCACACCACTTGTCGGCAGTTGGTTGAACATAGTGTTATGAATTTGTAGGCTGCCTATGTTGTAATCTCAGGTTTTGATTGTTTTAAGTATTAGAAAATACTAATTAACGTCTCAAATCTAAGTTAAGGTCCTGTGTGATCTTAAAGTGGCAAGGTTGTTACGATTCGATAGTTTTACTTTATTCACTTTATTAATACAAGTTGGAAATTACGTTTTCTATAAAGATGGTTGTCTTAGCCTCATTTTTTATTTTCGTGGATTTATAATATGTTGCTTACTGTTTTATGTTACTTAAAAATGTCTTTTTCTTTGTGTTGGAAGGCTAAAGTCAACAAGGTTGTTGGCAGCCTAAAGTGGGTTAAATACACGAACTATTTGTGTTCAAGGATCAGCCCCCTTACATTTGGTATCAGAGCAAGGTGTTTCAAGGAATCAGATGATGGTGATGAACGCTGAAATATGAGAACATGCACGAAGGATCTAAGATTTTGTTGGATTGACTAGGGAGCAGCTTGATGACCCAAACTTGGTGGATCTGTTCAGACAGTTCTATGGTATGAAAACTGAATTTAAAAATTTTCATTCTGAAATAGGTTTATATCGGGCTGACATCAAAGAACAATCAGCGGAGAACCTTAATTTTTTTTTTAGGCGGTGCATTTGAAAATTTATGGCATGATGAAGGACAATGAAGAACTTCTAACTGAATTTGACAAAGTGTTGAAGGAAAAAGAAATTCTTTATGTTGAACTTTCAGTCTTGCATTTGGCCAATATTGGTTCTAGAACAAATCACGAGGACTCTTCAAAAGTGAAAATTCCCGAGACTAAGGCATTTGGAGGCACAAGGAGTGCCAAGAAACTTGAAAACTTCTTATGGGATATGGATCAATACTTAATTGCAGACCATGTACGTGATGAAGATATGGTGTTAATCACTACTACATATCTTACCGATGATGCAAAATTGTGGTGGCATACAAGAATGGTTGAACAGAACGTCCTAAGATTGATTTGTGGTAACTTCTGAAAAAAGAGTTGAAGGATCAATTCTTCCCTTGCAATGCAGGTTGGATTGCTAGGGACCGTTTGAAGACACTAAGGCATACCATATTTGTTAGAGACTATGTCAAGGAATTTTCTTGTTTGATTCTGGATATTAACGATCTGTCTGAGGAGGATAAATTGCATAATTTCCTCTATTAATTACAAAAATGGGCACATAATGAGCCAGAACATTAAAGATCTTCCTAGTTCAATTGCAGCAACATATGCA
Organism: Solanum sitiens; assembly: GCA_016801875.1. NCBI lineage: Eukaryota > Viridiplantae > Streptophyta > Magnoliopsida > Solanales > Solanaceae > Solanum > Solanum sitiens. The sequence continues at coordinate 121,355 of JABWTJ010001097.1, read as the reverse complement.
TTGGCAGATTTTCGTTTAGGACGAGATGATATTGAAAATTCTTTTATTTCTTATAAGTCTAAAGGGAAAGAGAAAGTGAAGGATTGGAAGAATAAAGATCCCAATGTATAAGAAAAGGTTAAAGAAAACGAAAAACAAGAGGTTGAATCGTCCAAAGGCAAAGAAAAATCTATGTTTGATGGATGCTTTATTTGTGATAGACCACCATGGAAAGAAACTTTCTAAAATGGGAAAAAATTGTCAACTGTTTATTAGCTGAGAGTGATGATTTCGAAATAGATGAGGAACCAACATCATATGTTAATCCAATAAGTGTTTTGTTAGACAAAAATGATGCTGCGGTATCTCAATTTATTTCATCGGGGGCGATGAAGCAAACTTGTCGGGGTGGTCTGTTAGATCCATGATCTAAGTCACCAATCTTTATCTATCGTATTATTCAAGTAGAAGACTTGTTCAGACTGAGATGCCAACACAAATGACTTATTTGTATTGAAAGCACAATGAGTATTTAAACTTGTAAAACCATATTGGTAAATCTTATATCCTCTTCCAAGGCGATCCACATCCCACCAATGACACATAAATAAACTTTTCGGTTCCCCACATGACCGAACTCATAAATGTCCTCCAATACACCTAATACTCCTTATTAGAGTTTGCATCATCTCCTCTCACAAGAACTCCTCTGTTCTGTGTTTTTCTCACAAGATCTTTTGTTTGAAACCTAAATCCATTCACCATAAATATCGAATATCGATGCACCAATGGTTCAGGACCGACATCTAAGCTTATGAGTTCATTAGTTGCGCCCCTTGTGCAACTAGTACAAATATCTACAAAAATCAATAATACTTGTTCATAATGAGATGTCAACACTAATAGTAAAGTGTTGTCGGAGTAAACACTTACACGTGCACGAAACCAATCAACAAACTTGTCATTATTTATCCCTTGAGGTCTCGTTGAACCTTGTATTTCTATTTCTCTCATGTATTCCCTATGTTTTGGGTTACTTAAGATTAATTAAATTATCTCAATATGAAATTATGTTTGAATTAAAAAAACACTTACTCCATGAATGGTGAAACCTCTTCACAATTCTGCAGAACATACATACATGTTTGGTTGAACTCATCATGAGGTAGTCTGGTTCCATCTGAAGCCCCTATTGTTTGGCTACTTTTTTTAAAGATAGACATCTCACAATTTGATTCAAATCCATCATAATTTCTTGTTGGTTTATTTAACTTGGTTGAGATATTTTTTAAATATATTGATCCAAATGTATGGTTTTCCCTTGCCATATGACCTTGAACAATTGCACCTTATGGACAACATGGGTTGCGAACATCTGACTTAAGTGTTCCCAAATACCTATCTATAGAATTATTATTAATATAATTATAGAATATGACATTTTAAATAAATTGACATTCAAATTATAACTTATATGCTACCTCTCAATAGGGTACATATCCCGATATTGAACTGGTCCACCAAGTTTGCCTCTCTTGCCTAGTGTATTGGCAAATGAATCATGACATCAAAAAATGCCGGGAGAAAACCATTTGAAGTTTGCACAATATTATAGGAATTTCAGCCTCTACAATATCAGGATCTTCAATGATTAGAAACTTAGAGTATAAATTCTTGAAAAATTTTCATAACGCTATAATTGGTTCACACACTTCCTTAGGCAAGAAACCACGTATGACTATTGGTAAAATGTCTTGCAGTAATACATGATGATCATGACACTTTAATCCATGTATCATTTTCTCAAGAACGTTCACACACCTTGAAATATTTGATGGAAAGGCATCTGGAACCTTTAAATTAGCTAAGAATTCACATAACTTCAACTTCTCTTGAGAAGAAAATGCATAACAAGCAACTGCCAATAAAATATTATCCCCATCCTCAATTGGATGAAATCCTTGCCTACTTCCAAGGTCCACCAAATCATATCAACTTTTAAAAGTTTCCTTTGTCTATCCAACTATACTCATCACAGTCAATAAAATATTGTCGGAGACATTTCTTTCTATGTGCATCACATCAAGGTTATGTCTTAACTGAAGACTCTTCCAATAAGGCAATTGAAAAAATATACTTTTCTTCCTCCAATAATAAGCATTGTTAGAAACATTACGCTTTCACTTTTTCCCTTTACCAAAATTCACATTGCCTAACTTTTGTATCTACATAAGTGCTTCATCACCTGTTAAAAGTGAAACCCCCATTTCAACTTTCCCTTCAAATAGTACCCTATTTTTGCGCCATGGATGGTTCATAGGAAGGAAGCGATGAGGACCCATATAGCACAACTTATTGCGCAAGGAAATTCATTGTGTGTCTTTATGGAAACAAGGGCATGCAAGCTTGCCATTGTGACAATCCTGAAAGGTTTCCATAAGCGGGAAAGTCATTAATCGTCCACATTAGAGCCACACACATAAGAAAATTAGATTGTGTGTGTGCATCATAAGTCTCCACTCCATCCCATAATTCTTTCAACTCTTCAATAATGGGATGTAAGTATATATCAATATCATTGCCTGGAAATTTAGGACCTGGAATAAGAAGTGGCATCATGAAATATGAATCTTCCATGCAATCCCATGGTGGCAAATTATATGTAACTAGAATGACATGCCAAATAATGTGACTTGAACTCATATTTCAAAAAGGTTGGAACCCATCACTTGCCAAACCTAATCGTACATTTCTTAACCTAGATGAAAACGAAGGATAACGCTCATCAAAAGATTCTATTCTGTGAGTCAGACGGATGACGCACGACACCGTCATAAATATTTTCCTCCTTGTGCCACCTCATCTTCTTTGATGTCTCTTTTTCCATAAATAATCTTTGAAGCCTTGGCTTGATTGGAAAATAGCGTAATACTTTATGAGCTACTTTCTTGCCTTTGGTTTCTAGTGATTTCCACCTAGACATTCCACACTTTGGACATGATTGGGCATTGACATAATCGCGCCAATATAAAATACAATCATTCTGACATGCATCTATTTTTGTATGCCACAAGTCTAGGTCACGAAGAATTTTCTTAGCTTTATAAAAAGAAATAGGTACTAATTACCCCTCGGGAAGAAATTCTCTAAAGAAGTTGTTGAGGCACTTCAAGTGATTAATTGAATAACAAAAGATAACTTTGAGACTTCTGTGCAACCAGGAAAAACTTCTGTCTGAGCGTCTTCCAACAATTGGTAGAACTTTGTTACATGCATATTTGGTTCTTCATTTTCCTGTGAAGAATTAATATTATTCCACATATATCCACAAGTGTCATGAATCATTTCAATAATGTCATTCTCTTAAATGTCATCACCTTCTACTTCAGCACTACATGCGGCATTAGAGTTTTCAACTCTAACTAATACTTCTCCCATGCAAGTACCACACTTTATAAGAATCCCAAAAGCCCTTGCTCAATAAGTAACCTCTTAAATCAATTCTTAGCTTGAACATTGTGTTAATACATCCTTTACAAGGACAACAAATCATGGTATTCACTCCAAATTGACTGAATGCCCAATCATGGAAACCCTCAACTCCATCTCTATATCTTTGGTCAACTCTACTCGTAATATTTAACAAACTTTTATCCATTCGTCTTTTCAACAGAAAACAGTTAACTGATTTAATTTTTTACAATGATAAGCAATGGATTTAATTTTTTACAATGATAAGCAATGGATTTAATTTTTTACAATGATAAGCAATGGTAATTTCTTAGCACTATTACCAAAACTATTAATTCCCTTGTCCATCAAACGACCAAATGGTCAGCACACTGTAATTGTTAGAATATCCAAACTCAATGGAATTATTACAGAAAACACATACACAAATCACCAATCAAAATGAGATATTTACATGTGCCCAAATCGCAACTAAATGAGACACTACTTTTACTTTGAATCATGTTCATACTATTCTAACCATAAAGCACAATTCATATCAAATATAATCTGAAATCAAGTTTAGATGAGTCATTAAATATCTTGTAACGAATCAGAGTACATACAGTGAAATAGATTACAAAATGTCTCAAGTAAAATGAGTTGTTTCCCAAATGACTACTACTACTGAATCACTAAGAGATTCCTTTTTTTTTCCATAAAAATGGAGTGTAATAAAGTGTGTAATTTAGAAACAAATAATGGTAAATAACATTAACTTTAAGCAGCTTCTCTAGAAGATTATTTGACATTACAAAATGATAGAATTCCAATGAAGTGCTTGGAATAATAGCTTTCTTGGAAGTCAACAAATTGAAAGTAAAAATGGTAAAGGAATTTCTTATTCTCTAACTTCACATGTTATCCCCTCAATGTTTTACATCATACTTTTCAAGCATTAACCGCAATTATATTTTCTATCATAAATGGCCACAAGCATACACAACAATAACAATCACATTAGCATTACATATTCGTTCTTTTGAAAGACTGTTTCCATAAGCCTGCCTTCTGAGAGATATTTACCTTCTTACCGTATCTATATAGGAAGAAAGGCTTTTACCATCTCAATGTTTGAATGTACCATTGTTTTAAATTTCCAACAAAAATACATAAAGACTTTATGCTTCCGGTGACTATGGCTTATTTGAATAGAAGAACTTTAATCAACTCTCACAGTAGAAACCCAATAGAATACTTTAGCAGATTTAAGCAAAGAGGAACGAGTTTTCTTCCGTCCATTTCCAAGATTTGAGGAAAGAGGAACGATTGTTTTTATTTCTCCCTTTTGATATAGAAAACCCATTTGAGCTAAGAGGAACTTTTTATTATTTTTAGTTTGAGAAAAGAAGAACAAATGACTTTTTAGTTTTATTTTAACTAGAACCTTCATTTTATTTTATTTTTTTTCTTTTCAATTACTATATAGAGGTGACCTGATCGCTACAAAATTATATATAAAGGCCACATATAATATGATGCTACTAAATATTTGTAGCCATATTTTTCATTTCAGTGGGAGTTATAATTTTAGATTTAGTGACAACTATTAGTGGCGAAACAAAGTAAGTCGCCGCTAAAGACAAATATTTTGGAGCGATCACAAGTGTTGCCACAGAATATGTAGCTTCTGTAGCAAAAAACAAAATCGCCACTAAATATCATCACAATAAGTGTTGTTTCTTGTAGTGTATAATTATAAAGCCTTATTATGTCTATTATGTTTGCTATTTTTTATATTTCCTCGTTTTTTCCGTTTGAATTATTTTGAGTTTCTAACTAAATAACTAGTATAATGTGTAGAAACTCATACTTTTGGACTAATTTCACCCATTAAATTTCCCCAATCACAAGAATCCCGGATTTTCCCAATTACAAAAATTCAATTTTTTTCGTTACTCTTGGATATATTCTTTGGTAGTATGATAATTGCAAATAATACATTACTTATTGGAACAAATGTATACGAGAGGAGAGGGGTTAGGGTTTGAAATTTCTCCTTATTGAAACCAAATTTCGACGTAACAAATGCCATGAGAGCAAGAAGAATATGTTATGGAATAGCAAGAAGATATATTGTGACGACTTCACCCTATGCAGATTAATTACCCTGATGCAGAGAACTACAAATTGGTAACCAGAAGTAAGATAGTTCAAAATTCCAACTTATTCTACAAATTTCACATACTAATCGACCACCCTGAATATCATGATCATTACGATATAAGTTATGGTAAAATTTTGACAGGTGAACATATATGGCTATGGAGGGTGCAGCGTTTACTTTCCCTAAGGATATACAATTTCAGAAAGTACAAAGTCCTTGCTACTTATAACAGTGCAAGCAGATTTGAGGGTTTCCCACACTTTGGACAACTTTGTTTTAGGTATGGACGAATTACTATTGGATTTTCGGTCTAGGTCAACAACTAACAAGTGTCTTTTCTTGTAGAATGTCGCTCAGCACAGTATCATGATCTATACGAGTATGATCATGATAATTATACCATATATTGCCTTCATCCAGCGTTACCTTGTGTCAATAAGAAATCCTCCTATAATGTAATGACTGCTAATCAGGATTATATTGCTGCAAAAACATAGATGACATCAGATGATTTATCATTGAAGGTGTCAATTAGTTTCAGTTTATTTTTGTCCTAAATGAGACTTAAATTAAGGATAATAGATTCCTTAAAAAAATTTAGAAAAAATATCAAATTTTGTATATAACTTTGTTATTACATCAAAGAAGAGAATCATCATCAGAAGAAGAATCAGTCAAAGGAGGAGAAGAATAGGTGACTTTCTGTTCTTCAATATTTAAATATGACTATAAATTGTTATTTCTAGGAGTTTGAGGTCATCGTTAAACATTCTAATCGACATGATTTTTGCATTTGTGGAAAAACTTCTTCATTTTTATTTGCGCATTTCAAGTGATGAATTCCAATAGATGAAAGATTTTTGCACTGCCAAGCCAAGATGTTTGGGGAATCTTCCATCTTAAATTATCTATACAATATTTGAATGAACGTTTTACTTTTTTCAAACAAAAATAGGAGACTTCCACTTAACAATTAACATGGAAGTGTTTAAATATTAGATATAATTCATTGACATCTAAGTGTAATTTCTTTTAAGTAAACTCAAGCACATTAGAGAGAGAAAGATTAGGTTAACCATTTCCTCAACAATGTCTTTGTCAATTAAACACTGTCACATGTGCTGTTTCTATTTTGTTCCAATGTTTTCATATGCTCAATTGGAACAAGCCATAGTCAGTACGTCAAAATGAAATTTGCAGGCAAGTTTAAGGGAAAAATGAGCTCATAGTGCCTTTCAAGTTTTTAATAAAAAAAAATAGAACAAGTGGAGCCCTTTTATTTTTCTTACTTTTTTATTTTTAACATTAATAAAAGGACTAAACTAAGTAACATTTTTCGTAGTTGTCTGGACAACCACTGAAGAAGTTGTTTGGACAACTTCTAAAGTTTCTTGGACAACTGTTGAAGTTGTCGAACGACTAAAGAAGTTGTTCCGACAACTACGACAGTTGTTGGACGATTAAAGAAGTTGTCCCGACAACTACGACAGTTGTTGGACTAAAGTGTGAAAGTTAAAAGTTTGAGACTATTGTGAAAATATCTTTTAACCTAAAATTTTTTTGGTCACTTCTATCTAATTTTTAAAACTTGAAGGACTTTTACCTAATTGACAAACTACTTTGTCCCTTTTAATAGACATTCCCAAGTTTAAGAGTATATCAATATTCCTAATAAATAATATGATATGGTACACTAATTGTCATAGGCTTATTACTCTCAATATCCTATTTATACTTCTCCTTGTTGATTTTCAAGAAGCATTATCTTTTTTTCTGTCTGAACTAATATTGTCATATTGTATATCCTACATATCTAACTTGAGGGATTACCTTCGAATGATATATCTATGACCTTTTTTTCTCCACATAGAACCAAAAGTACGTGTGTTGAGCTGAGATGAAATCATGTTTTGATGATAAACAAAAAATAAAAGAAGATCGGGTCCTTAGCAGGTCGGTGGAGGAACTAGGTTGCAGTAGTACAAGTTACTACAACAAAATATATATTTAGTGTTAATATATTTTCCTTTTAGAAACAGTAGTGATCAGTTATGATTGGTCAAACTACGTACATAGTTTCAAGTTAGACCTTACTTCAATGTCGTCTCCTTTCCCAAGTCTCTCGCTACAAGCTCCCACTGAACATTTAGCGGTAATTGCGTTAATATTATGGCATCCAGAGTATAGGACATTATGAATATATCAAATAGAATGAAATATAAAAAAGTATTTTTATACATAGTATATCAAATGTAAAGATATAACACATAGACCTAACTTAACTCAAAAGCTAGCTCATGAATGAAGAATTGTCCAAATAATATAAGCAACACCGGTCCAATACCCAACTAATATGGGGATTTTAGTCACTCTTACACACCGTATATTCACCCTTAAAAGGGAGCCCAAATGGGGATGAACTTAAATATGACACAATGTCAAGATATGGTATTTGGGTCTAACTTAACATAAAAATCTCGATCATGAGAGAATGATTGCTCATATCCATATAAGCTAACAATTTTGTTTCCCAACAAATGTGGGACTCTAACAAACTTTAACGCCCGTTTCACGATCAAACCAACTTGAGCCGCGAGCAGGAGACCAAATAATGATTAACCCTGTATGGGATTAAGTAATAATCCACCCCTCACTATCTCAAGTTTTGTGTTGAAGTGTCATTTTCAAACCACGATCATACACCTTGGACGTGTCCGGAACTTCAAGACATTGCAGGCCTCGAGCGAACCCTTGGTCTAGCCTACTTAAACAGCGAAGGCTGAAACACAAGAGGTAACTCAAGAAATAACTTAAAACTAATACTTAGCCAAAGTGGCAACTCATGTATTAAACATTTACAACTAAAATGAATAAGACTAAATAACTAATCTAACTGTCTATGGAGACCCTAATACAAAGAGGGATGTTTGGACAAGACCCCCAATCATCCTAACAACTAAAAACTAAAAATCACGCGATAAAAGATGTCCTCCAGAATGTAAGGAGACTCACCAACTGACTCTGAGCTGCTCATTGGATCAACGGTACGCCAGATGCTAATCCTAGTTACCTGCGTCTGCATCATAAGACGATGTAGGCCGACTGGAATCAATACATTAAATGTACGTGTATGCGAGTTGGAATGCTAAAACAACAACCTAAGCTTGAAAAGAGTAAGAAGGAACACTTACCTTGGATCTGCTCAACTCATGAATAATTAACTTAATATAAAGCAATAAGACACATGCAATATATATAGTGCTTGTAAAACAGTGTAAACAACTTAGTTCATTAAAGAAAAGCAATAACAAATTCAACTTACTTTTATAATAAGTAATATAGCTTCTGTGGGAGGATCTCTAACCCACATCCACCACTATGAGCCTAAGTGGTGATACAGAGTCTTTCCCACGCTAGCTAGCAGAATTGTCCTATACTTTGTCGTCGCATAGAACTACTTAACTTAGTGGATACACTAGCATAACTTATGTGATCATCTAAATAGTATTACCCATTAATACCCCTAATGGCAACATGGTTTATGTAGACTTGAGTTATTATCAACTCGCATCCCCATATCAGTGCTCAATACTACTTCCAGAAATATACTTACCTCATGTGTTTTTAAAACAACTTATTTCTTTGGGTTGATATAATTTCTCAATACTTAGCTTTAAAAGATCTCTTGGAATCAATGTTCTCTTTTTTTGCTCGAAACTCTTTTGGAAATCTTAGTTTCCACTTATCTTAAATGCGAAAACATTTATAAACTCTTAGGGAATACTTAATTCCCTTATTACTTTTGAGAAATGAACTCAACTCCTTACTCATTACTTATCTTGTAACATGAGTCTTAAAACAAAGTTAAAACATTTCTAAAGACTCTTCAAAACTTTTAAGAACTTTGTTTTGACTTGCTTCTTAACTTCTAGACTTGAATCTTAACTTTCCTTGAATTGAAGTATGGATTCAATGTTTATGATCTCATGTTTATTGATGATTTCATGATGTTTTGAAGAACATTAGAGTGATAGAATCGACTAGGAAACATAGGTACATCACTTAGGGACTAATACGAAAAGGTGGGGGAATAATGGGGAAAATAGGGGTCCCTGGCACTCTGAGAGGTGTGGGGTACCAGCCCTCATCTTATAGAGAGAAGGATGGGGCTCTCTTGCTTCCGCGGTTCCCCAAGTCCCTACGGAAAAATACTGTCCTTTGGAGATCTGAGAGGCGCGGCGCCCCAACCCCCTTACCCAGGTGTTCTCGACCTTTCTCCTTTATTTTTCAGCTTTTAACCCTCTAAACATCCATGGTTCTTTCCCAAAAAACTTTGGATCATTAATACCCTCAAACCCAATATATTTAACTCGAAAGTCGATGTCACTTCCGTGGAGCACCCCCTAGAAGTAACATGGCGTACTTCAACTCTCGGAGGTGTTTTACAAGCCTTATCATTCATCGCATTGACATAGTAAATTTAGCGGAAAAGTTTAAACTTTTCATAGCACATCATATGCTAGAAACTTTACTTCAAATATATATAAAATATCATATTACATACTTAGACCTTAAGTCTCTTTTCCATCTTAGACTCAACAATATTAGAGTTCATGAGGGACACGAACCTTAAGACATAACACATAACTATACAATATTAAATAAACTTTACAGTAACTAAATATTAGGACATCCTTGGACTTAAGCATTCCTTTCCTTGAGGTTGGGAATCACATATCAAGCTCCTCAATCATATAGACATCACTTAAGCATCCATAACCTAAACTTTGTGTAAAAAGTAGAGAAGAAGGAGATTAGTACAAGAATGCACTAAGTATGGCAACCATGCAAAAACATGCATTTAAAACGAGATATTTTCTTGAAATCATACTTCATGCCGTTTTGGGTAAATCTTCATAAGATCTTTATCCAATAGCATTTATATCATTCACATACTTCATATAAATATATTCAAAGGCCAAACATTTCATAAGATCACATATTGAATTTATTACATTTTCAAGTCACATTACAGTGAACTAGTTTTCTCCTTAACAGTGAACTATCTTCTCTTTTATTCATTAACCTTCCAAGTAAGCTTCTAATGATACTTGGTGCAATACATCACCTTAAGGCCACAAGGAAACATACATATCATCGACACAAGGCAACACATATCATCATAAAAGTATAGTACAACTTAGACATATTTAAGCCAATACCATTGGGCTATTACAGTAAGCTATATTCAATTTACACATATATTTACTTTTTTTCATACTCATTATTTTAAGACCTTGTTCATGACCCCAATCTTAGTCTACTAGTGCAATGTACATGTGAAGCCCCATAGCCCCACACATACTTAGTAAACCCTTCATGAGACCATAAACCTTAACATTCATTTCATACATCAACAAGTAAGTGAAGACAACTTCATTCATGTCAATACAATACCTTCATCATATAGTCATTTATACCAACATAGTGCATATAAGGATGAGGTCACATCATATAGACTCATACCATGCATATCTTCATCACAAGTAGACAATTACTACAATGTCATGCATAAGGACATAATCATAATTATATACATTAGGTAACCTTCCTAGGACTTCCTAAGGAGCTACTTGTGCAATGTCTAGATGGGTTCATTACTTCCACCTATCCTAAGTAACCTCCCTTAAGTCATCCTAGTTAGGTTCCTATTTCTTTACTTCCATTGTCCATTTTACTTTAGGGAAAATATAGCCTTAACCAACACTAAGACCATGGGTGCTAAACATGATATTTGGTGTTGTAGAACCTTACACCAAGGGAAAGTGTTCCTACCTAGCCAAGGTAGAACATTAACATATATAATAGCATCCTAAGTGAATTCACTTTGCTAGATCATATGTGACAAGCATAATTTATGGAACTAAGAGATAGATCTTCCCTCTTCATACCACTTTGTAATTGGGTCTCCTCTCATGAGAAAACATGGGTGAACCTTCCTCAATGGGAAGTCAACACCTCATGTGGGTCCATAGGTGAGTATTCCTCTAAGGGAAGTCAACACTCTATAAGGGAAAAATGGTGAATCTGCCTCCAAGGGAATTCAACACCTCTCAATGTCAAGTTCACTCGATGCTAAGCTAAGTTCCCTTTATTGAAAAGCATTTATTACATTTTTCACAAAAAATAGTATTAGGATATTTGATTCTCATATTCTTATAGAATATTCAAGCACCTATCTAGTTTTAGAGTAATCTTGGACACCCCTCTCAAGGCCCCTCTACTTACTAGACCATCATACATGTGTGTGAGTGTATACATAGATGTGAACAAACCTTTCACATAACACATAATGTCATACATGTTCATATATCAATGCTATGTCTATCGGTATAACAATATGAGCAATAGTTTTCATATATACCCACTAAGACACTATGCACATTCATACTTCATCATATCATATAAATCATATGCATAACATGTCCATACATTCATTTTTATATACATAGAAACCAAACCTAGGAACTATCCTATCAAGGTAGACATGTGCAATGCATAGACAAGGTCCCATACCCTTGCCCACACTAGTACACCTATCAATTCATCCTAGTAAGGAATACATAACATACTTCACGTACATATACTTTACATGCATAGTAGTTGACACTAGTGAATATGAGAACGCCTTACATTAGACACTATGATTCTATACTACTTGTAAGCATGCATGAAGTGTTGGTGTGTGTGTACATTGGTCAACATGATCACAAAATGTCCATCAACAACACATTGAGGCAGCCACCCTCTTAAGACTACATTACACTTTCAAATATAGACCACCCAACACTCAATAGCATAGGAGACAAGTCATATTCACATTACACTTAAGACTCCTAACTTTGGCTATCCATGCATTCATATAGGGGTACATAGGTAAGGGATTATTAACCATTTTAATTCATCAATGGAAGCACCTACACTTTACCCTAACATAAATATACACATGCTTATATAATAGCCATACGACCTAAATCACAACTAGAATAGGAAAGTAGGCATAAGCTTCACATAGTATCATCATAAGCACATATTCATATGTTCATCAATTTGCCTTCAAGGCTATGGTCAACACATATATAATGACAATAAAGTAAACACGCCACCATAAGTGGACCATACCACACAATGTCATACAAGGCTTCATTAACATTACTATGATATAGAAAGTAGAGGAGAATACATTCTTACCAATTTCTCACCCTTTGATCATCATTTATCAATACACCTTGTTTATCAAAAATTCATATATAAGGCAGTAGCTATATGTACTTTAATCATAAAAGAAACCATGTGCAAGTTGCTACAAAGTCATGCTACCATCTAAGACAATATATCACATACATGGTAGAAAGTAGAGGGTTATAGGTCATCAAGTAACTTCCCTAGTTTAGTTCATCAATCATCTTGTATCATTAATATTCGTTTAATGCACTATCTAAAGAAATCATAGCCTAGATGAGATCCTACTACAATTACCAATAAGTTCGAGATCACTGTGAACATACTTCATATTAGGAATTCATGGAAGAGGAACTTGCTTTAGTTAATCCTATTCAAACTATCATGCATTGGTCCATATTGTATAATCAATACACATCCTAGACGGTAGACCTAAGCATATTAACATACTCGAAATCCACTTTTATACAATTAGAGACCAACGTTACAGTGATCACAAGTTACTACTTGAAAGGCTAGAAGAAACTAGATCAATTCATATCAATCCTTCTTCACTTTGATCATACATGATTTATAATTAAAATTCAATCATAATATCAACTTAAAACAGTAACTATAACGATTATCACCTATTAGAATTCAACATTAAATCCTAAAAAGGCAATGCTACAGTGAATCATGGAAATCTAAGCTAAGCATGTTCAAATCTTCATACATTGATCCACATGGATCCTTCATCATCAATTCATAATCATTTAACGTAAATAAAAATAGGTATAAGCAATTCAACGTAAGAGAATCACAATTTAACCATTAACAAGCCATGATCACAAAGCCCATGCAAGGACTAAATCGATTTAGGGAAGGAACATGGGTTCATAATGCAATTGGATTAAAATCACATTCAAACCAATACATTAACAGTAATTCATCATGATTTAACCATTTAAAATGTTTTTAGAAAGAACCCATGGCTAGATTGAAGAAGAAGAGATTTGATCATCAAAACTTCTTTGAAAACTTTGAGAAGAACTCTCCAAGCAAAAGGTTACTTAGAGATGAAGGATCACCATACCTTTGTATAGTTGAAAACCTCTAAAACTTGGTGAAGAAACAATAGGAATCCATGCTCCAATCTGTTCTTGAGCTTCAACAACAACGGAGGTTTCTAGGGAGAATATTTTTTGAGGGAAAGGTTCAATTTCGTGAGAAGGGATTGGGAATGGGTTTTTCACGTTTTAGATGACTTATATACATTCAAAAATAGGTAAATAAATTAATTAGAGTCAGTGTAGGACATGGGTGAATTTCCCATTCACCCCTTAAATATAACAGTCGCAAGGCACTGTTGCAGGCCACCATCGACGGATCACCATCGACTGGCCGTCCTTTGGCTTCTGTCGATTGGACCTTGGACTGTTTTTGTGTTGCGACTTGCCCAGACTATGTTTCCATCGAAGAAACCTCACCAACGGTCCGTTGTTTAACCAACTGGCCTTAGTTTGGTCAGTCGATTGACACTGCCAAGGCAGTGTCTCGACCAGACTTGTGTCCTTCTTGTGGGTCCTTTTGTGGGGCCCTTTAGAAGTCGTACCCGGATGATTCCCACTAAAATACAAACCTTAACAAGTTTTCGACATCCCACATAAGTTTCACCCAAAACAAATACTCGTAACTCGTCCAAACATGCAAGGCCCCATCAAGACACACACATGCATGTCTCAAGGCCATCTTTCGAACGTCTTGAACGTTCTTTGACGTTTGACTTCCAAACTTCATAAAACTCCATATACTACCATCAAACATAATTATAAATCATTTTAAGACTTCATAATCTCATGACATACAAATATAAGCATGCATAGACACATGAGGCACATAGGTGACTAGTCGTAGAAAGTCTTGGTCGTCCCTTTACGTTTGACTTCCAAATCACCTCAAACTTTAGACACTGCCTCTAAAACATATTATGAGCCATTTTAGGACCTTAGAACATTAAGATAAACATGTTAGACTCTAGACACCCTAACTCATTTTGGGTTTCTTACAGTCGAGTTCACCCGGAAACAGGAATCAAATCAACAAGAGACTTCAACAACACAACCATCAAGAATTCAACGAATTTTCAACAATGTTCTTCAAGAGCTCACTTTCTTAACATTCAAATAACTTGGATTCTCTGAATTTACAAAAGATTGGCGTGTGTGTGAATGAACCCAACACTATGTGATTGAACATACCTTATTAGGGATCACCCCCGATGAAATCCACACGCAAAGCTTGAGCGTTCTTGGCGATTCTTGATTTCTCTATTCTTTTCCCTTCTTTTTTTTCCTGAAAGCCCTTGTGTGAATTCCCTTTTTCCTAAATTGAATAAAGTCTTGTTTTACCCAAATTTAATTCATAAAATCGAATTAGTTAAATTAGGTAAGGAAAAGACAATTTTTTCCTTCGCAAATCCGGATTGGACTTTCCTAAATTCAATAGCCCAACTTCTGAAAAGCATAACTCACTCATACGATATCGAAATCACCAAAACATGGTGCAGATGGAAAGATTATTCAAAGTTCTCTCCAAACATATCAGGAACTACTCCTAAATCATTCTGAGCTAGGACTTATGATCGTTTGAAGTTGACCAAAAACTCACTTTTTAATTTGGACAATTTTCCAGATTTTCATATTCTTTCCAAAAATAAATATTTTCAGATTTTAAACTCTTTTCTAGTTCTTTCTAGTTGAAAGATGTACAATCATATTTTTACATGGTATCAGAGTCATGTTTATTTGGACTCTCGATACACACTCCAATTGGGCTTAGGATTGGGCTTGGGAGTGTAGGCAGGTGTTAGAGTTCCACATTGGTTCGGGATTAACTAATAGTCTGCTTATATGGATCTGATTTTACATTTTCTTCAATTAAAAAAATTCACAAATTGATTAAACACACTTAGAATCATAAATGGGATATAATTAATTTGAACAATATATATTATTTTTTGTTTTGATTTCTTATCGATAATGATTTATAATAGGGCAACATATCTAGTTCATTTATTGTTCACTAGAATAAAACCAAATCACTTCGCAGATTTCCCTGATAATGTTTTATACTATTAAGACCAACTTATTTTAGGGCAAAACATTTGTTATCTTCCTCAATAGACTCGAAAAATAGAATAGAACGAAATAAGGGCATGAGAAATGACAATAGAGTAGAGGAACACAATGGTCTATCAACGAGTGTAAAAATGCCGAATGATATAGTGAAGAAGTTCATCTCCTGCTTTCCCTTGAAGTTTGTTGTTCAATGTAAACTTCTATCCAAGAATTTTAAATGTAGGATATCTCATCCTCTATTTTCCAAAACATTGTTCCAATGCCAAAATGTCACTTCTACACAACTCATATAATTAGTAGATGATGGGAGATTAATTAGAAAACTCCCAAAAATATCCTTTAACCCTATCACTCAATCTGTGACAACGTTAGGTTTTGGCGTAGAGTTTTTGGGTTCTTGTAATGATTTGCTTCTCTTTGAGTTTGAGAGAATTAGGTGTTACTGTGTTTTCAATCCCTTAACTAGAGAGAGACAATTGATTCCATATTTGAATGCTGATATAAATGAGTTAGAATAAACAAGCCTAGTAATTGAATACCCTAATGCAGATCAATACAAATTGGTTGCCATAAACAACCTGTTCTAAGATTCTGACTTGCTCTACAAATTTCGCTTACTTTCATTAGCGCGATATGGCTTGTTGCGTGAAATCCAACTGAGAACTAATAGTTCCCTATCCTTAGCTTATGGTAGACCACCTTTATATTGGCATTATTATTTGTTTTTTTTTCCAGAAGTGACGGTAGTTTTATTACTCTAGATACAAAGAAAGAAAAGGGTATACTCATTGACCCTTCCAAGTTTATTGATCATTATCTTCTCAGCTACATAATTTTTTTGACTTGTAGGGATAAGCATGGTAGCGATATATGGCTAGGGAGGGCACAATTTACTTACCCTTGTGGCACAATTTACTTACCCTTGTATGCATTTTAAGAAAGTACATAGTCATTGACACTTATCACAAAGAAAGAAACTGTTTGAATGGTTTCCCAAACGGTGGACAACTTTGTTTTAGGTCCGGATGGCCATATTATAGGCTTTCCAATCTAGATCGACAATAAGCAAGTGTCTTTTCTGGTACGACGTCCCCCAAACTGTATTAATGATCTATACGATTATGATACCAACATCAATATGTACAAAAATGTTGCAATTCTGGACACAGTTGGTTATCCTAGATATTCCTTCCACCCAACATTAGCTTGTGTCCATAAGACACCCTCCAATTATGTTATGACTGCTCAACACATGTATATTGCTAAAGAGTTGGAAGACATCAGAAGATTTATTATCGAAGGTGCCAGCTTGTTGAAGTTTAAGGATTTAGTCTTTCGGCTTCTGCTAGAGAAGGAGATACATGAGATGAGTATCTTTACCATACTTCAGAGAATGAATAAATTATAGATGTGACGTATGCACTTAATTATCTTAACCATGACTGTCAAACATCCATGATTCACTGTGATATAAAACGAAATAACATTCTTCTTGATAAAGATCTCATGGCTCATTTGGGTAATTTTTGCTTAGTGAAACTCGTTCCTTAATTCAGTAATTAATTGGATGTATGGTCAAGATAATGATTTGCATACGTCACATCTATTATTATATTCATTCTCTAAAGTATGGTTAAGCTACTCTTCACATGTATCTCCTTCTTTGGCATGAACTTAAAGAGTAAAGCCTTAAATTTCAACTAGTTGGTACCTTTAATAATAAGTCTTCTGATGTCATCCATCTTTTAAACAATATACGCCTGTTGACCACTCTTTACATAATTTGAGGGAGTATTTTGGACATGAGCTAATGTTAAATTGAAGCAACACATGGGATAATCAAGTGTGTCCAGAAGTGCTACATTTTTTACACATTGATGTTGGTATCATACTCGTGTTAGATCATGATACTATTTTGAAGGACACCATACCAGAAAATACACTTGCTTTCTGTCGATCAACACCAGAAAGCCTATAATATGGACATCTCGACCTAAAACAAAGTTGTCCAAAGTATGGGAAATCCTCTAACAGCTGCTTGCTCTATCATAAGTGAAAATGACTATGTAGTTTATGAAAATGCATATAAGGGTGAGTAACCATTGAGCCCTCCCTATCCATATATCGCTGCCACTCATATTACTACGAGTAAAACTTTTTCCATAGTTGTGAACATAATGATCAATAAACTCGGGAGGGTCAACAATATACCCTTTTCTTTTTTTGTATAAAAAGCTAGAACACTACCATCACTTATAAAAAAAAATATAGAGAATCATGCCAATAAACAGGTGGACTACCATAAGGTAAGGATATGAAACTATTGGTTCTCAGTTTGATTTCACGCCACAAGCCAGATCATTTTATTGAAAGTAATTGGAATTTGAAGAATTAGTTGAAATTTCAACCACTTTACTTATGGTTACCAATTTGTATTGATCTGCATTAGGGTAGTCAACCTATGGGACTTTTTTTCTAAGTCATTTCTAGGAGCATTAAAATATGGAATCAATTGACGCTCTCAAGTTAAAGGATTGAAAACACAGTAACATATAATTCAATTAGACTCAAAGAGAATCAGACCATTACATGAGCCCAAAATCTAAGCGCCAAAACATAACATCGTCGCATATTGAGTGATAGGTTTAAAGGAGATTTTTGGGAATTGTGTGATTTATCTACCTTAATGTACTAAATAGATGATTTGTGTAAAAGTGACTTCATGGTGTAGGAACAATGTTTTGAAAAATTCAGGATCAGATAGCCTACCTTTAAAATTCTTGGATAGAAGTTTACAGTTAACAACAAACATCAAAGAGTAGTGGGAGAAAATATTCATAACTATATCATCCGGCATTTTTGCACTCGCTGATAGACCACTATGTTCCTTTGCTCCTTTTCCATATCTAATGCCCTTAATTCTTTGTATTCTCATTTTTTGACTTTATTAAAGAAGACAACGAATGTTTTTCACTAAAACAAGTTGGTGTTAAATTGTATAAAACATTATTAGCGAAATCCCCAAAGTGATTTGGTAGATTAATATGAACAATGAATGAACTAGATATGTGGATTTATAATAAATTATTCTCATTAAGAGATAAAAGATACAAATGATATATATCGGTCAAATTAATAATATCCCGCTTAAGATTGTCAGACTATTTAATACATTCGTGAATGTTGTTTATTTAAGGACATGACACTTCAAGTCCATATAAGCAGACTATTAGTTAATTCCCCAATCAATGTAGAACTCTAAGACTCGCCATCATGCCCAAGACCAAGCCTAAGCGAAATTGGAGTATGTATCAAGAGTCGGCCAAATAGACATGACTCTATTACCATGTAAAGATAAGGCACATCAGCACCCAAATTTTGCTCATAAGGGGACGATTATTACTAAGTCCATTGAAGGTTTATCATCATTTGGGATCCCGCTCCATGCTCAAGTTGGGTTGATCGTGAAACGGGCGTCAGAGTGTGTTAGATTCCCACTCAGGTTGGGAAACCAAATGGTTAGCTGGAATTGATTTGAGCAAACCTCCTCTCATGGTCTAGATTTTGAGGTTAAGTTTGACCAAATGAACATATCTCTCCCCTTTGAAGGTTAATATATGGTATGTGTAAAGATTTATTCACTTCCTTATAGATATGCCAACGGGGGAAAAATAGGGACGAAAAAAGATTTTCGTAGTATTTGAATTTTTCCAATCTTGTCCAAATTTGGAGGAAATAGGAGTCACCGAGGAGTAGAAAAATCTGGTAGCAATCCGGTGAGTTGTTTTATTTTTTGATTGCATGAAGAGTTAGATAACTCGTTAAGGAATGCATACAACTTTACAAAATTAAATTTGGGTAATTAAATCTCCGGGAATCGATGTTAGCGTGAATGGTTAATTTTCAGAGCGTAATTGGTTAGAGGGGCGTTGCGAAATGTGATTTTTGAATTCCTTCAGTTGACTCTCTAGTACTTTTTGTGCCACTCTGGTGGGAGCATTTCCATCTATGGCAGAGCCGCTACAGCGGAGGATGGTCGCTATGGTTGGTGCAACGGGACTTAAAATCGAAGATAAAGTTCAAGAGGTCACTGGTTCAAAAATTTTGCACAAAAATATGTTGTAAGTTACTTGGTAGCAGAGAATGAGTCAACTTTTATTCGAGGGAGATCTATGTTCCACAATGTCTTAATATATCATGACTTATAAAGGCATTACAATTGAAAAACCACTCTCACGTACTTGATGAAGGTTGATCTCCGAAAAGCATATGACATGCTGATTTGGGAATTTTAGAGGAATCTTTACTTGCTTATAGGTTTCCACATGGCTTTGTGAAGCTGATTATGATATGTAACACATCCTGTTAGACCCCTGATCTAAGTCACTCAATTAAATGGAATCATGGACAAGGTATTAGGCATGTTAACCTTGTCACTTGCATAATCCAAGGAAACAAATATGCAAGGATAAGTTGGTGACAGACTGTTGACGAAGTTAAGGTGTGCAAAATGGTACCATGGCTTGATTTCGAGGAAATAAGTGAGGACCAAGGACTTGATGGAAAGGATGATTTCTGAGTACTTGACAAGATAAAAGCTTTACAATGTCATGTCGGCATGGGATTTATATTCAAATAAAGAACAAGGGTAAACGACCAACAAGACCAAGGCAACAATGGTTTGATGCAAATGTGAGATAAAGCAATGTCATAGATTTGTGACTCGGACGTGGCAGAATTGAGTGGGAGAAATGAAAGGCTGAAAATTCTTAGTATGACAGTGTTAAACATGGGAGCAAATCCTTTAAAGGGCAAGAAAAGTCAATGTTAACCGGGGTTACAAAACACATACCAAGAACATGACCGTTGGTTACCAAAAGTGCAGCATTATCTCATTTCCTGTGAAACTTGTTTTTGGTGTGTTTTTTTAATTCTTTTGAATATACCAAGTGGTTTTAGGGTGTCAACTACATAGTATAGTATAAGGCTAAGGCCAACAAGTATTTAATTCTAATTACACCACTTGTCGGGAATTGGTTGAACATAGTGTTATGAATTTGTAGGCTGCCTATGTTGTAATCTCAGGTTTTGATTGTTTTAAGTATTAGAAAATACTAATTAACGTGTCAAATCTAAGTTAAGGTCCTGTGTGATCTTAAAGTGGCAAGGTTGTTACGATTCGATAGTTTTACTTTATTCACTTTATTAATACAAGTTGGAAATTACGTTTTCTGTAAAGATGGTTGTCTTAGCCTCATTTTTTATTTTTGTGGATTTATAATATGTTGCTTACTGTTTTATGTTACTTAAAAATGTCTTTTTCTTTGTGTTGGACGGCTAAAGTCAACAAGGTTGTTGGCAGCCTAAAGTGGGTTAAATACACGAACTATTTGTGTTCAAGGATCAGCCCCCTTACATTTGGTATCAGAGCAAGGTGTTTCAAGGAATCAGATGATGGTGATGAACACTGAAATATGAGAACATGCACGAAGGATCTAAGCTTTTGTTGGATTGACTAGGGAGCAGCTTCATGACCCAAACTTGGTGGATCTGCTCAGGCAGTTCTATGGTATGAAAACTGAATTTAAAAATTTTCATTCTGAAATGGGTTTATATCGGGCTGACATCAAAGAACAATGAGCGGGGAACCTTAATTTATTTTTGAGGTGGTGCATTTGAAAATTTATGGCGTGATGAAGGACAATGAAGAACTTCCTGTTTACATCCCCACTCTGTTCAAATAGGGCGAAACGTCGCGGCAACTCAAAAAATTATTAATTGATTCAATTTTAACGAGTTTAAGAATGAATGAGTTTTTAAAAAAGAGTCGCCACCTAATTTTAGGAAAAAACTAGGAAACCATCAAATGATCTACGAAACCAATTGATTCTAGGTAGGGGGTTCAAATTATTTCAAAGGGAAGGGGTTAGGCACCCTTCGAAATCCACAAGTGTGGGTCTCGACTGAATTCATTTTTTTTTTCAAATTGAGGAGGAGATAATAATAATATACCAGTAATATAAATATGCAATATACACAAGTAATAAAATAAAATAATAACATAAGAAACGGCCTAAGGTTTGCCTAACGTCGATATTTACATAACAATGAATAAAAATATAATTTTGAGCTCTTCGAATAGCTTCAATGGAAGCAACTCCGAGGTACATGTAAACACACTTAGTAAAAGTGTTAGTAATAAATAAGTATGAATAAAATTGAATATATAAAATAATAACTTAAAAATAAAAATTCGTCTTATTCAAATTGGAGGCCTTGGAAGTCGACGGTAATTTGTTCATCGGCCAATTCCAACATATAAATATATAAACTTAAAATTAAAATTCCATCTTTTTAAAATGGAAAGGCCTCTAAACCCGACGGATAGATTTTCATTGGCCAATTTAACAAATAAACATATATGAACTTAAATTAGATTTCCGTCTTTTAAAATGGAAAGGCCTCTAAACCCGACAGATAGATTTTTCATTGGCCATTTTAACAATTTTAACAAACAAGTTATATGAGCTTAAACTAAAAATTTCCGTCTTTTAATACTGGGTAGGCCTCCAAAATCGACGGAGAATTTTTTCATTGGCCATTTCAACATATAAAAATATAAACTTAAATTAAAATTCCGTCTTTTAAAATGGAAAGGCCTCCAAAACCGACGGAGAGATTTTCTCATTGGCCATTTTAACAAAACAAATTTTCAACACGAAATCAATATTAAAGTAACAAAGCATAGATCAAAAAAAAAAAAAAAAACTTAAACATAACAAGATAATAAAAATACTAATTTAAATAATACACGGAATTGCTGAAACTTCTTAGAACAATAATAGGAATTGAAATAGACAAATACTAACCTATAACGAGAAAGATAAAAATAATAATAATAATAAAAAGAATTTCCACAACAATAACACAACTAACAAGAATAATAATAACACTAATAATCTTAAGAAGAGATAGTGATTATATAATAATATGACAATAATAGTAAACTAAAGAAAACAAAAGCATAATAATAATAATAATAATAATAATAATAATATAATAAGTCAACAACTTCAAGAAAATGGTGCATCTAATTAGCAAATGAATATAATAATCAATAATAAAACTAATCAAAACAAAATCAAAGCAGTAATATAAATGGAAATAAACACTTCATGAACAATTACATATAATAAATTTAAACAAAAATACTAACACAACAATGAATAAAATTTGACAAAAAGTAACAGATTAAGCAAACAAAATTCAAAAAGAACAATAACAACGATAAAAAATAGGAATTAACTACACAAAACACTAAGTAAAATTTAATAAAATTAAAGTAAGAGATTTGGGTTTTTACCATTGTTGCAAATGGAGTTTACGATTGGGGTTTTGGTTGTTGTCCATCGGAGTTGGAACTCGTCGTACAACTAGATACCTGCAAAACAGAGAAAAATCGTGAAAGGGGAAGAGGGAGGGGATCTGTTGGTTGGAGAAAGGTGGATCTGGTCATTTTCAGATGCTGGAAGAGTGAATGAAAGGGGCTGGGTTGGTGGTTGTGGTGTTGAACTGGTTTTTTTTTTTTTTTTGCGGTGATTGGAAGCTATTATCGGCATTTGTGAGCTGGAGTTCTCAAGCCTTGCCGGATTCCGACGTAGGGAGAGAAAAATGGAGTTGAATGGGTAGAGATCTGGTGGGTCTAAGATGGTGGCAGTAAGGTTGCTGGCCGAAATCGAAAAATGAAAACAAAGGAGGGTTGGGTGGTTCAAGTGAAGAGGAACAGAGATGGGTTATTAGAGGTGGAGATCTGTGGCTTGGAGATTGGGGAAGAGAGGGAGAGAATGAGTGAGGCAGAGAGGGGAGAAAGAGAGGGAGGTGGCAGCTGCTAAGGAGAGGGAAGGGAGAAGAGAAGAGGGAGGCGGAGAGAGGGAAAAAGGGAGGAAGAGATTATGTTTTCTTTTCCCCCTTTTCTAAAATTAATTTCCCTAACTCCTTTTTTTTCATTTTCACCACCAATTTTAACCTACATAAATAAAATGTAATGGACCCAAATGTGTGGGCTTGAAATTGTATGCCAAAAATTATTAATAAAATCCCTATTTTTTCGTATTTGACTAAATTTTAGACTGTGCTAAATTCAACATAAATATTAACAAATGTAACAAATAAAATGAAATTTTAAAATAATATAATGAACGCAACTAATGACATGTGAAATGCAATTTAAAAATTAACTAACAAAAATCCTAAATTTTGATAAATAAAGATAGTTATCGATAAAATTATTTAATTAGATATATAAAAAATTATTTTAAGCTATTAAATAAATAAAACTTTAAAATTACGAATTTTAAAATGTTAGGCCAAAATTGGGTGTCAACAGCTGTCCCTTTCGTTGTGTATGATTGATGAAAGAAATCGTGGACAACGAAAATTGACAAACCCAATTTTGACCAAACACATGACCTTTCTAGAGAAGTGCGGTGGAAATATAGTGGAAGTCAATCCCGAACTCGCATCTAAAAGGTTCCACGCTTTGTTGCGTCTTTGTTGAAGTAATTCGCACATATGGCTCCTCTGAGAGTGCATCCTCTAGAATTTTCTAAAAGAAAACAAAGATAAAACTCATTAATATAGGCAAAACTAAAAGAAAAAGGGCAGCATCTCTTATGATACGATAAATGGAGATAAATACAGGTCCCTTGGGTAGGACGAATGAAGATGATGATCAATCTGTAGGATTTGAAATGTATGTCCATCGGTAGGACGAATGAAAAAAAAATGATGATCCATCGATAGGATTTTGAATGTATGTCCATCGGTAGGACAAAATGTAAACATCTTTCAACGCACGTTTCCACCGACTTGGACGTTGAATAGATATGGTGCACATTCTTCACCTCCGAATAGATGCGTCTTAAATGCAAATATCTTTCAACGCAAGTTTTCACCGACTTAAACATTGAAAAGATATGGTTCACATCCTTCACCTCCGAATAGATGCGTCTTAAATGCAAATATCTTTCAACGCAAGTTTCCACCGACTTGAACGTTGAAAAGATATGGTGCACATCCTTCACCTCCGAATAGATGAGTCTTAAATGCAAATATCTTTCAACGCAAGTTTCCACCGACTTGAACGTTGAAAAGATATGGTGCACATCCTTCACCTCCGAATAGATGCGACTTAAATGCAAATATCTTCTTGGCGATGTATAAACTTTTGCGAGGGATGGAATCTTCTCGCGATGCATAAAATTTTGCGAGGGATGAAATCTTCTCGCGATGCATAAATTCCGCAAGGTATGAAATCTTCTTGCGATGCATAAATTTCTGCGAGGTATGAAATCTTCTCGCGATGCATGAATTTCGCAATGCATGAATATTAACTCTCGATGCATGAATATTAACTCTCGATGCATGAATTCCTGCGGCGCATGAATATCTTCCCGCAATGCATAAATTTTGCGAGGGATGGAATCTTCTCGCGATGCATAAATTCCGCAAGGTATGAAATCTTCTTGCGATATGTAAACTTTTGCGAGGAATGAAATCTTCTCGCAATGTATGTATATTAACTCGCGATGCATGATTTTCCGCTATGCATGAATATTGACTCTCGATGCATGATTTTTTGCGGGGCATGAATATCTTCCCATAATGCATAAATTTTGCGAGGGATGGAATCTTCTCGCGATGCATAAATTTTGCGAGGGATGGAATCTTCTCGCGATGCATGAATTCCGCAAGGCATAATCTTCTTGCGATGCATAAATTTCTGCGAGGTATGAAATCTTCTCGCGATGCGTGAATAATAACTCTCGATGCATGAATATTAACTCTCGATGCATGAATTAACTCACGATGCATGATTTTTTGCAATGCATGAATATTGACTCTCAATGCATGATTTTTGCAATGCATGAATATTGACTCGCGATGCATGATGATTTTTTTTTTTTTAAAAGCAATGCATGAATGTTGACTCGCGATGCATGATTTTTTTTGCTATCAAGCTTCTCGCAGTACTTATCAGAATTTTGAGGTCTTCCTCAAAAATTCTGTCCCAGTTAGAATTTGACAAATCTCAAAATGATCTTCAATCTTGACTTGTTGGCGATAACACCTCTATTGAGAATTTTTGAGATATTTTCAAAAATTTTGTCCCAATTTTTATTGTTAGCACTGGTATATGACCGAGCCGTCGTGGCGCCTACATATCCTGTTGATCCAGGAATCAGGTCAAATGTAGTTCCAAACTTGTAGATGATGAACTGCAAAGAATCTGAAAGAAAATCATCAGTAGAAAATGTACAATATGAACATGATGAAATAAGAAAATAATATTCCATGTGATATCCAAAGCCTAGAGATATATATAAAAAAACATGTCACATTTTGGGACGGACAATCCATGAAGTAAAATAGGACTCTCACACATACAAGATTAACCCGATGACACTTTTTACAATGAACAACTCAAAAGGCAATTTCCTTTTTTTTTTTTTTTTTTATAAAATTGAAAAATTCTTAAAAAGGTTTTAAAATATTAAAGAATGAGTGTTTGCTCACTTTTTTTTCCTTTTTGAAAAATAAAGAATGTGATGAGATAGTCAAACCTTCAATACAATTGGTACCAACAGTTAAGATTGCAGGTAAATCTCTCATTAGTTTTTTTTTTTTTTTTTTTTTTTAAGATTGAGTTTAAGGTAATTCCTACAGCTTCAAGTGGTACCTCCAATATACTTAAGGATCAACATGATCCGTTCATCTTGCTTCAAACAAAGGTTTTGAATTGTATCAATCCTCATGTTTCAAGTGCCCTCACGATAAATGCTAGTCCTATTTCACACATATTTAAAAAAATTGATTATAGGACATTTTTCAAAGTGCACTCACACTCACAAAATGTTCAATGCACACAACTGTGATACCATATGCTTGACCCTTATGTAAATCTCCACTAATGTGAGAATATTTAGAATGAGATCATGTAGGGCTTGTCATTGGCTTGTAACGTAGGCTTAGGGATGGGTAGGATATTTATTTGGGATAAAAGTGACTTAATTCCTCCTTGAGCGTCACACATAATTTGTGCTCTTAATGATTGGTACGCCTTTGTTGTGTTAGATCCTCTTCATTGTTCTCCCCCTTTTCAACTTCTTTTGAATTCTCATTTTTGACTCTTTTCCCTTCTTCATCTTTTTTCTTCCTTTGTTTCGACTTCTTTTGAGTTCTCATTTTTTGGAGCTTTTCCATTCTTCTCTTTTTTTTTTTTTTTACCCTCTTTGTTTAGACTTCTTTTGAGTCCTTATTTCTTGGAGCTTTTCTTTTATTTCACTCCTTTCTTATAGATATATTTTTTTTCTTTTTGTGGGAGTATTTTCCTTCCCACCTTTCATTGACCTTGTAAGGGTATTTTTGTCTTTCTTTATTTCTTTCACCTTTTCTTTCTTTCTTTATTTCTTTTTTCTCTAGAAGTCTTTTGTTTTCTTGACTTTGGGAGACTCGATATTTTTGCTTTCCGAAATTTCAAACATGGATCTTTTCTTATAATTTGCACATTCTTGGTGCACTCAAGAAGGTTGGGCCAAGAGAGGATAGTGCTTGTAAGCACTTAAAAGGGTAGTGGTTAAGATGTGGTTGTCCAAAGAAAAGTTTCAGGCTCAAAGTGGGAAAACTAGGGATTAATATAATTTGGTAGGCTTTGAAAGGCACAATCGGGTCAAAAAAGGCCTACAATCTTTTCTCAAACCAAACATTACTCAGGATTTCGCCTTGAAAAAAATTCAGGTCAAGTTCTAGATCAACAGTGTAACACAATTGAACTTTGATCAAAATCTCACCACACAATACACATGAAACATAAGGTTAGTTTTATTCTTATCTTGATTGCATGCAAGAGAATTTTCAAGCATCACAAAAGTAAAGATAAGAGGTACCACGAGAATCTATAGTTTACCGCAAAGTCAGTCTTTTCCATCATATCAAATATATTTACATGCTCTTAACTACATAGGTCCCAACCGAGCTGAAGACATGACTCTTACAGTATGTACAAGTAAATTTATTTTATTTTTTTGAAAGAATGATTACCGAACCCGAGAAGGGCTGCCTACGTATCTCATTAAAATGAGAATCAGGTGTGCGTAGTTCATGCAGATATGACTTGGAAAATATGCACAAACTATTTTATTTATTATTTTATTTTTTATCTTTTTTGAAGAAGATAATACCGAACCCGAGAAGGGTTGCCTACGTATCTCATTAAAATGAGAATCAGGTACGCGTAGTTCGTCCGATAAGGCACATAATAATTTAAAGATTTAGACAACTCAAAGAAATTTCTAGGTCTAACGCCACTAAAATTTATAGTCATGAAGTGTTTTTTGACCCTTTTTTCCGCACCAATATGTTTGATAGCCTCTTAATCGTCAATTTTTATATTGTCTTTTGAATGTAACCTGCAAATTTTCACAGTAATTTCTACGTATACTCTTTTTGGATGTTTTCTTGGAACTGTCTCCTCCCAATTTTCACGAGATCCAAACATTGTTATGACCATCCCCGACTGATATCGGGTACGGTATTCCTACAAAAATATGAGAAATAAGTGAGAGCAGGACCATCATGCAAAATAATAATAAAAATAAGTGGGTGTCACCTCATAGTCAAATACTCCCCTGATTTATCGTTTTGACGTAATATTAATGTCTTGTGAATTACAAGGACTCGCATTTCGCTAATCCTCTTGTCTCTTGTGACTTCGGACAAATAATGATTTCTGAATTCAGACATAAATCAATTTTTCGCTGTGAAGAACAACTCAAATGTAATAGTGTTAGTTCATGTACATAATGGATAATGCAAAATATCACACAAATACTGTTTTAATTAAAGACAAACTGAAATATATCACATAGCATACAAACAATTATTACGCGTCCTATACAAATATGTGACCCTTTTATGCCTAGGGTAGGCCTACCGATTTAAAGGATGTATTACGACATTTGACAACTTTCCATTGTTCACCAAAAACACTTGCTACAATATTTTATGAATAAATGAAATACAATTTGAAGTAAGGGGAAAAAAAAGAAAAAAGAAAAAAAAATACATTTATTCAATCCCACGCAGGGTTACCATCCTATTCTAAGCCTTTGTGAAAGGTACTCTCTCTTGAACTTGTTGTCATCTTCGATTGTCACAACTTATTTGATGGAATGATAGCTTGTGAAGAATCGATTTTGACAAAAATAGACTATTAAAATAACTCTCTAATTAGATGGACCATGGTTTGTCAAATGTCGTATACATCCTTCAAATTACACACAATTATGATTGTCCGTTTAGGCCGGAGGCCCTTTTGGACTCAAGGTGGTCTATCTAATGAACCCAACACACCTTGGGTGTTGGGTCATCTTAGTTCAATGCTTAGATTTGAATTTGGTTTTGCTCTATCTTAGGCTTCACTAGAATAGTTTTTAAGTTGACGGTAACCCGAGTCGGACAAACAACGGGGTGAAGCTACCAAACGACGTCGGATGACCGCATTCCAACTATTCGTTTGATACTTCCAAATGAAACTCTTGTGTATTTATGAAAGAAGGCGTGGAAAGCCACGTAACTTCCGTTTTCCTAATGCATACTATTTGCCATTTGGCGGAAAGATGTATGAGTACAATGACAATAAACATACAATAAAAGAAAATTGAATAAACAAGTACAATATACACATAACCAGCGAAATATAAAAATACAAGATATAACACAATAAAAAAATTTCCTCAATTTAAAGAAAATGAATTCATATGGTTAGAACCTCTAATAGTCCCCAGCAGAGTCGCCATTCTGTTTACATCCCCACTCTGTTCAAATAGGGCGAAACGTCGCGGCAACTCAAAAAATTATTAATTGATTCAATTTTAACGAGTTTAAGAATGAATGAGTTTTTAAAAAAGAGTCGCCACCTAATTTTAGGAAAAAACTAGGAAACCATCAAATGATCTACGAAACCAATTGATTCTAGGTAGGGGGTTCAAATTATTTCAAAGGGAAGGGGTTAGGCACCCTTCGAAATCCACAAGTGTGGGTCTCGACTGAATTCATTTTTTTTTCAAATTGAGGAGGAGATAATAATAATATACCAGTAATATAAATATGCAATATACACAAGTAATAAAATAAAATAATAACATAAGAAACGGCCTAAGGTTTGCCTAACGTCGATATTTACATAACAATGAATAAAAATATAATTTTGAGCTCTTCGAATAGCTTCAATGGAAGCAACTCCGAGGTACATGTAAACACACTTAGTAAAAGTGTTAGTAATAAATAAGTATGAATAAAATTGAATATATAAAATAATAACTTAAAAATAAAAATTCGTCTTATTCAAATTGGAGGCCTTGGAAGTCGACGGTAATTTGTTCATCGGCCAATTCCAACATATAAATATATAAACTTAAAATTAAAATTCCATCTTTTTAAAATGGAAAGGCCTCTAAACCCGACGGATAGATTTTCATTGGCCAATTTAACAAATAAACATATATGAACTTAAATTAGATTTCCGTCTTTTAAAATGGAAAGGCCTCTAAACCCGACAGATAGATTTTTCATTGGCCATTTTAACAATTTTAACAAACAAGTTATATGAGCTTAAACTAAAAATTTCCGTCTTTTAATACTGGGTAGGCCTCCAAAATCGACGGAGAATTTTTTCATTGGCCATTTCAACATATAAAAATATAAACTTAAATTAAAATTCCGTCTTTTAAAATGGAAAGGCCTCCAAAACCGACGGAGAGATTTTCTCATTGGCCATTTTAACAAAACAAATTTTCAACACGAAATCAATATTAAAGTAACAAAGCATAGATCAAAAAAAAAAAAAAAAAACTTAAACATAACAAGATAATAAAAATACTAATTTAAATAATACACGGAATTGCTGAAACTTCTTAGAACAATAATAGGAATTGAAATAGACAAATACTAACCTATAACGAGAAAGATAAAAATAATAATAATAATAAAAAGAATTTCCACAACAATAACACAACTAACAAGAATAATAATAACACTAATAATCTTAAGAGGAGATAGTGATTATATAATAATATGACAATAATAGTAAACTAAAGAAAACAAAAGCATAATAATAATAATAATAATAATAATAATAATATAATAAGTCAACAACTTCAAGAAAATGGTGCATCTAATTAGCAAATGAATATAATAATCAATAATAAAACTAATCAAAACAAAATCAAAGCAGTAATATAAATGGAAATAAACACTTCATGAACAATTACATATAATAAATTTAAACAAAAATACTAACACAACAATGAATAAAATTTGACAAAAAGTAACAGATTAAGCAAACAAAATTCAAAAAGAACAATAACAACGATAAAAAATAGGAATTAACTACACAAAACACTAAGTAAAATTTAATAAAATTAAAGTAAGAGATTTGGGTTTTTACCATTGTTGCAAATGGAGTTTACGATTGGGGTTTTGGTTGTTGTCCACCGGAGTTGGAACTCGTCGTACAACTAGATACCTGCAAAACAGAGAAAAATCGTGAAAGGGGAAGAGGGAGGGGATCTGTTGGTTGGAGAAAGGTGGATCTGGTCATTTTCAGATGCTGGAAGAGTGAATGAAAGGGGCTGGGTTGGTGGTTGTGGTGTTGAACTGGTGGTTTTTTTTTTTTTTTGCGGTGATTGGAAGCTATTATCGGCATTTGTGAGCTGGAGTTCTCAAGCCTTGCCGGATTCCGACGTAGGGAGAGAAAAATGGAGTTGAATGGGTAGAGATCTGGTGGGTCTAAGATGGTGGCAGTAAGGTTGCTGGCCGAAATCGAAAAATGAAAACAAAGGAGGGTTGGGTGGTTCAAGTGAAGAGGAACAGAGATGGGTTATTAGAGGTGGAGATCTGTGGCTTGGAGATTGGGGAAGAGAGGGAGAGAATGAGTGAGGCAGAGAGGGGAGAAAGAGAGGGAGGTGGCAGCTGCTAAGGAGAGGGAAGGGAGAAGAGAAGAGGGAGGCGGAGAGAGGGAAAAAGGGAGGAAGAGATTAGGTTTTCTTTTCCCCCTTTTCTAAAATTAATTTCCCTAACTCCTTTTTTTTCATTTTCACCACCAATTTTAACCTAAATAAATAAAATGTAATGGACCCAAATGTGTGGGCTTGAAATTGTAGTCCGAAAATTATTAATAAAATCCCTATTTTTTCGTATTTGACTAAATTTTAGACTGTGCTAAATTCAACATAAATATTAACAAATGTAACAAATAAAATGAAATTTTAAAATAATATAATGAACGCAACTAATGACATGTGAAATGCAATTTAAAAATTAACTAACAAAAATCCTAAATTTTGATAAATAAAGATAGTTATCGATAAAATTATTTAATTAGATATATAAAAAATTATTTTAAGCTATTAAATAAATAAAACTTTAAAATTACGAATTTTAAAATGTTAGGCCAAAATTGGGTGTCAACACTTCCAACTGAATTTGACAAAGTGTTGAAGGAAAAAGAAATTATTTATGTTGAACTTTCAGTCTTGCGTTTGGCCAATGTTGGTTCTAGAACAAATCACGAGGACTCTTCTAAAGTGAAAATTCCCGAGCCTAAGGCATTTGGAGGCAGAAGGAGTGCCAAGAAACTAGAAAACTTCTTATGGGATATGGATTAATACTTAATTGCAGACCATGTACGTGATGAAGATATGGTGTTAATCACTACTACATATCTTACCGATGATTCAAAATTGTGGTGGCATACAAGAATGGTTGAACAAGTATATGTTGAACGTCCTAAGATCGATTTGTGGTAACTTCTGAAAAAAGAGTTGAAGGATCAATTCTTCCCTTGCAATGCAGGTTGGATTGCTAGGGACCGTTTGAAGACACTAAGCCTTACCATATTTGTTAGAGACTATGTCAAGGAATTTTCTTGTTTGATTCTTGATATTAACGATATGTCTGAGGAGGATAAATTGCATAATTTCCTCTATTAATTACAAAAATGGGCACATAATGAGCCAGAACATTAAAGATCTTCCTAGTTCAATTGCAGCAACATATGCATTGGCAGATTTTCGTTTAAGACGAGATGATACTGAAAATTCTTCTGTTTCTTATAAGTCTAAAGGGAAAGAGAAAGTGAAGGATTGGAAGAAGAAAGATCCCAATGTATAAGAAAAGGTTAAAGAAAAGGAAAAACAAGAGGTTGAATCGTCCAAAGGCAAAGAAAAATCTATGTTTGATGGATGCTTTATTTGTGATGGACCACACATGGAAAGAAACTATCTAAAACGGGAAACAATTGTCAACTGTTTATTAGCTGAGAGTGATGATTTCGAAATAGATGAGGAACCAACAGCATATGTTAATCCAATAAGTGTTTTGTTAGACAAAAATGATGCTGCGGTATCTCAATTTATTTCATCGAGGGCGATGAAGCAAACTTGTCGGGGTGGTCTGTTAGATCCATGATCTAAGTCACCAAATTAAATGGAAGCATGTAAAAGGTTTTAAGAATGATGACCTTTCAATTACATGGTAACAAACAATTGATGAAGCAAAGGTGTGCACAATGGATCCATGGCTTGATTCGAAGCAACAAGTGAGGACCAACGACTTGATGACAAGGCAGCTTGGCAAGGACTCGACATGATAAGATCATAACAGTGTCGTGTGGTCATGGCATTGATATTCAAAGAAAGAACAAGGGTAAACAACAAGCAAGACTAAGGACACAGTGAAAGGGCATTGATGATGACGACGACGACAACAACAACAACACAAATGGTCTGGTGGACCCTTCTACTTGTATTAGTTTATATTTTTTGAACCCTTCTATTTATTCTTTTGTCATATAAACCCCTGAATCCATCGAAACACAACATTTTAAATAATATTTTTGACTTGGCATCCTATGTGGAAGTTGATATCAGAGAGCGTGTGATACACACATATTAGGAGCGTAAGACCCTTGGAAAGGCGTCTTAAAGTCACATTAGGGCTTTAAAAATCAATCATCTTGTCATTTATATCTAACTCCATTGTTGGAAAAATTTTGAGTTTTTTTAGCTTCTTTTTCGATCTTCTACCCCCGGATTTCATCTATATTTTGTCTCGTCATTACATTTCTCTCTTTATCATGCATTTTCACTTAGTTTTTTCTTCAATATTGGTTGATCTTTTTGTATTTCGCTTCATCACCATGAAAAATCCTTTTTGTTAGAATCCTATAATCTAATCGAAATCATAAAACACACCATTGAAGGCATACCGCTGCTACAAAAACATCTTACACTAACGTTAGGCACAAAATAAAGAAAAATCCCAATGTTTTTCAATAAAATCAATGTAATCGATTAAACCCCACAATCAAACAAAGACACATATATCAGATGAAATCCAGGCTAAACGACAAGGAATTGGAAAACCAACATTGATAAGTTGAAAATCAAACAAAACCAACAAAAAACACAAATAATTTCCACCAAAATGACCCCTGTTTAAGCTCTAAACCAAACCCTACATCACTGCCTTCTTCTCCTCCTCTACACATTCTCCAATTGAACTAATTTTGTACTCACCATCTCCAACAAGCTTCAATCAGCAACTATATGTGAGAGCCAACAGCAAAAATAAAACTCAAATCAACTCCATCAATAAACCTCGACCTTTAAAATGCCGCCAACCCAAAAAACCCGGCAAGGTTGTGAACAACCAGACCACCCAACAGATCCATTCTCTTCCTCAACGCCACCACTCACCACTTAAATCCCAACCCAATAGAATCCAAAATCAACTCCAGGCTCCGAGGAGATAGTGAATAACAAGAAATCATTTCGACATTTTTTCTTCAATGAAAAGAGTCCAAAATGTTGGGAAAGAAAAAATGCAAGGAAGCTGAGAGAGAAATGAAATGAGATTGTGATTTGTGGGAAGGGAGATATCTAAGCAGAGGCAAATAAAAATTGTAAAAAGAAGTACAGATGCATTAAAAAAATATGATAAAATGAAGGGATGACATGGAGGGGCAATATATACACTTTTCATTTTATAATATTACGTGTCAGTTTATAATTATTTTTAATATTATGTGTCAAGCGTTTGTGATACACACTATTGGGTAGGAAAAAATGGGTTTAAAAAATTGTGTTTCGATGGATTCAGGGGTTTATATGGCAAAAGAATAAGTAGAATTGTTCACAATACAAACATACAAGTAGAAGGGTCCATCAGACTATGTAATAATAATAATAACGACAATAATAATAATAATAATAATAATAATTATAATAATAATAATAATAACAATAACAATAATAATAATAATAACATTAATGATAGTGATAACAATAATCAAAATAATAACAATACTACTACTAATAATAAATAAATAAATAAATAAACAACAACAATAATAATAATTATAAGAACAACAACAACAATTAACAACATTAATAAAAATAACAACAACAGAACAACAATAATAATAATAACAACAACAACAACGACAACAACAACAACAGAACAACAACGACAACGATAACGACGACGACAATGATGACGACGACAATAATGACGACAACAATGGTGACAACAACAACAACAACGACAACATTGACTATGACAATAACAACGACGACAACAACGACGACAACAACAATGACAACGACAACGATCAAAATAACAACAAGGACGACAACAACAACAACAACAACAATAATAATAATAACAACAATAATAATCAAAAGATTAAATAGGTAAGGAAGTTTTTCATAAGATGAAATGTGAACTGAAAATGCATTCAGAAAAAGACATATGTACATGTAACACAAGTTCTTTGCATGAACCATAACTACTTTAGAATAATCAAGGTAACATTAAACACCAAAATCATTAAACAAATTTTTACAGAAAATATTATAAAGAATCATTACCATAAAAAGTTAATAAATTAAAAGCAAGCATGATTAAACTGCAAACCTTAATGAATTCTTTTTCTTTTCATTTGTGTAATGTTGTTTAAATCTTCTAAGTAGTTATCCTTTTTTCCAATATATCAAAAGAATCACGAGGTTGAACATTGTGCACTAAATACCAACCTTTATTCGAATGGTCGACAACATAAAATACATGTGATGCTTAGCTGGATAATGCAAATACCTCATTTGTTTTCAAACATCACTGACGGTTAGCACTTACAAAGCCATAGTCATCCATTTTAACTCCCCTTTTGATCATGCACATCAAACCATGTACATCGGAATAAAATCAATCTTCTCTCCCCAACAAATTGTAATTCAAGGACCTCGGTTAACTCGCCATAGTAATTCATATGTTTTTGCTCTTCACTAGTCTAACCTACTACAGCTACCCACAATTCTGAGTTTTCAAATATTTATCATACTCTCACACATGAAATCTATATCTATTAATAATATGACATTTGAATCTTGTCATATATGGAAGAGGACTACGTGATAGCGATAGCAAATCTTTCATTCACTTATTATCATCATGTTTTTACAACTCTGCAACTACACAATATCAAATACCCTTATAAAAACAATATTTACATACTTGATATTAAAAACTTGATTAATTTATACTTTTCTCTATTCCACTCCACATCTAAACTTTTTTGAGAGGCTTCATGATGAATTTGTGAAATTTGTGTACAAGGAATTGAGGTTCTACATGTTATTTTAAGTTTAAATATGGAGAAGATAGAAGTAAATTATTAGATTTAACCAACACTTAC
This sequence comes from Solanum sitiens, assembly GCA_016801875.1. Classification (NCBI taxonomy): domain Eukaryota; kingdom Viridiplantae; phylum Streptophyta; class Magnoliopsida; order Solanales; family Solanaceae; genus Solanum; species Solanum sitiens. The sequence goes on along the minus strand of JABWTJ010001097.1, from coordinate 84,586 downwards.
TCAAGAAATGGTTGAATTGCATCACAATTCTTCAAAATATTAAAATATGCCTCTTGCAAATCATGCGAATCTAGTTTGTCTGGTGAACTACCTTTTAAACTTTTTCCAGGCTCACAAAATATGGTTAATCCACCCTCAGATTCAATTAACCCACAATCATAATTTCTCTCTGGAAAATTAAACTTTATCGTTATTGTATTCAAATATCTTGAACATAATGTCATACATTCAACTCCTAAATGTCCCTCTACAATAGAACCTTCAGGGTGAGCCATATTACCAATAAAACACTTCAAAAAGTGTAGGTATCTCTCTATTGGATAAAGTTATCAATATTGAACTCTTCCAGAAATACTAGCTTCATTAGGTAAATGAATAGACAAGTGCACCATGACATCAAAAAAAAAAAAAAAAACAGGAGGGAACACCTTTTCTAACTTTCATAGTGTTTTTGGTATTTGGGCTTCTATTTGTTTCAAATCCTCTATTCTCATTTTGCTCCAAGAACTTTGAAAAAATAGACAACTCAATAAGTGGTTCAGACACAGATTTGCAAAGCATACCACACATAATAAGTGGGAGTAAATGTTGTAGAGTTATATGACAGTCATGGATTTTTAGTATTGAATTTTTTTCATCCTTAAG
>JABWTJ010001097.1:0-79541 GCA_016801875.1 Solanum sitiens | reverse complement strand
CTGCTGTATCACTTTGACTTTTTCCATAGCTTGATGAACAAGATCTGGCCCAAATAAGGCAGTTTCACCCGTTTCGAACCAGCCAATTGGTGATCTACACTTTCGACCATATAAAGCTTCATAAGGTGCCATTTTAATGCTCGAATGATAGCTATTGTTATAAGCAAATTCAATAAGTGGTAGGTGATCATCCCAGCTACCCTTGAAATCTAATATACAAGCTCGCAGCATATCCTCAAGTGTCTGAATTGTACGTTCTGCCTGACCATCCGTTTGAGGATGAAAGGCTGTACTTAAATTCACTTGTGTTCCCAAACTCTTTTGAAATGACTTCCAAAAATTTGCTGTGAATTGAGCTCCTCTATCAGATATTATAGAGATTGGCACTCCATGTAGTCGAACTATCTCTTTAATGTACAACCTCGCATACTCTTCAGCTGTATAAGTAGTCTTCACCGGCAAGAAGTGTGCTGCTTTGGTAAGTCTATCAACTATTACCCATATGGAGTCAAACTTCCGGAATGAGTGAGGCAAACCAGTAACAAAATCCATGTTGATCATGTCCCATTTCCAAATTGGAAGTTCTATACGCTGCATGTAACCTTCGGGCTTTTGGTGTTCTACTTTTACCTGTTGACAGTTTGGACACTGAGCCACGAATTCTGCAATGTTCTTCTTCATGTTCCCCCACCAATACATTTCTTTCAAGTCATGATACATTTTAGTTGACCCCGGATGAACAGAGTACCTTGAATTATGTGCTTTCATCATGATCCTCTTTCTTAGTTCATCTATATTAGGTACACACAATCTGTTTTGACATCGAAGTACTCCGTCTTGCTTAAGCTCAAACGCCTTTGTCATACCATGTAGTACATTCTCTTTAAGTTGTAAAAGAATTGGATCAGTGTACTGCTTCTCTTTCACTTCCACTATTAATGAGGATTCTGCCGCATTTTGCACAATTACCCCTTCGTCTTGAGATTCAAGAAGGCGAACGCCCAAGTTAGCTAGTTGGGAAAGATCCTTAGTCATTCCTTGTCTTTCCATAGACTTCCCATAAGTGGTTGCCATTATTTTATGGCTTAAAGCATCAGCTACTACATTAGCTTTACCGGGATGATATAAGATGTCAATGTCATAATCTTTTAATAGCTCCAGCCACCTTCGCTGCCTCAGATTTAAGTCTTTTTGCTTAAAAATATATTGTAAGCTTTTGTGATCAGTGTATATGTCAACATGAACTCCATACAAGTAGTGGCGCCATATCTTCAAAGCAAACACAACTGGTGCTAGCTCTAGATCATGGGTTGGATAATTTTTCTCATGTGGCCGCAGCTGCCTTGAGCCATAAGCTATAACTTTACCATGCTGCATCAATACACAACCTAAGCCCACTCCCGAAGCATCACAGTACACTACATAGCCTTCTGTACCTTCTGGAAGTACCAACACAGGTGTAGAAGTTAATTTACTCTTCAGCTCTTGGAAGCTTCTTTCACACTCATCGCTCCACTGAAACTTGGTTTCTTTGTGTGTTAGCTTTGTTAAGGGTGCAGCCATGGAAGAGAATCCTTCAACAAACCTTCTGTAATAACCTGCCAATCCAAGAAAACTACGGATCTCCGTAGGCGTTGTAGGTCTTGGCCATCTTTTCACGGATTCTATTTTCTGGTTATCAACCCTTATTCCTTCCTCAGATACGATATGACCTAGGAATGCCACAGATTTCAACCAGAACTCACATTTAGAGAACTTTGCATACAATTTACGATCACGGAGAATATGTAAAACCTGCCACAAGTGATTAGCATGATCCTCTTCCGATCTTGAATACACCAAAATGTCATCTATGAACACTATCACAAACATATCTAAGAATGGCTTGAACACCCTATTCATCAAATCCATAAAAGCTGCTGGTGCATTTGTTAGCCCGAATGACATGACTAAGAACTCAAAATGACCATACCGTGTTCGAAAAGCTGTCTTGGGTATATCTTTGTCCTTGACCCTCACTTGGTGATAACCTGACCTCAAGTCGATCTTTGAAAAACACCTAGCACCTTGTAATTGATCAAACAGATCATCAATTCTAGGGAGGGGATATTTGTTCTTAATTGTTACCTTATTCAACTGCCGGTAGTCGATACACATTCTTAATGAGCCATCCTTTTTGCGTACAAATAAAACTGGTGCTCCCCATGGCGACACACTAGGCCTTATGAATCCTTTCTGTAATAAGTCTTTTAACTGCTCCTTCAACTCTCGTAATTCTGCCGGAGCCATTCTATACGGAGGAATTGAGATAGGTTGAGTATCTGAAAGCACATCAATACCGAACTCTACTTCTCGTTCTGGAGGCAAACCTGGAAGATCTTCCGGAAACACATCTGGAAATTCATTTACCACCGGAATGGATTGAAGGGTTGGTGGCTCTACATCTACATTTTTCACTCTAACCAGATGGCATATGTATCCTTTGGAAATCATCTTCTTTGCCTTAAGATAAGAAATAAATTTACCTCTTGGCATCCCAATATTACCTTTCCATTCGAGGACTACCTCTTTTGGAAACTGGAAATGCACTATCTTAGTTCGGCAATCTACCGTGGCATAACAAGAAGCTAACCAATCCATACCCATTATAACATCAAAATCTACCATGTCTAGCTCAACAAGGTCGCCAATGTATCGCAATCACAAACAGTTACAATGCAATTACGATAAACTCTCCTAGCTATAATAGATTCACCAATCGGTGTAGACACTTCAAATGGCTTCGCTAATAATTCTGGTGTTCTTTTGAACTTTCCAGCAATCAATGGTGTAACATATGATAGTGTAGACCCCGGATCGATTAATGCATATACAATATGTGAAAAGATGGACAATGTACCTGTAACCACATCCGGCGAGGCTTCTAAATTTTGTCGATTCCCTAGTGCATATGTGCGATTCTGACCTCCACTAGAACTAGCTGCTCCCCTAGCTCCTCTACCCCGACCTGCAGGCATATGTAGTCCCCTACCTAAAGAAGGGGTTGATGAGGTCGACGCAACAACTGATCTAGTTGGTTGAACAACGCCACCCACTCCCCTATGAAGGCAGTTTCTCATCATATGCCCTGGTGTGCCACACCAAAAACACACATCCGTCCCAAACCTGCATGCACCTAGATGATTCCTCCCACACTGCTTACAAGGCTGTCGTGGAGGCCTTGATTGGCTCGTACTTCCTTGCTCTTGATGACTGCCTTGGCTTTCACTTCTTTGCCCAAACTGATTGCCTCTAAACCCTTGGAACCGTGGTGGAGCACTAGCTGTAGAGTGGAAAGATGATGGCCTAGGTGGTCTGTTAGAGAACCGAGGCCTAAACTCACCTTGGGATGGTGTAAACTGCCCCATTGATCTGGCCCTCTTAGAATGCCCTGTTTCCTACTCTTGTGTTCTTCTTCTTTGCCTTTGATCCTCCAATTTTTGTGCAAAAGCCTGCATCCTTGCTATATCCATATCTTTATTTAATGAAGCAATTGTACAGTCTCTAACCAGATATGAATCTAACCTGTCCACAAAATGATAAACTCTATCCGCCATAGTAGCTACTACATTAGGAGCATACCTGGCTAAGGAATTAAATTTGAGACTATACTCCCTCACACTCATATTTCTTTGGTGGAGATTTAAGAACTGATCTGCAAGGGCCTCTCGAATCTCCAATGGCAGATAATGATCAAGGAATTCCTTTTTAAACTCTTTCCACATAGCTGAAGGTGAATTTGTTCCCCTAGATTGCTTCCAAGCTTCATACCACAATATAGCCACACCCTTTAATCTGTATGCAGCTAGCTCAAGTGCTTCTTTACCACTTACATGCATAATATCCAAAGTGCGTTGGATTTGATCTATAGAGTCTTGGGGATCTTCATTAGGATCTGACCCGATAAATGATGGAGGGTCCAAGTTAAGAAAATCACGTATCCGTGTTCCAGATGATCTAACTACACCACTAGTACCTGCAACTGGACCTTCTTGCCTTTGGCTATGACCAGCAACTATACGAGTCAATAATTGGACTGCATTCTTCAAATCTTGCTCGGTAGCATTAATAGGGGGTTCCTGAGGTTCATCTTCCCTCCTTATTTCTTTAGGAGATGGAGGCGTCGAGGAAGTCTGCGATAGAGACTCATCTTGAGCCCCACTTTGAACAGCTTAACTTGGTGGTGGTTGGCTGGTCCCTTCTTGGGCAGCAACTTCTACTCGTTTACCAGTACTTTTACTCATTCTCGTAATCGGCATCTTTTCTATAATAAAACAATTGAGGAATTAGATATGATTCACCTACAACACAAGTTCTATCGCACGATCTAAAAAATGAAAGAAATGAGACAACTCCTATATGTCCCGTAGCCTCCTGTTTATAAATGTGGTGCACAACACATCCATAAGTAAGACTCTACACAGACACGGCTTTGCAGACTCCCTAGGATGACCTGCTCTGATACCACTTTTGTCACGCCTCAAAACCCATTAAGACGGACAGGCGCCCGATGTCCTAAAGGCCCGAGAGAACCAACCTGCAACCTGTTCTTACTGAGCATATACTATAACAATTGAGACAAGTTAACTTTGGATGCAGCGATACAAACCAACGTAAGTAGTCCAAAAGTTATATACAAGACTTGGCCGTTTAGGCCACAACTCCTTAAGACACAACTGAACCATGTACATACGTCTACAAAGCCTCTAAAAGATAGAAGACTAGAGTAGGTCGGGACAGACCCCGCCTTACCCTTAACTACGATACAATACCAAACGAATTTAACAAGGACTTAATAAAGCTCCGAATCAACTTGGAGCTCACCAAAAGTAGCAGAATTTTGAGTGCTCCTACTGAGGAGGTCTACTAGCTGGAGTACCTGAGCCTGCAGCATGAAATGCAGCGTCCCCAATACGGGACTCAGTACGAAAAATGTACTGAATATGTAAGGCAAAAAGTATATGTAATACAAGGCACAAATGAAATCAAGTAGCAACATATGAGTGCATAGATTAGGAGAGAAGACCACCTTTGCTTACTCTTGTGGAATCAAGTAAGCTAGATTCTTTTCTTTACCTTCTTTGTATGTTATAATCTTTGTTGGGCATGTGATACAAGTGACCAGCTGATCAGTGGTAGAAGAGGATGACCCATGCTAGGCGTATTAACCCCTGGGATGCGGTCCTCATAATTACACAACTTGGGATCGGCCCATGCTAGGCTTTCGCCCCTGAGCTGCCACCCTTCTATACCAATAGGGATCGGCCCATGCTAGGCTTTCGCCCCTGAGCTGCCACCCTTAATTATATAGATTTCTTCACTTAGATTCTTTAATCTTTGAGATTGTTGTTAATCAGTTCATAACACTTTTGGGATGTTGATTTGGTGATCATAATCATCTTGGAGATATGAAAATATGGAACAGTAGTGGAATACATGAAAATAATACTTTGAGGCAGTAACAATGACATAAGGAGCTATGAAACATCAACACCTTACTTTAAGACCTTAATGGCACAATTGACTTCAATTGGCTTAGGAGAAGGATTCATCAAACTTTCTTTTGCAAATACCATTTCTATAACAGCACAAGGGGAAATTACACAAGTATAGAGTAGTGAACATATAATGAAGTAGTTCCATGTGCTTAGAATGGGGAAAGAAATATTGTTAGCTATTTGGAGATAGTACGCTGCCAATATGCTTCCTTTTCTAGAAATAGAACTTATGGGAATCACTTCATTGATATTAATTGCAGATGGCAGATTTCATGCCAAAAGGATATAAAATCGAATAGCCTTACATACCTTATTTTTCTGACCAATACCACTATCACGATTCAGCCTTCCTTATTGGGTGCTAATCTACAACATAAGTCATGATTAAGCTAACATCAGCAGCTAATCACAATAAGGTCCTCCAAATCAGTAGCTAAAATATTTGATGGAAATCAGGCCCAAACAACCCTTACATAAATGGTGAACCACCACACCCTTCCTCTACACATTAATACAACTTCATACATCATCTCCCAAGCTACCCAAACAGCCCTCAACAACAATATTCATAAGGCAGCCACTATCAATCTCAAATCTTTCAGCATAATAGGAGAATATTGACTCAAAGATTTATCACAATCCATGAATTCTTGATAAACATATACAAAATTCTCCACTCCAAACATTATCAAAGAGAGGAAAACAAATGGGTTGAAGTCTTACCTTAATTCTGAAAATTTATCCTCTACACTTGTACTTCAAGAATTCAAACTCTTCTTCAAACTCTTACTTGAAAAATTAGACAGCACTCAAGAACTCTAAGGTGTCTTAGGGATGCTAATTGAAGCCAAGAGAGACCAAGAAAGAACTTAGGAAATCTGAAACTTTTGCAAGTTCAAAATGGAGAATAAGACTTGATCCTTATCCTTTGAAAAAAAAGGTGTTATGGCCGACACTCTTGACCAATTTTGGGCCATATAATGTCAAGTAGGTGCCCCACCTGCTTGTCCTTTTAACTTGGGCCTTTTTGGACTTAATATTATTGGACCTTGGCTGTCCATTTTCCCTTTGTTCTTTTATTCCACTTGGGACAGATTAATGCAAGTAGGTGGTACACACTTGGCCCAATAACATGGTAAAACAAATCTTAGGAGGTCATGCACTTACCTAGTTTCACTTGGGCTTTATCCATAATGGGCCAATTGGCAGATTTGGCTGCTGGGCCTTCTTTCATTCACAATTTTCTTTAATAGGTTTGGGCTTCAAATGAGCCCCTAAATATAAGCCTAAATCTGGTCAATCAAACTTGGGCCCTTTAACTATAATATAGATCAAGTAGGTGATGCAGCTGCTAGCTCAATTACCATCTTACTATAATTACTTAAATACTTTCCATCGGAGTTAACTTGCAATACATATGCTAAAACGTACAAGGCATTACATCACCTTCCAAGATAGTTTAAACCAACACTAATCACATAAGAAACATGATCCCTCACCTACACTATAAGTCTATGTCAAGTATAACATGAATAGAACTACCACATACAAAAATACAGGCCGTTACATAGGATTATCGAGTTATGAACTTATGGGGAACACTTACGCCCTAGTTTCTCTCATCACTTGATAAAGACCAAATTTTTAACCTTGCTACTTGTTTACTTAGACATAATTGAACATTTTCGATACACAAAACCTCTCTTTTATTTAACCTTTTTTTGGAAAGGACTTGACTAAATAGACGTAATCGTAGATTAAAGTTAAGTCTAAATTATTTTCGTCGTGGGATCAACCCCAACCAAACAATTGGGTTCTTTACTTGATACGACCGCTTGTACTTCTTTAGGAAAGTATAATTTGAGCGTATCACGCGTGCATCTCAATGACAAATGGAGAGAAATGAATCTATTATGGAATTTTCAAGACAGCCAAGCTACCTGATGGTAGTGCCTCCAATATATCTAGGTGTGTGCACTTGGATGAAAGCAAAGTGGCTAATTACAAAACCCATGATGCTCATTTCATGTTACATTACTTGCTTCCAATACCAATCAAAAGCATTCTTCCTTATCATGTGGCTATTCCTTTGATTCGTCTAAGTTCCTTCTTCCATCATTTGTGTCAAAAAGTAATCACATTGGAGGAACTGGATTGCTTAGAAGTAGAGATCATAGAAACAGTATATCAGTTGGAGCGAATTTTTCCTCCTTCATTTTTTGAAATCCCTATCATTTGGCGAATGAAGTGAGATTAGCTGGTCCATTTAAAAATAAATGGATGTATTCCAGTGAAAGAGAAATGGGTACATTCAAATCATACATTCGCAATAGGCATTTTCCAGAAGGTTGCATAGCAGAGACACGAGTGGGAATAGATTCCATGAATTTATCCTCCAAATATGTGCATCGGGGTGTGCATACAAGATTTAACATAAGAACGCGAAATAATGATGAATGTGACCTAAGTGATGCAGAAACTGTGAGTTTGTTTTTTGACAAAGGAGTTCCTTTAGGAGCAAAGAAAACAGATCCAATCATTTTAGATGTCAAGTCACTAAGTTAGGCACATGCATACTTATTTGTAAATTGTGACGATGTTAAAGAATATATTAGGTACCTTAATTTGAATATATTATTCTTGTTGTATAATTAATTTTTATCTTATTTTATTAGTTGTTTTAACAAAAAAGTACATGTTGTGTAGAGAGAATGAGCAAGAGGTTAATAATCAGCCACAGAGATCTAAATGGAGCAAAGCCAAGAATAATTGTCAAAACTTCTCTCAATGGTTTGAAACTCGTTCTTTGCAAGAGGATGTGCCTGATTTGATAAAACAATTGAACAATTGTCTAAAGGACCAAATTGTGTTGCAAAAAGATATTCTGGGTATCTCATCTGTGGATACAGATTCCATGTTATGCAGCGTGATGCAAGGCATAAAACACAAAATAGTGGTGTTACACTAATTGCCTCAACTACAAGCTTGGCAAGCTCAAAGGATAAAAATCTGATTGCTGCTGATTTGACTTATTATGGCAGAATAGTTGATATTGTTGAATTACACTATTACGGTCATTTTAAGGTTGTTATGTTTAAGTGTGATTGGTATGAGGTTGAAAATGATGCTTATGCTCTTATTTATGTCTATTTTAACAAGAGATGCTGTCAGGAAGAGCATTTTGTGCTTGCATCTCAAGTACACCAGTACACCAATGCTTCTATGTGCAAGATCCATATGATCAAGATAAACATTATGTTATGAAGACTGTTCTGAGAGAGGTGTTTAACATGGGTGTAAGGTTGAATCTAATCTCCCAGAAAGTTATGAGAATGAGCCATCTGAACATTTGATGGGACCATCTATACCAAAAGATAATGGTGAAGTACTCTTAACGAGGAATGATGTACTAGAAACAATTATTGATGTGCCTTCAAAGGAACTTGTCACTCAATAACTTGATGTCGAGTATGAAGAGAATTTTGAAGATGAGTCTACCGATGAGTTTGAAGACGAGTGTGAAAATGATTATGAAGATGAGTTTGCAGATGAGTTTGAAGACGAGTCTGAAAATGAGTATGAAGATGAGTCTCAAGATGAGTTTAAAGATAAGTCTGAAGAAGAGTGAAGAAGAGTTTGAAAATGACGCACCATGAGTTTCATTATTGTTGTGATGATCATATAGTGCTCACTTATTGTTTTTGTAATTTAATTGTTTTTTGGGTACAAACACATTAAGATATCTAATATGTGGAATTGAAGATTAGATCGCTACAATTTTTAAATATTCTGTTGGCTTTTTTCATGCCCTCAATTGTTATTTTGTTAAGTAATTTATGTTGGCTTCTTATGTGATTATTATTTTATTGAGGAACATGTACTTCTAGCTGATTATTTCTTTATTTTACTGTTTGTTATTCCTATACTCATTTGTTTCCTTTTATGATCAGGTTGTAGGCATTAGAAGCAAAACAATGAGATTTGTAGTTTGAAGTCGCTTCTGTTTTTGTCACTGCCCAGAGTTCGTCGCTCCGACAGAGGTAAAACTCTGTACTTTTAACTAATGAGAAGCTGTCTAGTTTTGGAGTAGAATTTGCAGAATGTTTTTGCTGTAAATATTTATGTTGGCTTCTTATCTGATTATTAATTTATTCAGGAACATGTACTTCTAGTTTTAACACAGGAACAATTTCAGAATCTTACATTTTTAACAGAGTAACAATTTCAGAATCATACATTTTTAACAACAAGAACCTAGATTCCTTCCCATGTTATATCAACAGATGATTACAAAACGGTATGTGATTCTTGACATGCTTGTTCATGTTGTACCTAAGTTAATTAACCTACAAGAACTCAAGGATTAAACATAGCAACTCAAAGGAGGCAGTTGGCAACATAGGTAAATGTCATACAACTGTAAAATAAAAAAAGTTACAGAATTGTTTACACGTTAGTATTATACTGTTAGCAAAATGTCAAAAATCAAAGATTACTTTGGTTATAACTGTCGTTTTCCTACTTCTCTGCATCCATTTAAGGCCACAAATTCATCATCTTCTCACTTTTTGTAAATTACTAAATAGAATTTTTCAGAATGAAGGAAAATAATCACTTAATAATCTTTGCATACACTTTTTGTCACGACCGGAATCTAGACCCCAGACGAGACCGGCGTCGTTAACCTCTGAGAGGTCGTAGAGAAGCCTACATAAGTCATCGTTAGCGGAAAATTTGAACGTTTTGTTTTCTTATTTCATGTGAAACATATTATACTTAACATCATAGGCGTTCACAAATCAACCATATAATATAGAAATAATCAAATGAAAGAAGCAGTTCATAATTGCATTAAACGTATTCTTGCCAAAACGGCACCAATACAAAGTCTGAAATGAAATGGGAAATGAAACACTAGTGGAATATGCTCCACTAGCTAAAGCCTACATCTAAGCTAGATAATAACAGTAGACATCCTCGAAAGCATGAGGGCCTACCAAATCCGGATGAAAGCTCCACGTCCGGATAGCTGCAACGTCGTACTGTACGCTCTAACGTCCACTTGTGCCTGCACCTAAAAATAGATATTTGTATGGGATTAGTACACACTTGTATTAAGTATGGGTATATGCAAGCACACACCAAGGACATGCATAAGTAAGAATACCTCTTTCCTAACAACATGATTTAGAAAGTCAAGTCAGTGGACTTGCCAAATTTGGATTAGGAAAGTCATGCCATGAGAGTAACATGCATCATCATACTTATCATTTTGCAAGCAGCACATAACATATTACACATATCATATCACATAGTTCATATCATTCTTTCATATGCCATGAGATCTTGGAATCATGGACTTGACATTAGGACTTCCCAAAATGAGGGCTCAACATATGGGACCTCAACTAGGGAGCCCTCTTTAGCAAACACAGAGTCTGCTTCATTCATTCATACGTACTTCATTTTCATTCATTCATATACTAGTGCTATCACTAGTCATACCTAGGATGTAGTTTAAGACTCTCATCGGGTTTGCTGTGCAATGACCAAGAATTACCTAGTGTCATTACTTGAGTCTATCTCACCTCCTGATCATCTTATCCTAACACCTTTGGTATCGTTAATTTCATTATGTGCATCATTTGAGGCTGGCCTCATTCTTTCTTTGAAAACTTTAACCTTAACCAACATAGATCATGTGTGCATCATAAAATCCAATGTGTAATCCCCACACCGTAAAAGGTGGAATCACCGTCCAAAGTGAACCAATACATGCTAGCGTATATAGGGAATTGAACCCTGCTAGATCCCTATATTGGCAGTATAGGTTCGAAGACTAGGAGATATAAGGAGACCCATACCCGGCATGCCGGACAGTATCATCTCATGAGAGTTACGTGAACCTCCGCCCTTCTCGAAGGAAGGCATCACCGCTCATAGCTAGCCTATCGGTGCTCTGTATAAAGTTCAATTACATTTAACTCATACATCATGGAAGTTGGGTTCTAGAATGAGGACATCATAGCTCATTAGATGATTTCTCATCTCATCATTAGTATTAAGTATGTATTAACTTCAATACATTCATTAGAGTGTTCATAGAGACTAGTCTCTTCATTAACTTTACACTCTCATAGGTGAGTGCGTTTTGGTAACATTTACTTAGGCTCCTTTGAGATTTCTCTCATCTTTCACATTAGCCTCTTATCATGTTGTCACCACATTCATTAGCTTTAGCACATTTACTCTTCATAATTACTCACCCCTCTACGTGAATGTTTCTTTCATTATATGCCAATGCAATTGGCCTTTTAGTGTATTTCACACTCTTACTTAACCCATTTGGGATCTCATCATTCCTCACATAACATCTTATGTTCATTTTATAACGTATGCTAGACTTATGAGTCCACACAAACAAGCCATGAGACTTCATTCATAGTTCATTTAAGTGATTCATAATGTCCAAGATTTTGTGGTACAAGACTTACGCATCTTGTAAGTATATCGAAGTCCCAATTTAATTCTTATAGACAACATTCGTTAATTATTTAAATCACGTAAGACTTATGTGTCAATACGGAATTTGGGCGAGGGAACCCGATTTCGAATCCATTGAACAACACTTAGCCATTTTCCTTAATTTCAATTTTTGTGTCCTTTGGCTTGGGGATCCAGGTTCGATCCCCAATGCTGACATAAAGTTTTTCTTTCTTTCTTTTGCTTCACTTTTAGTTTAGGCAGCTTGCTGAGGGCGTGGGATTGATTCCTCACGACCCCATATATATATATATATATATATATATATATATATATATATATATATATATATATATATATATATATATATATTAATCGTTACCCTCTCCTTTACTCTCAATTTCGCTACTGACCAAGGGGTAGTGGGATCGATCCCCCACAACCCCCTTCTTTTGTTATTAATTTTTCTGCAGTCGCTGAGGGGCGTGGGATCGATTCCCCACGACCCCATATATATATTATTATTTTTTATAAGTAGGGGTCTTCCGTGTCGTGGGGTCGAAAGCCCATGACAACATTTTGTTAATCCCCTTTTTCCTTGCGAAATTCGCCAAACCCAGCCCCCAGTTCGAGCCTCGTCTAGTTCATTTTTTTTTGTTTATTTATTAACATATGCTTTATTGAGGTCTTGGGTTCGATCCCTGCAGACCTCACCAATTTTTTTTAATTTTTTTGATGTCCAAAATATCCAAAAACTATCTACAGCCTATTTCCAGGTTCTGGAAATTTATTCCATGATTTTATGCATCATTTTAAAGGTCATTTGAGCATTTGTTTCTTAATCATTCGTTAGGGTTCTTAAGAAAAGTTAGAGGAATGATTTGGTGATTTGTTTTAACTAGAATTGATAGCATTTCAACCATATGAATATCACGATTTAGGAACATCTAATTGCACATAAAACACAAGTTATTCTATGCTATAAGCATGCTAAAACAGAGGCTCAAAGTCATGGTCACAACCCTGCACACATACATTCATGTCTACAGTCATATTTTGGAAAAAAACACAAAAAAACATAAGCACATAATCATGAATACATACTTGAAACGAAATCATCACCACACACAAAGTATCCCTAAATTCTACCAGCAAACATACAAACCTAAGATCATTTGGAGCTAGTGACAGGGAACATGTAATGGGGAACAACCCTAGTTTTTGGAGTAGATTTATATGAGACTTAAGGGTCTCTTGGGAAAAGGACCAAGAAGAAGAAAACCCATACCTGATTTCACGTCGTTCAACACTTGAACTTGCTGCCCAAAAACCAACACCCATTCACGTCCACCAACAAATCTCACACCTTATCCGACTAGAAATTTCGTTAACTTTTCGTTTCTTAGATTAACTTGTTCGTTTTGTATTTGTAAGTTCTTCAAGTGGGAAGAACTTTTGCTTTGTTTAATGCTTTGTAAAGTAGAGAGAAAAACGTGAAGTTGAGAGAGAGGCAGACGTGAGAGATAGATAAATAGGCGTGAAAGAGAGAAGTGTGAGGTAGTGTTCTCTTAGAACTAGGACTTGTTGGCAAGACTTAGTCAAATTAATTAATAATTAATAATTAATAAATAAAATCTGATTTTCCCTTTTTTTTTAAATCAGCCATTAATTATTAATTTATTAAATTAATTTACCAATATAAATAAAACAAATTAAATCATTGCTCCCACCTAGGTTCGAACCCGGGTGGAGCAAGATTTTGCTAAAAGGGTAATTTCGGCGCTCTCTACCCGAAATGCCCCTCCACCTTATTAATTAAATAATTAATTCCATATTTAGGGTAATTACGATACTACCCTTAGCCTGGAAAAAGACCATTTTACCCCTAGACCCTCCAAACTTAAGATTTCCCCTTTTTAAGTCCGATAAAGACTCATCCGAGTAAATCTTCATATTCGGGAGCCCTACATGGCTGGACCCAACCTTTTCTAGCTCAACTAACTACCCAAGTTAGTTTGCTTGGCTGTCGCAAGGGTTCAGTTGTCTGGTTCTACGCGCATCAGTCAGTGTGAACCTGGTCTAATCGTAAGCATTCTAGACACACTAAACATTACTTAGCATATTCATTTTTAGGGTTGTTACATTATTCCCCCCTTAGGAACATTCGTCCCCGAATGACACTTCTTATAATCTAGCACAACGTCAGTCATATCATAACATAACCACCATGCACAATCAAGCAGTAACAACAAAGAATGCAGAGATAAGGAAACTTAGACTTAAGAGTAGGAAGTCTAACCTCAAGAGCTAAAAAGATGAGGGTAGCGGGATCTCATATCGGCCTCGGCCTCCCATGTTGCACCCTCAACAAGATGATTCCTCCACAATACCTTCACTGTGGCAATCTCCTTGTTTCTTAGCCGCTTGACCTGTCTGTCTAAGATCTCAACAGGTACCTCCTCATAGAACAAGTCTTCATCAACCCCTAAACCTTCCACAGGTTGAATCGATGCTGGATCACCTAGGCACTTCTTTAACATGGATACATGAAAGACTGGATGGACAGAAGCTAGCTCCACAGGCAATGCTAACTCATAGGCGACCTCACCCACACGCAGTAGGATCTCATATGGACCAATATACCTCGGACTCAACTTCCCCTTCCTGCCAAACCTCATCACCCCCTTCATAGGTGATATCTTCAAATAGACCTGGTCACCAACATCAAACTCTAAGGGCCGTTTCCTGTTATCTGCATATGACTTATGCCGATTGTATGCAGTAGCCAACCTGTCCCTAATCACCCTGACCTTTTCTAAGGCGTCGTGAATGATATCTGGACGCAAAATGGATGACTCTCCAACCTTGAACCACCCAAATGGAGACCTACACCTCCTACCATACAGTGCCTCAAATGGTGCCATCCCAATGCTGGAGTGATAGCTGTTATTATATGAGAACTCTATCAAAGGCAGATGGTCGTCCCAACTACCTCTGAAGTCAATCACACACGCTCTCAACATGTCCTCCAATGTCTGAATGGTGCGCTCTGCCTGCCCATCAGTCTGAGGATGAAAGGCAGTACTAAGCTTTACTTGCGTGCCTAAGCTCTTCTGGAATGATCTCCAGAAATGTGAAGTGAACTGAGATCCTCTATCTGAAATGATAGAAAAAGGAATACCATGCTATCTCACAATCTCATCAATGTAGAGTCTCGCATAATCCTAGGCTGTGTAAGTAGACGTCACAGGTATAAAGTGGGCAGACTTAGTAATCCTGTCCACAATAACCCATATGGAGTCATGCTGTCTCCTAGTCCTCGAAAGACTAACCACGAAGTTCATATTAATGGCCTCCCACTTCCAAGTTGGAACATCAATAATCTGAGTTAGACCGCCAGGCTTAAGATGTTCTGCCTTAACCTGCTGATAATTAGGACACTTGGCCACATATACTGTAATGTCCTTCTTCATGCCATCCCACCAATAGATTTGCTTAAGATCATGATACATCTTGGTGGAACCTGGATGTATGGAATATCTGGAACCATGGGCCTCTAAAACAATCCTAGTCCGCAAATTATCCACATCTGGTACACACAGCCTGTCCTAGTACCTAAGTATGCCGTCACCTCCCAAAGCAAAAGACTCATTCATTTTTATCAGCACTGAGTCCTTTAACTCCATCAAAATAGGATCAAGATGCTGACCCTTCTTGACCTCAACTACCAAGGATGATTCAAAATTAGGATGAACTGAAAACACCCCCGCTAGTAGAAGCCATCAACCGCACACCCAGTCTAGCTAGTCGGTGTACATCCCTCACCAACTCCTTCTTCTCATCATTAACGTGGGTTGTACTCCCCATGCTCAACCTGCTCAAAGCATCAGCTACAACATTTGCTTTACCTGGATGGTAGTGAACACTCATATCATAGTCCTTCAACAGCTCCAACAATCTCTCTGACGTAGATTTAACTCTCTCTGTGTGAACATGTACTGGAATCTCATCATTCCTCACTCTTGTGGTCTGTGAACACATCCACGTGCACTCCGTACAAGTAATGCCTCCATATCTTCAATGCAAAGACCACAGCTGCCAACTCCAGGTCATGAGTGGGATAATTCTTCTCATGAACCATAAGCTGTCTGGACGCATAAGCTATCACCTTTCCACCCTGCATAAGAACACAACCAAAACCAACCCTAGATGCATAACAATAAATAGTGTAATTCTCACCACACTTAGGCAAAGTAAGCACTGGGGCTGAAGTGAGTCTGTACTTAAGCTCCTGGAAACTCTTCTCACAAGTTTCCGTCCATTCGAACTTGGCCTTTTTCTTGGTCAAAGCTGTCAGTGGGGCAGCATTGGAAGAAAAACCCTCCACGAACCTGCGGTAGTAACCAGCCAATCCCAGAAAGCTACGGATATCGGTGGGAGTAAGAGGTTTTGGCCAGTTCTTCACAGCCTCAGTCTTCCTGGGTCCACCTCCACACCCTGATCGGACACATCATAACCCAGGAAGGTCACTGGTCTAAGCCAGAACTCACACTAGCTGAATTTGGCATACAGCTGATATTATCTAAGTACCTGCAAGGTTAGTCTCAAATGTTGTTTATGCTCTTCCTTGGTCCTAGAGTAGATGAGGATGTCATCAATGAATACTATGACGAAATAATCAAGGCATTCACGGAAGACTCGGTTTATGAGGTCCATAAATGCAGCTGGTGCATTAGTGAGACCAAATGACATGACTAAGAAATCATAATGTCCGTAACGGGTATGAAAGGCTGTCTTTGGGATATCTACATCCTTAACCCTAAGCTGATGATACCCTGAATGAAGATCAATCTTAGAGAAGAAACTAGAACCTTGGAGCTGATCGAACAAGTCATCTATTTTGGGAAGTGGATACTTATTCTTTATAGTGACTTTGTTGAGCAGCCGATAATCGATACACATTCTAAGGGTTCCATCCTTCTTTTTCACAAACAACACTGGAGCGCCCCAAGGGGATATGCTCGGCTGAATGAAACCCTTATCACTGAGATCTTTTAACTGCAACTTCAACTCTTTGAGTTCAGCTGGAGCCATTCTGTAAGGAGGAATTGAAATTGGTTTAGTATCGGGTTCTAAGTCGATACCAAAGTCAATCTCTCGAGGGGGAGGAACTCCAGGCAAGTCATGAGGAAATATACTTGGAACTAATTCACTACAGGCACTGAGTCTATGGAAGGAATATCATGATCTAAATCATTAACACTCACAAGATGACACAATAACCCCTTGGACATCATTTTATTGGCCTTAAGGTTCGAAATCAAGGGATTAGGACGACTCGAGTTGTACCCCTCCCAGACCAGCTCTTCTTTATAAGGGAAACGAAATCTCACAAACTACGACAATCCATACAAGCATAACAACTATGAAGACAGTCCATGCCAAGAATAACATCAAAATCATGCATTGGTAAGTCAACCAAGTCTGCAAAAATAGTCTTACCACATACAACTATTGGGTAATCCTTGTATACTCTATCAGTTCTTACATTTTCTCCTAAAGGTGTACTAACCACTATAGGATCATGCAAAACTTCAGGTAACATCTCAAAAGTGAGAGCAAGCAAAGGAGTTACAAAGGAAAGCGTAGCCCCTGGATCAAGTAAAGCATAAACAGAAGTTGAGAATACTTGCAGCATACCTGTGACCACATCAGCGGACTTTTCCTGCTCTTCCCTGCCCTTCGGGGATTAGAACATGTTTCTCTTAGAAGGCTCGGCTGCTGTTGTACCCTGTGGATTAGGCCTAGGCTGAGCATTACCTCAAGCCTGACCCCTGTTCTGTGGGCAGTCATTAACCATGTGGCCGCTCTTACCGTAACCGAAGCAGGCATTAGTGCCCTGTCTATAATGTCCACTGTGAGCACGGACACACTTAGCACAGTCCTTTTTGGGACGCTGCACATCACCTCCATTGCCCTTCTTGGGCTCGGGTGTGCCTCCTCTAGGTGCTGCACTCCTCTAATAGTTAGAGTTCCCTAAACTCTGTTGCCCCTTTTTGAACCCGGGCTGTTCATGGACGCCGAATTTGTTCCTGTTGCCTCCATTGCTAGGACCTGCCTGATCAGAAGGATTAGGCCTATTAGCATCACGGACGCCCCTCTTCTTTCGAGTGTCCTCTACCTGCTAAACATGCACCATCAGCCTGGAGAGGTCCATGTTATCGTAGAGTATCGCAGCTCGACACTCCTACTCCAGATCTCCTATGATTCGTATGAGGAACCTTCTCATCTCATCCCTACTGTTAGATACAAGGGAAGTAACATACCTGGACAGTTTAACAAACTTCAGGGAATACTCCCTGTCTGTCATAGATCCTTGCTTAAGGTTGATAAATTCCTTAACCTTGGCCTCCCTCATCTCCCTGCGGAAGAATCTCTCCATGAAGGCTATCTTAAACAGCTCCCAAGTGATCGGAACTCTGCCCAAAGCTCGGCTATCCTGCCACATCTTGCACCAAGTTTGTGCAACATCCATATGCTGATAGGAAGCCAGCTCAGCCTTCTCAGTATATGTGGCCCCCTTGGCCACCAAAATCTTGTTTACCTCATCCATGAACTCCTCGGGATCCTCTGAAGTCTGGGACCCTATGAAAATAGGAGGATTCATCCTCGTGAAGTCTCGTAGCCTGTCAGCCATGCTACGTACCAGTGGGTTCTCCCTCTAAACATTATGCCGGTTGACCTGGGCAGTCATGGCCTGGGCCTGCATAGTAATGGCCTGTGCCATCTGGGACAGAGATGCCCGTACCTCCGCATCAGTCAAGCCAGCTGGGTTAACCGGCATAGCCACTCCTTCAGTTGGAGCCTGGGGTGTAACCTAATTAACCCCAGCAGCTGCTCCTCCTGTCCTCTGACCAACGTTCCTCCTAGTATTCATTCTCTGAAAACAATAAGAATAGATATTAAACACGCTCGTAACACCAAGAAATCAGACATTAGGAAAAGCACGATAAGATCAGAAGAAGGGAAATTTTCCTACGCATCATGCAGTCTCTAATTCAGGATAGTGGTTCACTTCACTACCATGACTTAGAAACTACTCAATGTGGTTGATGTGAACTTATTATCCTCAGAAGTTAACCTAGTGCTCTGATACCAACTTTGTCACGATCGTAATCTAGACCCTAGACGAGACCGGCGTCGTTGACCTCTCAGAGGTCGTAGAAGAGCCTACATACGTCATTGTTACTTCATCTAGGTTAATTTTAGCGGAAAATTTGAACTTTTAGTTTTCTTATTTCATGTGAAACATATTATACATAACATCATAGGGGTTCACAAATCAATAATCTAATATAGAAATAATCAAATGAAAGAAGCAGTTCATAATTGCATTATACGTATTCTTGCCAAAATGGCACCAATACAAAGTCTGAAATGAAATGGGAAATGAAACACTAGTGGAATATGCTCCACTAGCTAAAGCCTACATCTAAGCTAGATAATAACAGTAGATATCCTCAAAAGCATGAGGGCCTACCAAATCCGGATGAAAGCTCCACGTTTGGATAGCTGCAACGTCGTACTGTAAGCTCTAATGTCCACCTGTGCCTGCACCTAAAAATAGATATTTGTATGGGATTAGTACACACTTGTACTAAGTATGTATATACGCAAGCACACACGAAGGACATGCATGAGTAAGAATAACACTTTCCAAACAACATGATTTATGGAAAGTCAAGTCAGTGGACTTGCCAAATTTGGATTAGGAAAGTTATGCCATGAGAGTAACATGCATCATCATATTTATCATTTTGCAAGCAGCATATAACATATTAAACATATCATATCACGTAGTAGATATCATTCTTTCATATGCCATGAGATCTTGGAATCATGGACTTGACATTCGGACTTCCCAAAGTGAAGGCTCAACCTATGGGACCTTAACTAGGGAGCCTTTTTTAGAAAACACAGAGTCTGCTTCATTCATTCATACGTACTTCATTTTCATTAATTTATATACTAGTGAAATCACTAGTCATACCTAGGATGTAGTTTAAGACTATCATCGGGTTTGTTGTGCAATGACCAAGAATAACCTAGTGTCATTACTTGAGTCTAGCTCACCTCCTATTCATCCTATCCTAACACCTTTGGTATCGTTCATTTCATTATGTGCATCATTTTAGGCTGGCCTCATTCTTTCTTTGGGAACTTTAACCTTAACCGACATAGATCATGTGAGCATCATGAAATCCAGTGTGTAATCCCCACATCGAAAAGAGGTGGAATCACTGGCCAAAGTGAATCAAAACATGGTAGCGTATATAGGGAATTAAACCATACTAGATATATATTAGGAGACCTGATACGCTCAAACTTACTTCTCAAATAAGAAGTAAAGCAGTCGTATCAAGTAAAGAACCCACCTGATGAGGTTGGGATCGATCCCACAAGGAAAATAGTTCAGAATTAACTTTATTCTATTATAACTATTATTTAGCCAACTATCTTCTGAGAAAACAAAAGACAAAAAGGGGGGTTTTATTTCTAAATTAATGAAAATGATTAACTAAATAAAAATGAACAACTAACAGATTTAGCTTTCGGAGTTTAATCAAATTATAAAAGTAACTAGGGCTTAAGTGTTCCCCACAGGTTCCTAACTTGGTAAATCTAACTATAACAATTCTATCCTAATATCTTGTATGTAAAGTGATAAGTTATGTATCTCTAAATCCTTGGTCTGGCATCTAGAGAATTTCACTCCGCACCTTGGTCCGGCTACGTGATAAGTGTGTTGCTATACTAACCCTTATCTTTACCTCATATTAAGCATTGTATTCGGTATTTTACAAAGTTATTAACTCGTACCAACCAATACTAGCCTATTAGATAGTCTACACTAAATCTATGTTGATAATTCTTTTCCTATTATCTACCTCGTTGGTCCGGCAAGTAGCATTAAGGCGAGTTCTAACGTTGGCTATCCGTTAAAAAGACTTCTACACAAAAGAATTATCAATACATGCAAGACACCATTCTAGAATTGTTATTTTAGTTAGATTTTTCCTTGTTATTCACCCATGATTCCCACAACCCTAGCTATGGGGTTTAGTTACCCATGTTCATAATTACACAATTCATATTGTTAATGGAAGAATTCATGCACTTACTTTTATGAGAACGAATAAATTCCAGAATTTAACTTGATTAATCAACAAAATCCCCAACAATCAATTCTGGAAAAAGTATCTTAATTCCCAAAATCGAGAGTTCAATACTATAACAAGAGAACTAAAAATTATCAAAAAGTCTAACCCCAAAAACGAGGTTTTTCAAACTATTTATAATAAAAACAAAACCTAATCAAAGAAGGATTCTATTTACTAAAAATCTTCCCAAACACGTTTGGGTTGACGGACCACGTGACGGACCGTCATGGACACGACGAACCGTCATGGCCTCCGTCGTCCCATACTTCACACATTCTTCTAGTGCTTTCTTCATTCCCCTCGACGGACAGGTATGATGGACAGTTTCAAGCACGACGGTCCGTCGAGGGTCTCCGTTCCAAAATACTTGAACTTTTTGGAATTTGGGTACTGGGACTACTTCTCTGATCATCACGACGAACAAGCAGGACGGACCGTCGTGTCTATGACGGTCCGTAATGGACTTCTGTAATCCCACACTTGGTCAGACTTCCCCATCTTCCTTGAGCAGCTACTCTCCTCAGTACGATGCCACCTACAGAATGTCACAGCCTCGACGGACCGTCATAAGTTCCGTAGGTGGTCTCTTCTGCATTTCTTTCTCAAAAACTTTCACGTTCATCCTTGGACAGATTTTCTGCAAACAAAGAGAAACTTACATAAAAATCAACACAAAAAGGCTTTCGACACATACTAAACTTAAGGAACAAACATTAGAAATATCGTGAAACCACGGTACATCAACACCCTCAACTTAAATTTGTTGTTTGTCCTCAAGCGACACACTATGACTCACTACAAAATCTTTGTACAAGAGTATCCAGATTTGAACTTTCGCAATCATTTGGCTATCAATCCCGATCATTCTCATTATGTTCATGCATGGTATCACTATTAGGCATTGACTTGTGTAGAATCAGACCATGACACAGACTCACTATGCAATGACACCTATCCTCTTCAATTTCTCACCGAGGTGCTAATATTTCCGGTGTTGCAACTACTGTCCTCACTTCAAATAACATCCTCATTTTCACACAATGATTTTAGTTTGAGTATAAGGATCATTTTTCGAAACTCACTCTCAGAACAAATTCACAACTCATTTATACATATTGCCATAGGCTTGCCCTTATTTTCACTACTTTAAGTTCGCCATACAACTCTTAGGATCACAATAGGATTTTTTAGCTTGTAACATAGGCTCAGGGTCAGGTAGGGTATATTTAGGTATATTTTAGTGACTTGTTGCCCTCCTTGACATATCGACTAAACGCACTACCTTTTTATCATTCTATTTTGCCCAATTTCTCAATTTTCTTTTTACCTTGCTGCTTTCCCTTTCTCATCTTTATATGTGAGTGACTTTTCTATTTTATTTTTATTATTATTATTTATTTATTTAAAATTTTTTTAATTTTTAGTCACTTCTTTTTTTTATTTTAACCCCAATTTTCCGGCGTATTCCTTATAACAGCCACCCTCAACTCATGACTTTGCCATGTGTTAAGGTTCACAATACCCATGGTTGGGTCAGGGCCACGACAAGGCTGCTTTCTGCATTAGCCACCCTAAACTTATGCTTTTTTTTGGCATAAATTGAGGTGCACATGTCCAAGGAGGGACCAGGGCCAACACATTGTTCCCGGAGAAGATCAGTTGGGATGACAAAGAAAGATCTGTTTTTTAGGCTCAAATCATTTGGATCAATAATGGTTAACTTCATTTGGTTTTCTATTAGTTTTTTAGGCTTAAGATTGACTATTTCGAACAAAGGCCTATGATCCTTTCCTAATTGTTTGATTTGACTAACTTTTAGCAGGACTAACCAGACAAGTTCTAGCTCAGTATTGATGGTGGACATTCGAATTCACCTCACACTCACTTGACATTCCTTACATTCCCAGATTATTAGACACCTAGTTCGAGTCTTAGATTCAGGATCATGCAATAGTGTATCTTTATTTCATGTTTCAAACTACACAATTATCAATTACTATGCCTAGTCATGCATCATTTTGATTATCAGGATATCATATTTGTCTTCAGCTTTATACTATGTACATAAGATATGACATGCCGGTTCAACAATAAAAGTAATCAGTCTTTTGGGGAAAAAAAACACAGGCAAGAAAACCCCAAAAGAGGATCGTGAACTTGGGCTACTCAGAATTCACCCAAGTACTCACTTTCCATTTACACCACCCCAAACAAAAGATATGCAATTGTCCCAAATGCATAAGAAAAACTAAAATACGCGAAAGGTGAGTGAAGCAAACCTGAGGTGCTAAGCCCCGGCGATCAGCAAGCTGGTGGGTCCGGTTCACCGGAACCCACTCCCTGCGTAGTATGGACACCCTCAGTAGTGTCCTCAGCATCAACAGCACCATCAGTAGTGCCTGCCACAGTATCTACAAATCTGGAGCTAGACGCCCCGGCAGCTAACTCTACAGCCCTCAACGTACGGGCCTCCTCGTCAGCAATCGAGGCTCTCCTCGTAGTCTCTATATCACGGCGCTCCTTCTTCATTGCCCTAGCCTCATCCTCCTCTCGACCCCTGTATCTCTTGGCATGCTCTCGTGGGGGAGGTGGTGGAACATCAGAAGTGGCAAAAAGAGCAGCCATTACTATGTCCTCAGCAGGCTCTGCAGAAAGGGCCTCAGACTCAGGCACCCTCGCCTCTAAGATCGTATCAAGATCAGCCCGCAGACTCTCAACCGCAGCCTAAAGGGTGGACATGTCCACCGGAGGTGCTGGTTGGGCTAGCACTCGCAACTCAAAAGCATATAAGCGCTGATGTACCTCTGCGATCTTCCTCTCTGTGTGCTGTTCCATCTTGCGCTCCATGCGCTCCTCTGCCTCAGCAATAGACCTCTGCATCCAAGGCTGGATGTGATGCAGAAGTGTACCCATCTGTGCCTCGAGTTTCTGGACCATAGCAAGTGGGACCAGAGTGGCGGAAGGATCCGAGCGAGAGGAGCTCGGGGAAGTGCTACTACCCTGGATAGACTCGACCGGGGTAGTGTCAGTGTGTGCAGAAGCAGCCTGGGAAGCTGCATGAGCATGCTCTATGGTATCTGCCAGGTTCTCACCAAGTGGGACCACCTCCGAGCGGGTCCCTCTGCGTGGAGCCAACTCATTGGCCTGCCCTGTCTGGTGTGCCGGTCAGTGTGCGCTCCTCATCTGACTGGCAGGCAGTGACTATGCCGGACGCCACCTTCTTGGGCGTGGCTCTAGGTGCACGTGGAGCTCGTGCTGTAGTAGCAGTGCCTGGGGGCACGTACTCGGGATCATGCTCATTATCAGAGCCTATCACCAGTCGGGCAGACGGGGCGACAGACTTGGAACGCCCACGTGCGTAAATGCGATCTTGTCTTGGTGCCATGAGAGGTAGTACCTGTAAAGAATCATCATTAGTACTAGAAGGAGCAAACATCACAAGAAAAAAAATGAGACACAATACACATAAATTCAAAGTAGTAATGACAGCTCTGTAGTAGCAGTGAGACACGTCGGACCTGGTGATGGCCCATCGTGAGTATGATGAACCGTCATGAGGTCCGTCATGTAATACTTAACAATTTAGACTATCAGAAGGAAGATCTCTGACTGGTACGATGGTTGTGCAGGATGGACCATCGTGGGCATGACGGTTCGTCACATGTGTCCGTCAGTGGACAGTTAGAAAAAGTATTGAGACCCTTAGGACAGGGGTCTCTGACCGTCACGACGGTTGTGCAGGACAGACCATCGTGGGTATGACGGTCCGTCACATGTGTCCGTCAGTGGACACTTAGAAAAAGTGTTGAGACCCTTAGGACACGGGTCTCTGGCCGTCACGATGGTTGTGCAGGATGGACCGTCGTGGGTATGACGGTCCATCACATGTGTCCATCAGTGGACACTTAGAAAAAGTGTTGAGACCCTTAGGACATGGGTCTTTGACTGTCACGACGTTGTACAGGATGGACAGTCGTGGGTATGACGGTCTGTCACATGTGTCCGTCAGTGGACACTTAGAAAAAGTGTTGAGACCCTTAGGATAGGGGTCTTTGACTGTCACGACGGTTGTGCAGGATGGACCGTCATGGGCATGACGGTCCGTCACATGTGTCCGTCTGTGGACACTTAGAAAAAGTGTTGAGACCCTTAGGACAGGGGTCATGACCGTCACGACTGTTGTGCAGGACGGACCATCATGGGCATGACGGTCCATCACATGTGACCGTCAGTGGACACTTAGAAAAATTATTGATTCCCTTTGGACAGGGGTCTCTGACAACCAAGACGGTTATGCAGGACGGACCGTTGTGGGCATGACGGTCCGTCACATGTATGCGATGGTGGACACTTAGAGAAAACAAGTTATAGGGTGTTGGGACGGACCCTATGACGGTCTGTTGGGGTTACGACGGTCCGTCATCGGGGTTTCGTTCTGTCATTCAGAGACAGAACTGGGGATACCACAATCAACCCATGTGATTCAAACCAAAGACCCAATATTTCCCAAACGCTTTTTAACCTAAATACTTATCAAATTTACAAGGCTAAAGCCCTAATTTCTCGAGTTTTATCAAGGCAGTTCGTGGGACTAATAACCTAGGTTAGACAAGATTTGGTCAAAGATCAAAGACCCACACAAGAAAAAAAAGTATGCTAATAGTAAATAAAAACCAAAATGAAGAGTAAATGGGTAGAGTTCAGAAACACATACCTTGAAATAGGAGAAAACAACACGGAAGTGATGGCACCCAACAAGAAAACTGAGAATCACAGCAGCAGACTCCGACCAAGAAAGGAGATTTGGGATGGAGAAAGGGAGAATGTGGGGAATTTGGGAAGGGAAGGAAGTTGAAAGGGGAGAAAATGGGAGAAAGAGGGAAAGAAACAGTTTAATGAAGGGGTGGGGAGTTTTAAAATGTTTTAAAACTTTTAAAATTCCTTAGTCAGGTCGGGTCGGGTTGCTGGGTAATGAAGTGACGAAACACCAATGAGGGTCCGTCACAGCTGTGACGGTCAGTCATAGGTTCCGTCACATGTGCCCTAATTTTTCAAAAAATCAAGAACATACCTGGAACGACGGAGTAATGCGATGGTCCATCACAGGCGTGACGGTCCGTCGATGTATCCGTCAGTGAATGTGGCAGAGTAATTTTCTGCAGAACTTCCTAGAGATGTGCTACCTGAAAATTGACAACCCATTAGAAAATGCTACCGTTACTAGAAAGAAAACTATAAAGTGGTTAGATGATACATATTGGGTTGCCTCCCAACCAGTGCCATATTTAATGTCGCGGCATGACTGAGGACCCTCGATTACTCAGACTTCATCAAGATGATATGCCTCAATCACCTCATCCGCCGATTCCGCATGACCTATATAGATTTTTAGACGTTGTCCGTTCACCTTAAACCGCACACCTTCCTTGTTTTCCAACTCAACCGCTCCATGAGGGAATAGTTGGGTGATCAAGTAAGGGCCAGTCCATTTGGACTTGAGCTTGCCCGGAAACAAGCGTAATCTAGAGTTGAATAAAAGCACCGAATCCCCAATCATAAACTCTCGTTTCTCAATTTTTAGGTCATGGTACTTCTTCATCTTTTCTTTGTAGAGGGCTGAGCTTTCATAAGCTTTTAGACGAAATTCATCGAGTTCATTTAACCCATTTAACCGTTGTTCTGCAGCTTCGTTCCAGTCCATTTTTAAATTCTTCATAGCCCACATGGCTTTATGCTCTAATTCAACCGCAAGATGACATGCTTTCCCATATACTAGTTGGTATTGGGACATACCTATGGGAGTCTTATACGCTGTCCGGTAGGCCCAAAGAGCATCATCAAGCCTCCTTGACCAATCATTTCTACTAGCGTTCACTGTTTTAGACAAAATCTGTTTGATCTCCCTATTTGATACTTCAACTTGCCCACTAGTTTGAGGATGGTAATGAGTGGCCACATTATGAAGAACCCCATATTTCTCCAATAATCCCTTGAACAATTTGTTGCAAAAGTGGAATCCCCCATCACTAATAATTGCCCGTGGAGTACCAAATCGAGAGAATATATTCTTTTTCAAGAATGCAGTGACACTCTTCCCCTCATTGTTCGCGAGGGCGATAGCTTCCACCTACTTAGATACATAATCAACTGCTACTAAAATATACTTCATTCCATGCTCACAAACGGACCCATAAAGTCAATACCCCAAACATCAAATAAATCAATCACAAGAATGAGGTTTATAGGGAGCTCTTGCTTTCTTGAAATGCCGCCATCTCTTTGGCATCTATCACACGCTCTGGTGAACTCATGAGCATCTTGATGAATAGTTGGCCAATAGTAACCACATTCTAAGATCTTATGAGCAGTCCAGATACCACTATGATGTCCACCAAATGGTGAGGAATGGCATGCCTCTAAAACACTCAACATCTCAACTTCTGGCACACAACGCCGAATAAGACCATCATCACAGCTCCTATATAAGTATGGTTCATCCCAAAAGAACTTCTTCACATCGTATATGAACTTTTTCCTTTGATGAAAGGACAAGTCCGATGGAACAATATCACTAGCTAAGTAGTTCGCAAAATCTGCGAACCATGGAATCAAGTCTTGTGAGGCAGCCAATACATGCTCATCGGGGAACGTGTCATCAATATCAGTCTTATTCCCCAACTCTCTCATAGCTTCATCTTCTAAATGGGACAGGTGATCAGCAACTTGATTTTTGGTCCCTTTTCTATCCCTTACCTCAAAGTCAAATTCTTGCAATAGTAATACCCAGTGAATCAACCTCGGTTTCGCATCCTTCTTTGCCATCAAATATCTCAGGGCTGAATGGTCAGTATGCACTATAACTCTAATACCTAGCAAATAGGAGCAAAATTTTTCAAAAGCAAATACTACTGCAAAGAGCTCTTGTTCAGTTACTGTATAGTTCTTCTGAGCTTCATTGAGGGCTTTACTAGCATAGTAAATGGGATGAAGGATTTTGTCCCTTCTTTGTCCCAATACCGCACCAAGGGCAACCCCACTCGCATCGCACATCATCTCAAATGGACTGCTCCAATCCATAGAAATAATGATAGGTGCAGATACCAATTTTTCTTTTAGCTCGCCGAATACTTTAAGACAGGATTCATCAAAATAAAATTTACAATCTTTCTCCAGCAGTTTGCACAACGGATGTGCAATTTTTTAGAAATCTTTGATGAATCTCCTATAAAAACCTACATGCCCAAGAAAGCTTCTCACACCTTTTACAGAGATAGGTGGAGGAAGTCTCTCTATTACCTCGACTTTGGCTCGATCAACCTCTATGCCCTTTTCTGAAATGCGATGGCCCAAAACAATACCTTCTTTCACCATGAAGTGGCATTTTTCCTAATTGAGTACTAAATTGCAGTCTTCACATCTCTTAAGAACCTCAGATAAATGGCTAAAACACCGCTCCAATGATTCACCAACCACAGAAAAATCATCCATAAAAATCTCAATAGTATCTTCCACCATGTCGGAGAATATTGACATCATACATCTTTGAAATGTGGCGGGTGCATTGCACAACCCAAACGGCATTCTCTTGAACGCAAAGGTCCCATATGGACAAGTAAAAGTGGTTTTCTCTTGATCTTCTGGTGCAATAGAAATCTGATTATACCCCGAATAACCATCAAGAAAACAGTACCACCCTTTTCCAGTGAGTCTATCCAACATCTGATCCATGAAGGGCATGGGAAAATGGTCATTTTCGATCCATGCATTTAATTTCCGGTAATCCATACACACCCTCCATCCAGTCACCGGTCTCATTGGAACAAATTCATTTTTTTAATTGGGGACCACAGTCATTCCCCCTTTCTTAGGTACACACTGCACAGGGCATACCCAACTACTATCGGTGATCAGATATATTACTCCAGCATCCAACCATTTTATGATTTCCTTCATCACGACCTCTTGCATAGGTGGATTTAAGCGTCTCTGGTGCTCAATACTTGGCTTATGATCGGGCATAAGCTGAATTTTATGAGAAAAAATACCAGGAGGGATCCCAATAATGTCCGCAATAGTCCACCCAATAGCTCTTTTCAACCTTTTTATCACTTTCACCAAACTCTCAACTTGTTGTTCATTCAGGTCTGATGCAATGATTACCGGCAATGTGTCACCGTTTACTAAGAATTCATACCTGAGATGAGGTGGGAGAGCTTTTAGTTCTAACTTTGGAGCCTCCTCTATAGATGGTTTCGCGGGTGGAGACTCGCGATTCTTCATGTCTAGCTCATACTTCTTTGATTTAAACCGAACATTACCACGATCAAGACCAGCGACTAATGACCCATATTCTTCAATGCAATCATTATCAAAATTCATTATCACTGCCGCCAGTGCTTCTACACCTAGACGTTCTTCTATTTGTGTCTCAGGTGACTTACCAACTTTGTAGGATATAGCAGATACTGATTGGAGCTCACCACTCTGTCTCATGGACCTACAAATGTTGAAGGTCACTTCTTTATTGTTCAACCGAAATTTCATTTGTCCCTTTTCCATATCAACTAAGTCTCTACCCGTAGCAAGGAATGGCCTCCCAAGAATAATAGGTACCTCAAAATCGACTTCACAATCAAGAATAACAAAATCTGCCGGAAATATGAACGACTCCACTTTTACTAGCACATCATGGAGTATCCCTATAGGCCTTTTTACTGTTCGATCGGCCATCAGTAGCCGCATCGCAGTGGAATTTTGATCACCCAAACCCAACTTCTTGTAAATCGAGAGGGGCATGAGATTTATGCTTGCCCCCAGATCACATAATGCTTTCGCAAAATGTAATAACCCGATTGTACAAGGAATAGTGAACACACCCGGATCTTCTTTCTTTTGCACTAAAGATCTTGTAGCAATAGCACTACACTGCTGCATTCTATCATCATCCTCAAAAGTGACCGATCTTTTCTTTGTAACCATATCTTTCATAAACTTGGCATAACCGGGCATTTGTTCCAGAGCTTCTACCAAAGGGACATTGATAGAAAGCTGCTTCAACATTGTTATAAAACGCCGATATTTAGCATCCTCGGTCTTTTTCACTAATATTTGAGGAAAGGGGGGGGCTAGGCATGGGAGTTACCTTTTTAGGCACTTCAGCATCTTTTTCAGTGTTATCTTCTACTTCATCACTAACCTCTACCACTTTATCATTATCTCTCATCACCTATTCCACACTAGACGGCATAGGTGGGTCAATAGTTTGTTTACCACCACAAGTAGTAATTGCCATACAGTGTCCATCATTATTCGGATTTTGGACAGTGTTGTTGTGCAGTGTGCCCGGTTGCCGTGTGTTCACAGACGCAGATAATTGGGCCATTTGCAATTCAAGCTGCTTAATCGATATGGCATGTGTATTGACTTTCTATCCAATACCCGCTACATCACTCCTTAACTCTTTCGTGTGCTCATCACTAGCATCGAACCTCCTCCTCATCTTGTGCAACATATCCTCAACTCGCGCCATACTACCTCCACCATCCCTAGGAGCAACTGCACGATTTTGAGGAGGAACATAGGGCCCACTCCTATCATTTCTGTTACCATATTTACCCCTGTTAAAGTTGTTGTCGCAGTTGTAATTTCCATCACGGACATAATTACTCTCACGGTTATAGTTACCATAGTTTCGACCTTGATTCCCTTGACCTCAGCGCCAATTCTCCTGGTTGGAGCCTTGGGCATTCGGTCGGAAACCCCACGTCTGTTCATTTACTGCATAGGAATCTTCCTCATAATAATATTCATCAGTTGGTGGGGGTGGTTTAGACAAGTATTTCACTGCGTTTATCTTTTCTGCACCCTAGTGACATGTTTTAACACCAACCCAAGCTGAGTTCTCATCTGTGCCATCTCTTCACGAATCTCATCTGTGGCTGGGTTGTGTGTGGATTGCACTGCAAAGGTATTTCTCCCAGTATCTGACTTCCTAGTACTCCATGCTTTATTATTCCGGGAGATTTTCTCTAATTTTTCGGCAATTTCAGCATAAGGACACTCCTCATAAGAACCACCTACTATAGTATCCAATACCGCTTTATTATTATCATCCTGTCCCCGATAGAAGTATTCTTTCAGTGACTCATCATCTATGCGGTGATTGGGGACACTTCTCAATAATGAAGTGAACCTATCCCAAGAACTGCTAACTAACTCTCCTGGTAGTACCACAAAGTTGTTCACTTTGTCTTTGTGATCTAGTTTCTTGGAGACCGGGTAGTAACGTGCTAAGAAAACGTCCCTTAGTTGGTTCCAAGTGAAAATTGAATTATAAGGTATCTTAGTGAACCAAATAGCAGCCTCTCCCGTCAGTCAGAGAGGAAATACTCTTAGCCCTATTACATCCAAATTCAAACTAGGCTTCCCTACACAACTTTTACACACTGCCCTCACCTTAGCTATATGGGCATGTGGGTCCTCAGACGGTAGTCCTGAAAACAAACCTCTAGCAGTGAGCATTTGCATTAGACTACTAGTGACTACAAAGGTGTGACCTTCTGGTAGAGGGGGCAAGACAAGTGGCCCATCAGAATCTGCAATATTATCATAACCTCTGTAGTATTCTTGAGGACGTGGAGCGGGATTTTGTCCCCTTTGTGCATCTTGACCAGGATTATCAGGTAATAATAGACCATGAGCATCAACTGGAGCTGGGATGTTCTGGTTTGTATCATCATCATTTATACCCTAGTTTCGATTCATATTGCGTAGTGTACGCTCTAACTCGTGATCGTAGGGAAACAAGGGTTCTCTTCCTCTCCGTGTATTTAGCATACAAGGACGTTAGTTCTGCAAAAATAAAAAACAACAGAAAAAGTAAAATCAGGAAAATATTGACTAAACTTGAGTAATAAGTTTAAGTTAATCTAAAAGCTACTTTCCCCGGCAGCAGCGCCAAAATTTGATACGCTCAAACTTACTTCTCAAATAAGAAGTAAAGCGGTCGTATCAAGTAAAGAACCCAACTGATGAGGTTGGGATCGATCCCACAAGGAAAATAGTTATGACTTAACTTTATTCTATTATTACTATTATTTAGCCAACTATCTTCCGAGAAAACAAAAGACAAATAGGGGGGGGGGGTTATTTCTAAATTAATGAAAATGATTAACTAAATAAAAATGAACAACTAACAGATTCATCTTTCGGAGTTTAATCAAATTATAAAAGTAACTAGGGCTTAAGTGTTCCCCACAGGTTCCTAACATGGTAAATCTAACTATAACAATTCTATCCTAATATCTTGCATGTAAAGTGATAAGTTATGTATCTCTAAATCCTTGGTCTGGCATCTAGAGAATTTCACTCCGCACCTTGGTCCGGCTACGTGTGTTGCTATACTAACCCTTATCTTTACCTCATATTAAGCATTGTATTCGGTATTTTACTAAGTTATTAACTCGTACCAACCAATACTAGCCTATTAGATAGTCTACACTAAATCTATGTTGATAATTCTTTTCCTATTATCTACCTCCTTGGTCCGGCAAGTAGCATTAAGGCGAGTTCTAACGTTGGCCATCCGTTAAAAATACTTCTACACGAAAGAATTATCAATACATGCAAGACACCATTCTAGAATTGTTATTTTAGTTAGATTTTACCTTGTTATTCACCCATGGTTCCCACAACCCTAGATATGGGGTTTAGTTACCCATGTTCATAATTACACAATTCATATTGTTAATGGAAGAATTCATGCACTTACTTTTATGAGAACGAATAAATTCCAGAATTTAACTTGATTAATCAAGAAAATCCCCAACAATCAATTCCGGGAAAAGTTCTTAATTCCCAAAATCGGGAGTTCAATACTATAACAAGAGAACTAAAAATTATCAAAAAGTCTAACCCCAAAAACGAGGTTTTTCAAACTATTTATAATAAAAACAAAACCTAATCAAAGAAGGATTCTATTTACTAAAAATCTTCCCAAACGCGTCTGGTTCGACGGACCACGTGACGGACCGTCATGGACACGACGAACCGTCATGGCCTCCGTCATCCCATACTTCACACATTCTTCTTCTACTTTCTTCATTCCCCTCGACGGACAGGTATGATGGACCGTTTCAAGCACGACGGTCCGTCGAGGGTCTCCGTTCCAAAATACTTGAACTTCTTGGAATTTGGGTACTGGTACTACTTCTCTGATCATGACGACGAACAAGCAGGACGGACCATCGTGGCTATGAAGGTCCGTCATGGACTTCTGTAATCCCACACTTGGTCAGACTTCCCCATCTTCCTTCAGCAGCTTGTCTCCTCACTACGATGCCACCTACGGACCGTCACAGCCTCGACGGACCATCATATGTTTCGTAGGTGATCTCTTCTGCATTTTTTCTCAAAAACTTCCGCGTTCATCCTTGGACAGATTTTCTGCAAACAAAGAGAAACTTACATAAAAATCAACACAAAAAGGCTTTCGACACACACTAAACTTAAGGAAAAAGCATTAGAAATACCGTGAAACCACGGTACATCAAGACCCATACTGGCATGCCGGACACTCTCATCTCATGAGAGTTACGTGAACCTCCGCCCTTCCCGAAGGAAGGCATCACCGCTCATAGCTAGCCTATCAGTGCTCTATATAAAGTTCAATTACATTAATCTCATACATCATGGAAGCTGGCTTCTAGCATGAGGACATCATAGCTCATTAGATGATTTCTCATCTCATCATTAGTATTAACTATGCATTAACTTCAATACATTCATTAGAGTGTTCACAGAGACTGGTCTCTTCATTAACTTTACAGTCTTATAGGTGAGTACGTTTTGGTAACATTTACTTAGGCTCCTTTGAAATTTCTCTCATCTTTCACATTAGCCTCTTATAATGTTGTCACCACATTCATTAGCTTTAGCACATTTACTCTTCATAATTGCTCACCCCTCTACGCGAATGTTTCTTTAATCATATACCAATGCAATTGGCCTTTTAGTGTATTTCACACTCCTACTTAACCCTTTTGGGATATCATCATTCCTCACATATCATCTTAGGTTCATTTTTTAACGTATGCTGGACTTATGAGTCCACACACACAAGCCATGAGGCTTCATTCATAGTTCATTTAAGTGATTCATAATGTCCATGATTTTGTGGTACAAGACTTATGCATCTTGTAAGTATATCGAAGACTCAATTTAATTCTTATAGACAACATTCGTTAATTATTTAAATCACGCAAGACTTATGTGTCAATACAGAATTTGGGCGAGGGAACCCGGTTTCGCATCCATTGAACAACACTTAGCCATTTTCCTTAATTTCAATTTTTGTGTCCTTTGGCTTGGGGATCCAGGTTCGATCCCCAATGCTAACGTAAATTTTTTCTTTCTTTCTTTTGCTTCACTTTTAGTTTAGGCAGCTTGCTGAGGGCGTGGGATCGATTCCCCACGACCCCATATATATATATATAAATTTTTTCATTGTTACCCTCTCCTTTGCTCTCAATTTCACTACTGTCCAAGGGGTAGTGGGATCGATCCCCCACAGCCCCCTATTTTTGTTATTAATTTTTCTGCAGTCGCTGAGGGGCGTGGGTACGATTCCCCACGACCCCATATATATATTATTATTATTTATAAGTAGGGGTCTTCCGTGTCATGGGATCGAAACCCCACGACAACATTTTGTTAATCCCCTTTTTCCTTGTGAAATTCGCCAAACCCAGCCCCCAGTTCGAGCCCCGTCTAGCGTATTTTTTTTGTTTATTTATTAAGGTATGCCTTAGTGAGGTCTTCGGTTTGATCCCTGCAGACCTCAACTATTTTTTTTAATTTTCTTGATGTCCAAAATTTCCAGAAACTATCTACAGCCTATTTCCAGGTTCTGGAAATTCGTTTCACGATTTTATACATCATTTTACAGGTCATTTGAGCATTTGTGTCTTAGTCATTCGTTAGGGTTCTTAAGACAAGTTAGAGGAATGATTTGGTGATTTGTTTTAACTAGAATTGATAGCATTTCAACCATATGAATATCACCATTTAGGAACATCTAATTACACATAAAACACGAGTTATTCTATGCTATAAGCATACTAAAACAGAGGCTCAAATTCATGGTCACAACCCTGCACACATACATTCATGTCTACATTCATATTTTGGAAAAAAACACAAAAAAAACATAAGCACATAATCAGGAATACATACTCGAAACGAAATCATCACCACACACACAGTAGCCCAAAATTCTACCAACAAGCATACAAACCTAAGATCATTGGGAGCTAGTGACAGGGAACATGTAATGGGGAACAACCCTAGTTTTCGGAGTAGATTATGAGACTTAAGGGTCTCTTGGGAAAAGGACCAAGAAGAAGAAAACCCATACCTGATTTCACGTCGTTCAACACTTGAACTTGCTGCCCAAAAACCACCACCAATTCACGTCCACCAAAAATCTCACACCTTATCCGACTAGAAATTTCGTTAACTTTTCATTTCTTAGATTAACTTGTTCGTTTTGTATTTTTGTAAGTTCTTCAAGTGGGAAGAACTTTTGTTTTGTTTTCTGCTTTGTAAAGTAGAGAGAAAAATGTGAATTTGATAGAGAGGCAGACGTGAGAGATAGATAAATAGGCGTGAAAGAGAGAAGTTTGAGGTAGTGTTCTCTTAGAACTAGGACTTGTTGGCAAGACTTAGTCAAATTAATTAATAATTAATAATTAATAAATAAAATCTGATTTCCCTTCTTTTTTTTAAAAATCAGGCATTAATTATTAATTTATTAAATTAATCTACCAATATAAATAAAACAAATTAAATCATTGCTCCCACCTAGGTTCGAACCTGGGTGGAGCAAGATTTTGCTAAAAGGGCAATTTCGGTGCTCTCTACCCAAAATGCCCCTACACCATATTAATTAAATAATTAATTACATATTTAGGGTAATTACGATACTACTCTTAACATGGAAAAAGTCCATTTTATCCCTAGACCCTTCAAACTTAAGATTTCCCCTTTTTAAGTCCGGTAAAGACTCATACGAGTAAAGCTTCATATTCGGGAGCCCTACATGGCTGGACCCAACCTTTCCTAGATCAACTAACTCCCCAAGTTAGTTGGCTTGGCTGTCGCAAGGGTTCAGAGGTCTGGTTCTACGCGCATTAATCAGTGTGAACCCAGTCTAATCGTAAGCATTCTAGATACACTAAACATTACTTAGCATATTAATTTTTAGGGTTGTTACATTATTCCCCCCTTAGGAACATTCGTCCCCGAATGAAACTTCTTATAATCTAGCACAATGTCAGTCATATCATAAAATAACCACCATGCATAGTCAAGAAGTAACAATAAAGAATGGAGAGATAAAGAAACTTAGACTTAAGAGTAGGAAGTCTAACCTCAAGAGCTGAAAAGATGAGGGTAGCGGGATATCATATCGGACTCGGCCTCCCACATAGCACCCTCAACAAGATGATTCCTCCACAATACCTTCACTGTGGTAATCTCCTTGTTTCTCAGACGCTTGACCTGTTTGTCTAAGATCTCAACAGGTACCTCCTCATAGGACAAGTCTTCATCAGCCCCCAAACCTTCCACAGGTTGAATCGATGCTAGATCACCTAGGCACTTCTTTAACATGGATACATGAAAGGCTTGATGGATAGAATCTAGCTCCACAGGCAATGCTAACTCATAGGCCACCTCACCCACACGCTGTAGGATCTCATATGGACCAACATACCTCGAACTCAACTTCCCCTTCCTGCCAAACCTCATCACCCCCTTCATAGGTGATATCTTCCAATAGACCTGGTCACCAACATCAAACTCTAAGGTCCGTTTCCTGTTATCTTCATATGACTTCTGCCAACTGTAAGTAGTAGCCAACCTGTCCCTAATCACTCTGACCTTTTCTAAGGCCTCGTGAATGATATGTGGACCCAGAATGGATGACTCTCCAACCTTGAACCACCCAAATAGAGACCTACACCTCCTACCATACAGTGCCTCAAACGGTACCATCCCAATGCTGGAGTGATATCTCTTATTATACGAGAACTCTATCAAAGCCAGATGGTCGTCCCAACTACCTCTGAAGTCAATCACACACACTCTTAACATGTCCTCCAATGTCTGAATGTTGCGCTCTGCCTGCCCATCACTCTGAGGATGAAAGGCAGTACTAAGCTTTACCTGCGTGCCTAAGCTCTTCTGGAAGGATCACCAGAAATGTGAAGTGAACTGAGATCCTCTATCTGAAATAATAGACAAAGGAATACCATGCCATCTCACAATCTCATCAATGTAGAGTCTCGCATAATCCTCGGCTCTGTAACTAGATTTAACAGGGATAAATTGGGCAGACTTAGTCATCCTGTCTACAATAACCCATATGGAGTCATGCTATCTCCTAGTCCTCGGAAGACCAACCACGAAGTCCATATTAATGGCCTCCAACTTCCAAGTCGGAACCTCAATAATCTGAGTTAGACCGCCAGGCTTAAGATAACCTGTTGAAAATTAGGACATTTGGCCATATATTCTGTAATGTCCTTCTTCATGCCATCCCACCAATAGATCTACTTAAGATCATGATACATCTTGGTGGAACCTTGATGTATGGAATATCTGGAACCATGGGCCTCTGCCACAATCCTGCTTCGCAAATCATCCACATCTGGTACACACAGCCTGTCCTGGTACCTAAGTATACCGTCACCTCCCAAAGTAAAAGACTCATTCATTTTTATCAGCACTGAGTCCTTTAACTCCATCAAAACAAGATTAAGATGCTGACCCTTTTTGACCTCAACTACCAAGGATGATTCAGAACTAGGATGAACTGAAACACCCCCGCTAATAGAAGCCATCAAACGCACATACAGTCTGGCCAGTCTGTGTATATCCTTCACCAACTCCTTCTTCTCATCATCAATGTGGGTTGTACTCCCCATGCTCAACCTTGTCAAAGCATCAGCTACAACATTTGCTTTACCTGGATGGTAGTGAACACTCACATCATAGACCTTCAACAGCTCCAACCATCTCCGCTGATGTATATTTAACTCTCTCTGTGTGAACACGTACTAGAGACTCTTGTGGTCTGTGAACACATCCACTTGCACTCCGTACAAGTAATGCCTCCACAACATCAATGCAAAGACCATATCTGCCAACTCCAGTTCATGAGTGGGATAATTCTTCTCATGAACCTTGAGTTGTCTGGATGCATAGGCTATCCCCTTACCACCCTGCATAAGAACACAACCCAAACAAACCCTAGATGCATCAGAATTGTAATTCTCACCACACTTAGGCAAAGTAAGCGTGCTGAAGTGAGTCTGTACTGGAGCTCCTGGAAACTCTTCTCACAAGTCTCCGTCCATTCGAACTTGGCCTTCTTCTTAGTCAAAGCTGTTAGTGGGGCAGCATTGGAAGAAAAACCCTCCACGAACCTGCGATAGTAACTAGCCAATCCCAGAAAGCTACGGATATCGGTGGGAGTAAGAGGTTTTGGCCAGTTCTTCACAGCCTCAGTCTTCCTGGGGTCCACCTCCACACCCTGATCGGACATAACATTACCCAGGAAGGTCACTAATCTAATCCAGAATTCACACTTGCTGAATTTGGCATACAACTGATGTTGTCTAAGTACCTGCAAGGTTAGTCTCAAATGTTGTTCATGCTCTTCCTTGTTCCTAGAGTATATGAGGATATCATCAATGAATACTATGACAAAAGAATCAAGGTATTCACGAAAGACTCGGTTTATGAGGTCCATAAATGCAGCTGGTGCATTAGTGAGACCAAATGACATGACTAAGAACTTATAATGACCATAACGGGTACGAAAGGCTATCTTTGGGATATCTACATCCCTAACCCTAAGCTTATGATACCCTGAACAAAGATCAATCTTAGAGAAGAAACTAGACCCTTGGAGCTGATCGAACAAGTCATATATTCTGGGAAGTGGATACTTATTCTTTATAGTGACTTTGTTGAGCTACCGATAATCGATACACATTCTAAGGGTTCCATCCTTCTTTTTCACAAACAACACTGGAGCGCCCCAAGGGGATATGCTCAGCTGAATGAAACCCTTATCAGTGAGATCTTTTAACTGCAGCTTCAACTCTTTGAGTTCAGCTGGAGCCATTCTGTAAGGAGGAATTGAAATTGGTTTAGTATAGGGTTCTAAGTCGATACCAAAGTCAGTCTCTCGAGGGGGAGGAACTCCAGGCAAATCATGAGGAAATATATCTTGGAACTCATTCACTACAGGCATTGAGTCTATGGAAGGAATATCATGATCTAAATCATTAACACTCACAATATGACACATTAACCCCTTGGACATCATTTTATTGGCCTTAAGGATCGAAATCAAGGGATTAGGATGACTCGAG
Organism: Solanum sitiens; assembly: GCA_016801875.1. Taxonomy (NCBI): domain Eukaryota; kingdom Viridiplantae; phylum Streptophyta; class Magnoliopsida; order Solanales; family Solanaceae; genus Solanum; species Solanum sitiens. The sequence continues at coordinate 39,860 of JABWTJ010001097.1, read as the reverse complement.
TTGTACCCCTCCCAGACCAGCTCTTCTTCATTAGGGAAACGAAATCTCACAACCCTACTACGACAATTCATACAAGCATAACGACTATGAAGCAAGTCCATGCCAAGAATAACATCAAAATCATGCATTGGTAACTCAACCAAGTCTGCACACATAGTCTTACCACATACAACTATTGGGTAATCCTTGTATACTCTATCAGTTCTTACATTTTCTCCTAAAGGTACACTAACCACTATAGGATCATGCAGAACTTCAGGCAATATCTCAAAAGCGAGAGCAAGCAAAAGAGTTACAAAGGAAAGCGTAGACCCTGGATCAAGTAAAGCATAAACAGAAGTTGAGAATACTTGCAGCATACATGTGACCACATCAGCGGACTTCTCCTGCTCCTCCCTGCCCTTCAGGGCGTAGAACTTGTTCCTCTTAGGAGGCTCGACTGCTGCTGTACCCTATGGATTAGGCCTAGGCTGAGCATTACCTCCTGCCTGACCCCTGTTCTGTGGGCACTCATTAACCATGTGCCCGCTCTTACCGCAACCGAAGCAGGCATTAGTGCCTTGTCTGCATTGTCCAGTGTGAGCACGGCCCCACTTAGCATAGTCCTTTCTAGGACGCTGCACATCACCTCCATTGCCCTTCTTGGGCTCGGGTCTGCCTCCTCTATGTGCTGCACTCCTCTGAAAGTTAGAGTTCCCTGAACTCTGTTGCCCCTTTTTGAACTTGGGCTGCTCACGGACGCCGAAGTTGTTCCTGTTGCCTCCATTGCTAAGACCTGCTTGATCAGAAGGCTTAGGCCTCCTAGCATCACGGACGCCCCTCTTCTTCCGGTTGTCCTCTACCTGCTGGACATGCACCATCAGCCTGGAGAAGTCCATGTTATCGTAGAGCATCGCAGCCCGACACTCCTCCTTCAGATCTCCTGTGATTCCTATGAGGAACCTACTCATCTCATCCATGCTGTTAGATACAAGGGAAGTAGCATACCTGGACAGTTTAACAAACTTAAGGGAATACTCTCTGTCTATCATAGATCCTTGCTTAAGGTTGATAAATTCCTCAACCTTGGCCTCCCTCATCTCCCTGCGGAAGAATCTCTCCATGAAGGCTGTCTTAAATAGCTCCCAAGTGACCGGAACTCCGCCCAAATCTCGGCTATCCTGCCACATCTTGCACCAAGTCTGTGCAACATCCTTGAGCTGATAGGAAGCCAACTCAGCCTTCTCAGTATCTGTGGTCTCCATGGCCACCAAAATCTTGTGTACCTCATCCATGAACTCCTCGGGATCCTCTGAAGTCTTGGACCCTATGAAAATAAGAGGATTCATCCTCGTGAAGTCTCGTGGCCTATCAGCCATGCTACGTACCGGTGGGTTCTCCCTCTAAACATTCTGCCGGTTGACCTGGGCAGTCATGGCCTGTGCCTGCATAGTGATGGCCTGTGCCATCTGGGACAGAGATGCCCGCACCTCCGCATCAATCAACCCAGCTGGGTTAACCGGCATAGCCACTCCTTCAGCTGAAGCCTGGGGTGGAACCTGATTGCCCCCAGCAGCTGCTCCTCCTGTCCTCTGACCAACGTTCCTCCTAGTATTCATTCTCTGAAAAAAATAAGAATTGACGTTACACACGCTCATAACACCAAGAAATCAGACATTAGGAAAAGCACGATAAGATCAGAAGAAGGGAAATTTTCCTACGCATCATGCAGTCTCTAATTCGGGATAGTGGTGCACTTCACTACCATGACTTAGAAACTACTCAATGTTGTTGATGTGAACTTATTATCCTAAGAAGTTAACCTAGTGCTCTGATACCAACTTTGTCACGACCGGAATCTGGACCCCAGACGAGACCGACGTCGTTGACCTCTCAGAGGTCGCAGATAAGCCTACATACGTCATTGTTACTTCATCTAGGTTAATTTTAGCGGAAAATTTGAATTTTTTGTTTTCTTATTTCATGTGAAACATATTATACTTAACATCATAGGCGTGCACAAATCAACCATCTAATATAGAAATAATAAAATGAAAGAAGCAGTTCATAATTGCATTAAACGTATTCTTGCCAAAATGGCACCAATATAAAGTCTGAAATGAAATGGGAAATGAAACACTAGTCGAATATGCTCCACTAGCTAAAGCCTACATCTAAGTTAGATAATAACAGTAGACATCCTCGAAAGCATGAGGGCCTACCAAATACGGATGAAAGCTCCACGTCCGGATAGCTGTAACGTCGTGCTGTAAGCTCTAACGTCCACCTGTTCCTGCACCTAAAAATAGATATTTGTATGGGATTAGTACACACTTGTACTAAGTATGGGTATATGCAAGCACACACCAAGGACATGCATGAGTAAGAATATATCTTTCCTAACAACATGATTTATGGAAAGTAAAGTCAGTGGACTTGCCAAATTTGGATTAGGAAAGTCATGCCATGAGAGTAACATCCATCATCATACTTATCATTTTGCAAGCAACACATAACATATTACACGTATCATATCCCGTAGTTCATATCATTCTTTCATATTCCATGATTTCTTGGAATCATGGACTTGACATTAGGACTTCCCAAAATGAGGGCTCAACATATGGGACCTCAACTAAGGAGCCCTCTTTAGCAAACACAGAGTCTGCTTCATTCATTCATACGTACTTTATTTTCATTCATTCATATACTAGTGCAATCACTAGTCATACCTAGGATGTAGTTTAAAACTCTCATCAGGTTTGCTGTGCAATGACTTAGAATAACCTAGTGTCATTACTTGAGTCTAGCTCACCTCCTGATCATCCTATCCTAACACCTTTGGTATCGTTCATTTAATTGTGTGCATCATTTGAGGCTTCCCTCATTCTTTCTTTGGGAACTTTAACCTTAACCGACATAGATCATGTGAGCATCATGAAATCCAGTGTGTAATGCCCACACCGAAAAAGGTGGAATCACCGGCCAAAGTTAACCAAAACATGCTAGCGTATATAGGGAATTGAACCCTGCTAGATCCCTATGTTGGCAGTATAGGTTCAAACACTAGGAGATATAAGGATACCCATACCCGGCATGCCGAACAGTATCATCTCATGAGAGTTACGTGAACCTCCGCCCTTCTCGAAGGAAGGCATCACCGCTCATAGCTAGCCTATCAGTGCTCTGTATAAAGTTCCATTACATTCAACTCATACATCATGGAAGCTGGCTTCTAGCATGAGGACATCATACCTCATTAGATGATTTCTCATCTCATCATTAGTATTAAGTATGCATTAGCTTCAATACATTCATTAGAGTGTTCATAGAGACTGGTCTCTTCATTAACTTTACACTCTCATAGTTGAGTACATTTTGGTAACATTTACTTAGGCTCCTTTGAGATTGCTCTTATATTTCACATTATCCTCTTATCATGTTGTCACCACATTCATTAGCTTTAGCACATTTACTCTTCATAATTACTCACCCCTCTACGTGAATGTTTCTTTCGTCATATGCCAATGCAATTGGCCTTTTAGTGTATTTCACACTCTTACTTAACCCTTTTCGAATCTCATCATTCCTCACATAACATCTTAGGTTCATTTTTATAACGTATGCTGGACCTATGAGTCCACACACACAAGCCACGAGGCTTCATTCATAGTTCATTTAAGTGATTCATTATGTCCAAGATTTTGTTGTACAAGACTTATACATCTTCTAAGTATATCGAAGTCTCAATTTAATTCTTACAGACAACATTCGTTAATTATTTAAATCACGTAAGACTTATGTGTCAATACATAATTTGGGCGAGGGAACCCGATTTCGAATCCATTAAACAACACTTAGCCATTTTCCTTAATTTCAATTTTTGTGTCCTTTGGCTTGGGGATCCAGGTTCGATCCCCAATTCTAACATAATTTTTTTCTTTCTTTTGCTTCACTTTTAGTTTATGCAGCTTGCTGAAGGCGTGGTATCGATTCCCCACGACCCCATATATATATATATATATATATATATATATATATATATATATATTATAATTGTTACCCTCTCCTTTGCTCTCAATTTCGCTACTGACCAAGGGGTAGTGGGATCGATCCCCCACAGCCCCCTTTTTTTGTTATTAATTTTTCTGCAGTCGCTTAAGGGCGTGGGATCGATTCCACATGACCCCATATATATATATATATATATATATATATATATATATATATATATATATATATATATATATATATATATTATTCTTTTATAAGTAGGGGTCTTCCGTGTCGTGGGATCGAAACCCCACGACAACATTTTGTTAATCCCCTTTTTCCTTGCGAAATTCGCCAAACCCAACCCCCAGTTCGAGCCCAGCCTAGCGATTTTTTTTTTTGTTTATATATTAAGGTATGCCTTAGTGAGGTCTTGGGTTCGATCCCTGCAGACCTCACCTATTTGTTTTTTATTTTTTTGACGTCCAAAATTTCCAGAAACTATCTACAGCCTATTTCCATGTTTTGGAAATTTATTCCACGATTTTATGCATCATTTTATAGGTCATTTGAGCATTTGTTTCTTAGTCATTCGTTAGGGTTCTTAAGACAAGTTAGAGGAATGATTTGGTGATTTGTTTTAACTAGAATTGATAGCATTTCAACCATATGAATATCACCATTTAGGAACATCTAATTGCACATAAAACACGAGTTATTCTATGCTATTAGCATGATAAAACAGAGGCTCAAATTCAGGGTCACAACCCTGCACACATACATTGATGTCTACATTCATATTTTTGAAAAAAATACAAAAAAGATAAGCACATAATCATGAATACATACTCGAAACGAGATCATCACCACACACACAGTATCCCTAAATTCTACCAGCAACATAGCAACCTAAGATCATTGGGAGCTAGTGACAGGGAACATGTAATGGGGAACAACCCTAGTTTTCGGAGTAGATTTATCTGAGAAGGGTCTCTTGGGAAAATTACCAAGAGGAAGAAAACCCATACCTGATTTCACGTCGTTCAACACTTGAACATGCTGCCCAAAAATCACCACCGATTCACGGCCACCAACAAATCTCACACCTTATCCGACTAGAAATTTTGTTAACTTTTCGTCGTTAGATTAACTTGTTCGTTTGTATTTTTGTAAGTTCTTCAAGTGCGAAGAACTTTTGTTTTGTTTTCTTCTTTGTAAAGTAGAGAGAAAAACGTGAAGTTGAGAGAGAGGCAGACGTGAGAGATAGATATATAGGCGTGAAAGAGAGAAGTGTGAGGTAGTATTCTCTAAGAACTAGGACTTATTGGCAAGACTTAGTCAAATTAATTAATAATTAATAATTAATATATAAAATCGGATTTCCCTTTTTTTTTAAAATCAGCCATTATTTATTAATTTATTAAATTAATCTACCAATATAAATAAAACAAATTAAATTATTGCTCCCACCTAGGTTCGAACCCGGGTGGAGCAAGATTTTGCTAATAGGGCAATTTCGGACCTCTCTACCCAAAATGCCCCTCCACCTTATTAATTAAATAATTAATTATATATTTAGGGTAATTATGATACTACCCTTATCCTGGAAAAAGACCATTTTACCCCTAGACCCTCCAAACTTAAGATTTCCCCTTTGTAAGTCCGGTAAAGACTCATCCGAGTAAATCCTCATATTCGGTAGCCCTACATGGCTGGAACCAACATTTCCTTGCTCACCTAACTCCCCAAGTTAGTTGGCTTGGCTGTCGTAAGGGTTCAGAGGTCTGGTTCTACGCGCATCAATCCGTGTGAACCCGGTCTAATCATAGGCATTCTAGACACACTAAACATTACTTAGCATATTCACTTTTAGGGTTGTTACATTTTTGAATCTCAATAATGAATTAACAGGATCAGGAATAGTTGTATAGGTTATAGGATCAGATTACTTGTGGCTCCAGGGATATTGTGTTTGTACAGGTCATAGACTAAGTTTACAGTACTGGCACTTCTGGAAACTCAAATGTTGCAATATTATACAGTACTAGAAATTTTTGAAACTAAGCTACTGCAATATGCTATAATGAGCTATCCATCTATCAACCTTGTTTCAGAATTATTTTGCTTTTACTTCATTCACTTATAGTAAAAGCAACCACCAACTGTAGATATCTATTACTTTTGCTGTTGTTGCTTAATTCTTAGAACGCGTGAGATATGTTGAAGATCAATGAGCTCATGATTTACAGATGTCATGCTAGTTTTGTTGCTTGAACTTGGATGATACCAAATTCACATTTTGTTGACTTACAATGACGTGGAAATGAAAGGTGGAAAATTACTACATTGGAGAATTGTATCAGTCAAGTAGATTACAATTGTTTTGGTGTTAAGACTTGTTAATTGAAGGGAGATATATTTAGAAGTGCTTGATGCAGCGACCATGTCTTGCTTTTTTCCTGCTCTTGCTAAATGACTTATTTGCAAGCAACATGCCCCCTCCCCCGTTGCTTTAACCATACATTTGTCAACAACTTTTTGTGGGCATTAATTATTGAATTGTAGTGCACAAAATTTGGTTTCTGCTCTGCAATCTTTTCAGTTTGCTGCTTCTTTAAATGTCTAGTGATGCTTGTCCTCTACAATCAATATTATGTGCATTCAACTTGTCAAGTACAGGTAATATGTACTTATAATTTTAAATAGGCACTACCTTCTACCAATCAATTAGATCATAAGGCTAAAGTATTATATTTGCTTTTTCTAGGCAAGCTACCCTAATTTTGTTGGTTTACAAACTACAGGAAAGATATCAAAGAGATTCAAACAAAGCGAGAAGAATGAATCAATCAACAATATTAAAGAAAAAAGGTTCGAATCCAAACAAAGTTCAAAGTCCAATGAAGAATCTGGATGTTGATATGTATTATCGATCAAGTGCTGAATTGGCCAACAAATTCAAGATTAAGAGAGAACAACTTGCAAATGAACGCACTGATAAAGCTAAGAAAGAGAACGCACCAATACTAAATAAAAAGAAGAATTCTGAGGGTTTTGTTCCACAACAAGGAAAGATTAAATTAATTGGGCACAAATCAGTAATTCAATCGTCTTCAAGGGAAGATCTTAGAACCTCACATATGACTGCAGGGAAAGGACAAACTAAACAGAGGTTATCTGAATCTGAAGAGTCCATTCAAGATAAATGAATTAAACTTCCTATGAACTCTAGGTTCCAAACGTCATTGAAGGAAGGTGTTACTGCTTCAGTACAGGGGACTGGAACAACACTAGGTAATGGAGTGGTACAACATGATATTGAGGATCTACTGAACTTCAATAATTTGAAGAGGAAGCTGGTTCGACTAGCCACCGTATTGGTCAGTTTCGGGATAAGCAACAGCTACGAAATTGCAAGCAGGTAAAGAGGATGCCGATCATACCAGCTAGTACTATTGATCAGTTTCAAAAAAATCAAGGGATATGCCTAGATGATGAAACAAAACATGATAACCAGACAACAGCTGATGTGGAATTTATGCATACTCCTATTATTAATGAACACAACAAAGGATTGGATGATCTTGTGGATCAAGAAGAACTTGGTGGAGATGAATGTGATGTCGAAGAGCAAAATAACATTGATTGTAATCCAAAAGGTATGTCTTAAACCTTGTATGATTTAGTACTCGTTATGAAAAAATTTCTTATTTCTTGTCTGTTACATCAATCTAGAAATATCGAAGCCAAAAAAAGTTTGAGGACAAACAACATGTAAGGATATTCACGCAACAAATTTGGAAGAATGAAAGGAGGTGACATTTGATAAAGGACAAGCAGTGGGACCACCTAATAAGATAGTGTCACAATTAAGACACTTTATAGGAACCATTGCAAGGAATCCTAGATTCATCAGCTTGATGTACACTAGTTGGCATGTGGTGCCAAAGGATGCTAAAAAGCGCATGTGGGAATATATCAATGTAAGAACAATCACTCGTCATATTGCATATTTTATTATTTGTTTTTACTTACTAAAGCTAAATATATTTTATTTTGGATAGTCCAAATTTCTAATTCCAGTAGAAGGAAAGAAGTGGGTGATGACTGATCTTCGTGATGCTTGGAGGCGACACAAAAAAAAAATTAAAAAGATTTTTTTGATAAAAATTGTACCCTTGAGGAGATGCTAGCAAAACGTCCTGATGAAATTCCAAAGAATCAATTTCGCCAGTTGATCGGGTATTAGAAACACCCAACTGTTCAAGTAAGGCTAGAATATTGCATTTCTACTCATCGACATATTTTTTCATCATATCTATTCTTTTTTTATTTATCAATTCAATTATCTCTTTTTATTTAATTATAGGCCATATGTGAGATGAATTCTCAAAATAGGAAAAAACAAAAGTGGAGGCATCGAATGGGACCTATTAATTTTTCTAGAGTACGCGTGGCATTAGTAATACTTAGCTGACATTTCTTCAAAAATTTGAATTTCATTTTTTTGTAATTTATTAGAACATACTATTTTTTTTAAATTTCTTTTGATATAATTTGTAGCGTGCAGCCAAAGACAACAACGAAGAACCATCAAGGCCTGAAATATTTATTGCAACTCCTACCAAGATGGGAAAGGAAATCCAGGATGATAACCAAGTTGCTATAGTAAGTTTTTTAAAGAGGATTAGTAGTGCATTTTATTTAGACTTAAAATTTATATATTGTAAGGAGTTTAACTCCATTGAATTTTATCACGTCTTTCTTCTTCTTCTTCTTGTGCAAGAGCGATGTGATATCAATTATTTGTCGATATCGCTAAATTGTTTGCTAGGAAAATTTGTCATATTTTTTAAGTTCTTGATCGCTATCATAGGACTGGAACTGAAATATTACTTACAATTCAGCATGGATGCCAATTTTATTCAATATGATGAACTTCAGAATCTCCAAAATTCTGGGGAAACAACCGATGAGGCATTTAGGGAAGTGGTTGGAAAGGAGCAGCCTGGTCGACTTAGGTGCTATGGTAGATCAGTGACAACAAGTTCTTTGAAGAAACATGAAGAAATTAACAATCTAAAACAAAAGCATGCCAATGAAATCACTTCTCTAAAGGAAGAATTGAGGGAAGAAATGCGACATCTATTCACTCAATTGCTTTAAAACAACCCCGGATTGAATTTTCAATATATACCAACATGTGTTGGATCTAACCTTGCTTCACCTATTGATGCAAGTAGCGTACAAGCTGTAAGAGGCACAAATCTTCCATATTCTTCGGGGTCAGCTCATGATTCGGTTCTTCAAAAGGTATTCTGTATTTAAGTTTCTCTGTTGATAGTCTGCATATTGTTTTTCTTATATTTGAGTTGGTGTTCTTGGTAAAGTAATTCTTAACTTATTTTACTATCTTTAATCTTTGAAAGTTCATTCTGTACTTTGTTTTAGTTGTATGAGTGTTGTATTGTGTTGAAGGAAAACTTTAGTCATTTTTTATTGTAGTTTTGTACTTTTTTATCCTATTATTTTACTGCTTTGATAGTCTGCAAATAGTTTTACTTCTTTGAACATTGAATGTGGATAGACTATTGTCAGTGTGAATGTTCTCATGCATAATTCCTTTCGGCTCCTTCTTGATTGGTGGTTGATCGTGCATAGAAAGATCAATGAAATTATTAGAAGTAGGGACTGTAGAAATAGTAGTTTACCTATGTGATGAGTTTGTTGCTGCTGCAATGTTTCGTTAGGAGATTTTGGTCTGTCCATGCTATGTTGAATAAAATCTTTGAAAGAGACTTGCTTTCAATTTGATATGTTATTTCTCATGGTATTTTATAATCAAGGTGTATTATATTGATAGTGATGGTCTGTCCATGCTATGTTACCTCTCTCATAAGATAAAAATATTGTTGTCCAACATGTGATTTTGCCAGCATTTTTTTGAGTAGTGGTTGACATTGGGTAATTGACATTCTTTGTTGTCCACTCTGTTCCATCCATATAGTGCATGGAAGTAGAATTTTAAAGGCAATGTAATGCTTTTTATATGGTTGTGTATTGTTTGATCAGTCATTGAGATCCCCCCTTAGATCAGCACAATCAGTCTTGTTGGTTGTGCTGCATTCTCCTGCTCCACTAACTAGTTTGGAACTCCTTATTGGCTGGCCATTCATTAGTGTACTGTAAATATTCCCACTAAGTATTGCGAATGGTTTGGGGCTCAGACTATTTTTTGCAGCTGATTTATGTTTCACGTTATGATATTCTGCGTCCTTTTGCAGTGGTGGGAATTCAGCAATAGACTTCATTATCTCTTCTTATAGTACGTCTTTGTTTTGATCTTGTCTAGGTTGCCATTGCTGTACTATTTTCTGAGGCAAATTTCTCTTGTTTTTGAAACTCTCCTTCTCTGTGTTGTTGCTTTAGGTTTGGATTGCTCTCTACTACAATCATGTCCAACTTGTAAACATGTATTCCAGTACTCTTAAACCTAATCATACCATACCTCTTGGTCAAAAACTCTTCCAGTAGGATGTTGAACTTTGACTATTTGTGGAAGAGGGACTATGACATCCATCTCTATAATTAAGAACCTGAAATTCTCTCCTGTTTGCTTGTACATTCATCTGCATACACTAGAATGCCTAAGGTATTGCATATTCTGCTAAGTGAGTCCATACCCCAACAGTTGAGTGGAAGGTTTGGCAACTTGACCTACAGTGGTACTGAATATTCTGCATATGCCTAAGGTACTGCATATTCTGCATAGGCGTAAGGTACTGCATATTCTGCATATGCCTAAGGTACTGCATATTCTGCATATGCCTAAGGTACTTCATCACTGTCTTCTTTGCTGCTGAATCTATCTATGAAGTAGTAATCACTGTTATAATAAACTTTTGGTTTAGCTATGTAGTTCCATGTACTAGCTATATATCGTTCAATTATGCCACTTATAATTTTATTTTGAATGTGCAGGAAAATGCCGGTAATTGAATTTGAATTTTAGCAAGAAGTAAACTAGATCTACTGTAGGGAATGACAAAGAATTTTTGTACTATTGTCATATATGTTTGAATGACGCATTTGTTTTTCTGGAATTTATTCATATTAAAGATCTTTAAGAAATCACTTTCTTAGTTTTGGTTGTACAAGACATGTTTCTTGAAGTTTATTTAAAATATATAGCTTCGAATTAATTATTAGTTAATTTTCTGTATATATATTTACACTATATAAGTGTTGCTCTTGATGAGATCGAAAGTTACACTTTATAAGTGTTGCTCTAGATAAGATTTAAAGGTACACTTTCTACGTGTTGCTTTAGATGAGAAATAAAGTTACACTTTATAAATGTTGCTCTAGATGAGAAATAAAGTTACTCTTTATAAGTGTTGCTCTAGATGAGACATAAAGTTACACTTTATAAGTGTTGCTCTAGATGAGATATAAAGTTACACTTTGTAAGTGTTGCTCTAGATGACCTATAAAAGGCAACATTTTGTAAGTGTTGTTGTAGATGAACGATAAAAGGCAACACTTTGTAAGTGTGACCAATAACACTGCAAAAGCAACGCTTTTAAGTGTAGTTTAATAAAAAATATGTGTCGTTAATGCCCCGCAACAAAGCGTGCCTTTATACCTATTTGGCTACGCTTTATAAGTGTAGCCAAAGATGGCAACATTGAAAAGTGTTGCCTAATGTCAAAGGTTATGCTTCTTTAGGCCACCCCCTAAAAAGTGTTGCTGAAAGTCCAAAAGTGTAGGCTTTTATCAAAGGCCACACTTTTTGCTAGTTTTGTCTACACTTTAGTGGTGTTGTCGTAGGCCTAAAATGGTGTAGTGATGGTACCTTTGCATATCTCCTTATGTGATTTAACGTACTCTATGAGAAACAAGGCTATGAACCGAGCGAATATGCTATTGGTAGTTGCTCTTCTTGAGAAGGAGAATAGAGTGCAAAGAAACCCTTTATATTCCTTAGCCATTGTGACATACGGGGAGCATCCCCTAAACATAACCAGTGTCATCGTCCTCGAAGAGGACTAAGACTAGCCTCTTAGAATTCATCATCACATTCATAGGTTTAAAATGCGGAAATTTTAAATCTTTTCGATTACTTCTACATTGAGGTTTACTTAGACTGCTCGCTTACAAACGATATATATACTTATCGAGTATACATTGAACTTTTGTATAAGTATGATTACATAGTCTTCTACATTTATTTAACATACATACTATAGGAACATAATATTATTAGAATGTCTATAATATGTCTCATATTAAGCCATCTAAAACGAATTCAACAATTGGGATTAACCCATACTTCAATACAATAAATAGCCTCATATAGGCTATACAACAATCCTCTTGAAATGAAAAGGAAATAACTAAAGTCTTATAACTAGAACAACATCAATATCTTGATAATTGCATTGTCCTCGGAAAGTGAGGAACTACCGAACTCTTGGGAAATATCAAAGTAGTCTTCAAAGGCATTATATAAGCTCAACGGCCGGATCCTACATTTGTAGTAAACATAAAATACGGGTTAGTGCACACTTGTACTAAGTATGAGTATATGCACCTAAAACAAGCGAAATCATGTTTAAGAGGACATTTGTTCAAAACATGCTAATTTACTTTGAAAAGCATTATGCATATCCAAGAACTCATATAAGCCAATAAATACATAACTCTTAAGTCAAGACTATATTCAACACAATTGACCACATAATCAAGACAAGTCTATCATCAACAAGCATAAGTAAGAGTTCATTACATCATAACAAAAGCAAGACAATTACTTATGATCCCCCATTAAGTCCACTAGTGAAATTGGCTAAGTAAAGTCCCATAACATTACTCAACCAAGTGAACTCAACAAGAACAATAAACAATACCCTACTTCTCATACTATATCATTAAGAAATAACATCATCATATTTTATAAATGGAGACCAACCACATGTTCATAAATGTAACCCATATCACATAGTGACATTAACATATAAGAGCCAACACATACAAAACATATACATTATAGAACATAATAACAACCTCCTAAGGTTTCCATCAAGGCAAACTAATGCAAGGCATAGGTAGAGTCCCATAACCCTACCTAAGCTAAGTCAAACCTCTTAAGTCACCCTAGTTAGTGTTTACTCCATAACTTCATTTTACTTTAGGGAACACTTGCCTTAACCGACATAGACCACAAGATCTAAGTGTGGAATCCGGTGTTGTAAAACCTTACACCGATGGAAGGTGGTCTACCGGCCAAGGTAGAGCAAAACATGAACATATCATATAGGTGGTCCACTAGCTAGTATTCCTGTGGTGGCAACATAGTTTATGGATGGGCACAGTCATGGAAACATCACTCTATGCCCTTTTTGGACTATGAGGCTATCCAACCCGTGAGGACTATGGTGAACACAACCTTCTCTCCTTGGGAAGGCGCCACCCCTCATATACAAGTTCACTCGGTGCTAAGATAGAGTTCCTTTGAAATGTCTTTAATGCCTTTGTAATCTTAAAAGCTTAGTTAGGTCATAGGGTCTACCCCTTATATAATCATCATCATCATAGCTCAATAAGAATTGCATGTGTATTTTTCTTTCATTACAATTCATTCATGTGAGGTTACATTTACATAGTCACATCATAATAAGGCACATTGGTAAATTATAACCATTACAAGATTTATATTTTAGCCAAAAACTCACAAACCATATTCAAGACATTTCAATTCAACATCATACCAACCCTATCAATCTCATCATAAGGTATACTTCAATGTAACTTCATCACTAAACACAAGTCATCATAATTGAAGTAAAGATTAGGATCATAATGACTTACCCAATCTCTATCACAAGCCAACATCCATGGTCTTACCATCAACCGTCCAATTTAACCCAACAATGGGTGTAATACCATCACACAATAGTCATTAACACAATAGCTAGGTCAATTGCATCATCACTATCTAAATTAACTTAAATCCATAACCTAGGGTTAGGGGAATAGGGTTAATCATGAATTATTCAACAAATAGATCCAATCCCAACAACACATTACCCTAGGCAGTCCATGAATGAATTAGAATAGATAAAACAAGTCTAACAATCAATAAAGTTTTTAATTCCCATCAATTCATAAGCAAGATCCAAGATTTGGGGAATTTGGAGAAAGGGATATAATCTACATGAAATTGCATCAATTAACATTAATTAACCAATAATCTACACTTAATTAGTCATAGTCAATCACAATTAATCATCAATTTGAAGTTTAGAAGAAAACCCATTAGAATTAGAAAAACACATGGAATTGGGTAATTTTGAAATTAACTTTGAAAGGACCTCTTGGGAAAGGAATACAAATAGTGAAGAACACATACCTTAATTAAAATTAATCCACAAAATTGAATTGAAATCCAAGAGAAATTTTTCTTCTTCTTCAAGCTTTGTTTTTTCTTGAATGGATGATTTTGGGAGAGAGAATATAGAGAGAGATGAGAGCTTTTGGGTTTTGTTTTTGGAATTTTGTTTGGCTGAGTGAAAAATGACTTAAAAATGACCCTTAGGCTATATATAATCACCCCCTAAATTACCAATAACATCACTCACTTAAATGAGTCTTTTTGTGAAGTCAAAATGTATAAAATACATTTTCTACGAATTTGGGAAGTGGTTCCGCGTCGCGAGGCTGATTTCATATTTTATTTTCGAAATATGATTTGAGGCAGTGGACCTCGTGGCGTGCACGCGTCGCGAGGCCAAATTTTCTAGGCTGCTGTCAGCTGCGTGTCGTGCAGTGACTGCCAATTCTAAACTGCCGCAAAATTGTTTTGGCAGCCTGCCTATCCATGATAGGGTCCTCCTAAAGGACCCTTCGGGTGGTCCTTGGGGAGTCGTTATTGAATTTTTAGACCCTCTATATTACATTTTACCTATATAAAGTGTTTTTTTTACCTTTTTTAGACTACATTTGACCCTTGCAATCCTTCACCAAACATAGGGACATCAACTACTTCAATTTAGCTAGTTTTCAGACGTCATGGACGTTCCTTGACGTCTTGACTCTAAAACTTCTTGGATTACTTTTAAACATTATTTTGTGTCTTAAAACAGTGTTTCACACCTTAGACCCATCTGTGAGGCTCTATCTTAGGTCTTGACTTTTCAGAGTTTTACATTATCCCCCCCCCCCTAGGAACATTTGTCCCGAATGACACTAAACTTTTAAAAGGGAAAGGATAGACTCAAGACTATCAGCCCAACCAACAATATACAAAATCAAAATGAGTAACAATTGAAGGACTGCTTCACAACTCCATTCAACACATAATCATGGCATTTTCACGAGTAACTCAAAACATCATTTTCACACATAAGAGCTCAAAATTACAACATGAAGAATTTCCTTCTCACTACAACATGAGCTCAACATATCATTTAAGAGTCTATAAAGCCGGAATTCCTTTCTCAATATATCAACATGCTCAATATAATGTTATGTAGGAAACAACATACCAAATGCACAACATAACTCAAAACAAGTAAAATTGCCAACTTTCAAGTCTATAGGCATAATCTCAATGTAATTAACTGTAACATGAGCATTTTTGAAACACTTCACCAAAAATCAAAGCAACTTGAAATTTAGTCATTATTTTCATTATTAGAAGAGCAACTATCCTTTGTTAGGAAAGACATGAGGATAAC
Organism: Solanum sitiens; assembly: GCA_016801875.1. NCBI lineage: Eukaryota > Viridiplantae > Streptophyta > Magnoliopsida > Solanales > Solanaceae > Solanum > Solanum sitiens. Next base: position 24,150 of record JABWTJ010001097.1, on the reverse strand, counting down.
AGAACTTCATGTCGATGTCGGCCTCCCATATTTCTCCCACAACATGGTGGTTTCTCCATAACACTTTTATGGAGGACACCTTTTTGTTCCTCAACCTCTTCACTTGAAGATCAAGTATTTCAACCGGAACCTCCACATAGGAGAGGTTTTCTTTCACACCAATACCTTCAATAGGAAGAATGGACTAGGGATTATCAATGCACTTCTTAAGCATGGAAACATGAAAAATCGGATGAACCGAAGATAGTTCACTAGGAGTTTCAAATCATATGCAACCTTGCCAACCCTTTGCAAAATTTTAGAGGGACCCACATAACGAGGACTTAAATTCCCTTTCTTGCCAAATCTAACCACCCCTTTCATAGGTGAAATTTTAAAGTACACTTTATCACCTTCTTCAAATTCTAAATCCCTTCTCCTATGATCGGCATAATACTTTTGTTAATTAATAATATATTTGCAGAAGTAAGTAATAAATCGATATTTATACAGATATTCGAAATAAACTGTTTAGAAAATAAAATACAAACGCTATATAAAATATAATACTTGTAATAATGAATAAAGAAGAGTTTATAGTTGATAAAAAAATCTATAAAAATCACGAAGGATTAGCTATAAGAATAGTCTTTTCGAATTTAGGACGAAGGTATAAAAAAATAGGAGATAAATTATATCTAATGTTAGAAAAAGAATCTGCGAAACTAGAAGATAGCTTAACGGCTAAAAATACCTTTATTAAATCAATTCTTTAAACGAAGTAAAGAAGAATACTATGTAGTAAGTCAAAAAGAACATATTATAGATTGCAAATATACTAAAGGAAAAGCTCAAATCCCAATACTCAATAAAAGAGTAATTAATCAAGAAATACAACAAATAAAATCTAAAGCCCCTATTAAATATGTACATTTAGGAGGAACAGAGATATTATTAAAAGCTTGTTTTAGAGAAGGAATAGATACACCAATAGAGCTATACTTAGCCGATGACAGAATTATACATCCTATAGAAAAGAGTATAATAAGTGCAATAAAAGGAAATTTAATATACCAAAAATTTAAATTTATAATAAGTGCTAATTATTCTATAGCATTAACAGATAAAAATATTGATAAATCCTTAATGTTATATTGGAAATTATCAGGAATAGAGTTAGAACCTGGAAGTAAGATATTTACAGTAAGATGTAAAAATCTATATATATTAACAACAAAACATAAAGTTACTGCCAAAAACAAAATAGATAGAATCAAGATCGACAACCCTTTCGATCAAATTCTTACAATCATAGATAACAATGATTATAGTTACAACGCAATGAATGTAAATGATGATTTACAGATAATACAAGAAAGAGTAAATACCCCTAAACTATCAAGAACTAACTCATCACGAGCTAGTACTTCAAAACGAAAATACGATTTCCCTGAAATAAAATATAATGAAGATGAATTAATAAACTACTACTTTATAGCAGGTATTACTGATGACAAAAAATATAAAATATTAATAAATACTGGCGAAGAGGAAAACTATATAAATAAAGAATTAGTTCCAGAAGATGAATTAACAAAAACAGGACATATTTGCCCTGGATTACCCACAGAAATAATAATTTGTAATGAAACAGTTAAAAAAGAAATTATAATAGGAGGTTTAAATTTTACTATTACATTTAAAATTTACCAAAGTGAACATGATATAACCCTAGGATTAAAATGGCTAGAACAATTTATACCTTATAAAATAGAAGACAGTAAATTAATACTTACTTGTCAAAACAAGAAAATTATTATACAAAGAATAAAATGAAAATATATATACTTGCGAAAATTATTATCGAAGGATATTATAATAGATATTATACACCTATGATAGATACAGGAGCAGAAACAAATATATGCAAATATAATTGTTTACCAGAAGATAAATGGGAAAAATTACAAACACCTCTGATAGTAACAGGATTTAATAATGAAAGTAGCATGATTACTTACAAAGCTAAAAATGTTAAAATACAGATATGGGATAAAATCTTAACAATAGAAACTATATATTGTTTTGATTGTAAAACAAAAGATATATTACTAGGAATGCCTTTCTTAGAAAAACTATACCCCCATATAATAACCAAAACGCATTGGTGGTTCACAACACCATGTGGTTATAAAATAGGAGCAAAAAGAGTTAACAATAAACTAAGAAAATCTACAGATTGGATAAAAGGAAATGAAAAAATAAATCAAGCATTAGAAAATGTAAAAGATATTAATAATTTTGAAATTATTATACTTACAATAGATAAACTAAAATCAATCACTACTAAATTAGAATCTTTATACAATGATAATCCTTTAAATGGATGGGAAAAACATAAAACTACTGTAACGATTGAATTAATAGATGAAAATAGTATAATATTACAAAAACCATTAAGATATAATTTTGATGATCTTAATGAATTTAAAATTCATATAGATGAATTATTAAAAAATAATTATATACAAGAAACAAATAGTAAACATTGTAGTCCGGCATTTATTGTTAATAATCACAATGAACAAAAACGAGGAAAAAGTAGACTGGTCATTGACTATAGAAACTTAAATGCTAAAACAAAAACATATAATTACCCTATTCCAAATAAGATATTAAAAATCAGACAAATACAAGGTTACAACTATTTTAGTAAATTCGATTGTAAATCGGGTTTTTATCATTTAAAACTAGAAAATAAATCAAAACAGTTAACCGCATTTACTGTACCCCAAGGATATTATGAATGGAATGTATTACCTTTTGGATATAAAAATGCACCAGGAAGATATCAATGTTTTATGGATAACTATTTTAGTCAATTAGAAAATTGTATAGTATATATCGATGATATATTATTATATTCTAAAACAGAAGAAGAACATATTAAATTACTAGAAAAATTTATTCAAATAGTTAAGCAATCCGGAATTAGTTTGAATAAAAGGAAAATAGAATTAATGAAATCACAGATAGAATTTCTCGGAATTCAAATAGATAAATCAGGTATTAAAATGCAAACGCATTTAGTACAAAAAATTATTGATTTAGATGAAAATATAGATACAAAAAAGAAATTACAGTCCTTTTTAGGATTAGTAAATCAGGTAAGAGAATACATACCTAAATTAGCAGAATATTTAAAACCTTTACACAAAAAACTGAAAAAAGATGTCGAATATCATTTCGATAAAAAAGATAATGAAAATATTAAAAATATTAAACGATTATGTAAACACCTACCAAAACTAAATTTTCCTGATGAAAAAAGGATTTTCACATATATAGTTGAAACTGATTCTAGTGAACATAGTTATGGTGGATTACTAAAATATAAATATAATGATGAAAAAATTGAATATCATTGTAGATACCATTCAGGATCATATACAGAACCCCAGATAAAATGGGAAATTAACCGTAAAGAGCTATTAGCACTATATAAATGTTTATTAGCTTTTGAACATTATATTGTGTACAACAAATTTATTGTTCGAATAGATAATACACAGGTAAAATGGTGGCTAACACGCAAAATAGATGATTCAGTAACGACAAAAGAAATACGTAGATTAGTATTGAATATATTAAACTTTACTTTTACAATTGACGTAATTTCTACTAATAAGAATCTTATTGCAGACTACCTCAGTAGAAACAGATACGATGAAGCAGCTATTAACCATGATGACAAGTCTTTGTCAAAAGGTTGATAAAATAGATAATGAAGTGAAACTGCTAAAAGAGCAAGTTAATAGTCAGCAGCATGACTTAAAACATGCGGAGCTACGTCTTCAGGCAGACGGAAAAAAGCCAGAGATAAAAGGTGACGATGAGAAACACCATAAAACTCAAAAGATAAACGGTGACGATGAGAAACACCTTAAAACTCAAATTATTAACAAATTATCTATTACAGGTATTGCAGGTACTGGCAAAGAAGTTATGGAGCTATCCAAACCAAAACCTATAAACTTAAACAATTTATTCAAAAAACCTTTTATACCTAAACTTCAGATAATTGAGTCTTCAACACCACAAACATCTACCTATGCAGCTAGCTTAAACAAGGAAAAGAAGATGTACAACCACATCGCTCAAAACTATATAGAAAACATATACCAAATAGTGACCTTCTTGAACACGAAACCAAGATCAACTACCACCAAAGAAAAAACCGAAGATTATATTACCCAGAAACTTCAAGGATATAACAAGTTAATCGCACAACCAAAAACTAACCCAAACCTAGTTAAAACTTGTTTTAATTATGGATTGTTAAATACAGTTTATACATATACAGGCGAAGAAGTTAGTGGAATCCCAGAAATCCACAGAGCATTTCTCATATATAAGAAGATAACCAAAGGAAATTTATTCTTTATACGATGTTATACAGCACCAGCGGAGATATTATTCAACGAAATAAAACCAATAATCCAAGTTGTCAAAATTGGATTAACAAAAGATATGATTATACCCGAAGATATTGGTCAACAACCAGAAATACCTAAAATTGAGTTACCAAATTTCTTTGCAAATAAAAGGATAATTGGATTATCTACAATTATTCAAGAATTAGCAAATAATTATTTACAAGGTAACGCAATTTGGAGTTATTATTCAAGAGACCATTTAATGATTTATGCAAATTCGCGCGAGATAAGGCAAGCAGATATGGATGAAGTCCAGAAATGGATATTGTCCTTAATCAAACCAGAAGATATGCCAACTACAAGAGCTATTAAAAGAGGATTTATTTCCGAAGACTTATTGACAAGATATTGCAAGTTAATCGGACATAAGTATCCGGAACATATTTGTTCTAAATGCAATGAAGGAGATAAGACGGTACCAGACGTCTTATTCGAATAAAGCCAAAAGCAGATAATGGAAAAGAGAAGAAGATAAGTCAAAAGTTATTTTGGAATTGTCGGCCAATATAGGCCATAATTGTACTTTAGTCTTTGTCGGCCATATGTAGGCCAAAGTAGATAGCTTTTACTTTTTGACTTTATTAAAGTTTGTCGGCCAATTTGTAAAGCTAGGCCACTAAGTCTTAAAGTTATTTATCGTGTTGTGTCGGCAGAATTATAATCTGCCAAGTGTGCAAAATAGTGTCGGTCATTGTCCTGACCAATTATGGGAGTTTGTACTATAAATAGAGGCTTCAGACCTCATAATAAACACAAGCTTTCCACCATCCTCTCTCTTCTCTTAATATTTTCTCAACCACCTCCAAGATAGAATTCCGCCCCCTTATACACCTATGATAGATACAGGAGCAGAAATAAATATGTGCAAATATAATTGTTTACCAGAGGATAAATGGGAAAAACTAAAAACACCCATGATAGTAACTGGATTTAATAACGAAAATAGTATGATTATTTACAAAGCAAAAAATGTTAAAATACAGATTTGGGATAAAATTTTAATAATAAAAGATATATATTGTTTTGATTGTAATAAAATAGATATACTCTTAGGAATGTCTTTTTTAAAAGAATTATACCCACATATTATAACCAAAACGTATTGGTGGTTTACTACACCAGATGGACACAAAATAGGAGCAAAAAGAGTTAATAATAAACAAAGAAAACCCACAGACTGGATTAAAGGGAGTAAAATGATAAATCAAAAAATGAAGAACATAAAAGAAACTAACCAATCAGAAATTATTATATTAACTTGTAAAAAGAAAAAATTACAATTACTGAGCAAAGTAAAAGTATTAAAATATAAAGATGATAATATAAAATATCATTTATAATTCTATGACAGATATACGAAGATTGGTATTAAAGGTATTGAACTTTATATTTATAATTAAGACTTCACAAAAAGATTTATTAATTTGTTTATTTAAACATTATATTGTGAAACATTATATTGTGACTAACAAGTTTATTATCAGAAGAAAATTATACACAGGTAGACTGAAGGTCAACAAGAATAGAAGAATTTGTAACAACGAACGAAATATATTCAATATATTGAATTTTACAATTAAAGCAGTTTCTACTAACAAAAATCTTATTACAGGTTATCTCCAAAGAAGGGAAAATTACAATAAGAAAACTATTATCCATAATGACAAATTTTGTCAGTAAATGGAAAAGCTAGAAATAAGTAGTGCAAAGCTATACAGTCAGCAGCATGACTATAAAAATGCAGAGCTATACAGTCAGCAGCATGACTATAAATATGCGAAGCTACGTCTTCAGGCGGACGGTAAACAGCCAGAGATAAAAGGTGACGTTGAGAAAACACCTAAAAACTCAATATAACAAAAATATGTTATTGCAGGAAATGCAGGTACAAGCACAGGAAATACAGAAAAAATTAAATACTTATTTACTAAATCATTTGTACCTATACTCCAACAAAATACTCCAGTACCACAAACATTTACCCACGCAGCCCAGTTATACATACAAAAAGCCAAACGTTTTTGAACCTCATGAAAACTATATTATTTAGAAATTACAAGGCTATAACAGACTCATTATACAACTCAGAAACTAGTGCAAATCTAGTAAAAATATGTTACAATTACGGACTATTGAGTACCATATACGGTGGAAGAAATTATAAGAAAATAATCGTATATACATTTGATGGTGAAGAAATTACAGGACTACCAGAGCTATAACAGAGTATTCAGTATATTCAAAAGAATTACAGCAAAAAATAATTATAATGTTCTGCAGAAATACTCTATGACAAGAGAAGAAATCTTCAAAGTAATCGAAATAAAATATGATGGAAAATGATGGAAATACGATATGGCAGAAATCAAGTAATAATATATACAATTTCAAAAGAAATCTGAAGAACAGATATTAATGAAGTTCAAATAGATTTTGATGAAGTTCAAATAGATTTTGATGAAGTTCAACAAATGGAGAAAAGATATTAATGAAGTTCAACAAATGAATTTTACCAAAGCTAGAAGAGCAACCAAATACAAGATAATTGGACATAGATACTCAGACAACTATGGTTCCAAATGCATTGAAGATAATTTAATTCCAGATGTAACCTTGGACTAAAACAAGAGCAGCAGAAGGAAGACAAGAAGATAGAGTCAAAAAGATAAAAGTATCTTTATTGTAAAGTTTTTATTGTCGGCCATGTATTTAAAGTAGGCCATTATTGTTTACTTTTTACTTTGTCAAAAGTATGTCGGCCATTTGTATAAAGTCGGCCATTATATTTATTGTCGTTTTGCGTCGGCAGAATTAGAGACTGCCAAGTGTCAATAGTTAGTGTCGGCCATTGTCAGGCCAATAGTGATTGCTTGTAGTATATATAGAGGTATTAATCCTCAGAAATAAAACAAGCTTCAACCAATCCTCTCTCTTCTCTATCAATTCTCTCTCCATATAACAAATATAGACTTCCGCCCTTATTTGGTATCAGAGCTAGATAAAGCTAGAAAATCGTGAAGCTATCAACACCAGATATGGAAAACAAAGCATTTACCAGGAATCTACTAGTGCAGGTATACTCGAATTCATTTATGAGTAACTAAAATTGCTTTATTCCTGATAGTCTTTTCTTGATTATAAGAGTTTATTATAAATTAATAATGTTATAATGGTCATAATTACTATGGAAATATTCTGCGAATTAAGTAAGCCTAAGACTATGCCCTCTTGATGTGGAAACCAATAGGCGAGGAAGCCGTCAGGAAGTACACGAGTGTTGAGGTGCTGTTAGGGTACTTAATTAAAGAAGAAGGCTATAGTAGTGATTAGACGAAATGAACATTATACTGTTATTATTCATAATGAATGCGTATAAACTGCGAAAAGATTAGATGGAATAACATTATTAGTGAAAATAAATCGAATATGCCTATATACTTGTTAGATAAATTCTGATAACTATATGATGCTATTGTTTTACATAGTGAGAAATATTAATGTTGATGCTAAAAATACGAAGAATAATTTACGAAATTGATTATGAATGAGATAATAGGTTGGTCCGAGCTGATAGATATTAACAATATAAAATATAATTCGATGATTTAAAAACTAAAATGATCATGTTTAGATATTTGAGGTTATGGGAAGAAAAACTGTTAATTAATAATATATTTGCAGAAGTAAGTAATAAATCGATATTTATACAGATATTCGAAATAAACTGTTTAGAAAATAAAATACAAACGCTATATAAAATATAATACTTGTAATAATGAATAAAGAAGAGTTTATAGTTGATGAAAAATTCTATAAAAATCACGAAGGATTAGCTATAAGAATAGTCTTTTCGAATTTAGGACGAAGGTATAAACAAATAAAAAATAAATTATATCTAATGCCAGAAAAAGAATCTGCGAAACTAGAAGATAGCTTAATGGCTAAGATACGAATTTCTAAAGAAAATGAAGAAATAGATAAAGCTAATGAAGTTGATAAAATACGAAAAGAAACAACAACTGAAATTAAGAAAATTACAGAGATTAAAAACACTAAAATTGAAGAATTAGAAAAAGAATTAGCCCTTTTAAAATTACTATATGAAAAAAGATTACATAGACCAAAGAAACCTTTATCGAAATATGCTTGTCACAATTGCGCTAAGCTAGGACATTTAGCAAAAGATTGTAAAGATAAAAAACAAAAAAGATTATCAAAACCAAAGAAACTTTTATCAAAATGTAAATGTTACAATTGTAAGAATTTAGGACATTTAGCTAAAGATTGTAAATTACCTAGAAAACAAATTATAAATTTACCTGAACATAGATATATGCAAATGAACTTTTTAAACGATGCATTAAAAGATGAAAGTATGTATTCTGAGATTCCAGATATAGAAGATAATTCTGAATTAAAATCTGTTAAAATTGATTATAAAACTGACTCAGATAAATCTGACTTAGAAACTGATAAAACTGACTCAGATAATTCTGACTTAGAATCTGATAAAACTAACTCAGATAATTCTGAACTAGAATCCGATAAAACTGAATATGAAATTGACTCAGATAATGAAACAATAATTGAAGAAAATGACTAAGGAAAATATAAAAATTATAATATAAAGAATAAAATGAAGGTTTGTATTCTTGCAAAAATTATTATAAACGGATATTATAATAGATATTATACACCTATGATAGATACAGGAGCAGAAATAAATATGTGCAAATATAATTGTTTACCAGAGGATAAATGGGAAAAACTAAAAACACCCATGATAGTAACTGGATTTAATAACGAAAATAGTATGATTATTTACAAAGCAAAAAATGTTAAAATACAGATTTGGGATAAAATTTTAATAATAAAAGATATATATTGTTTTGATTGTAATAAAATAGATATACTCTTAGGAATGTCTTTTTTAAAAGAATTATACCCACATATTATAACCAAAACGTATTGGTGGTTTACTACACCAGATGGACACAAAATAGGAGCAAAAAGAGTTAATAATAAACAAAGAAAACCCACAGACTGGATTAAAGGGAGTAAAATGATAAATCAAAAAATGAAGAACATAAAAGAAACTAACCAATCAGAAATTATTATATTAACTTGTAAAAAGAAAAAATTACAATTACTGAGCAAAGTAAAAGTATTAAAATATAAAGATGATAATATAAAATATCATTTATAATTCTATGACAGATATACGAAGATTGGTATTAAAGGTATTGAACTTTATATTTATAATTAAGACTTCACAAAAAGATTTATTAATATGTTTATTTAAACATTATATTGTGAAACATTATATTGTGACTAACAAGTTTATTATCAGAAGAAAATTATACACAGGTAGACTGAAGGTCAACAAGAATAGAAGAATTTGTAACAACGAACGAAATATATTCAATATATTGAATTTTACAATTAAAGCAGTTTCTACTAACAAAAATCTTATTACAGGTTATCTCCAAAGAAGGGAAAATTACAATAAGAAAACTATTATCCATAATGACAAATTTTGTCAGTAAATGGAAAAGCTAGAAATAAGTAGTGCAAAGCTATACAGTCAGCAGCATGACTATAAAAATGCAGAGCTATACAGTCAGCAGCATGACTATAAATATGCGAAGCTACGTCTTCAGGCGGACGGTAAACAGCCAGAGATAAAAGGTGACGTTGAGAAAACACCTAAAAACTCAATATAACAAAAATATGTTATTGCAGGAAATGCAGGTACAAGCACAGGAAATACAGAAAAAATTAAATACTTATTTACTAAATCATTTGTACCTATACTCCAACAAAATACTCCAGTACCACAAACATTTACCCACGCAGCCCAGTTATACATACAAAAAGCCAAACGTTTTTGAACCTCATGAAAACTATATTATTTAGAAATTACAAGGCTATAACAGACTCATTATACAACTCAGAAACTAGTGCAAATCTAGTAAAAATATGTTACAATTACGGACTATTGAGTACCATATACGGTGGAAGAAATTATAAGAAAATAATCGTATATACATTTGATGGTGAAGAAATTACAGGACTACCAGAGCTATAACAGAGTATTCAGTATATTCAAAAGAATTACAGCAAAAAATAATTATAATGTTCTGCAGAAATACTCTATGACAAGAGAAGAAATCTTCAAAGTAATCGAAATAAAATATGATGGAAAATGATGGAAATACGATATGGCAGAAATCAAGTAATAATATATACAATTTCAAAAGAAATCTGAAGAACAGATATTAATGAAGTTCAAATAGATTTTGATGAAGTTCAACAAATGGAGAAAAGATATTAATGAAGTTCAACAAATGAATTTTACCAAAGCTAGAAGAGCAACCAAATACAAGATAATTGGACATAGATACTCAGACAACTATGGTTCCAAATGCATTGAAGATAATTTAATTCCAGATGTAACCTTGGACTAAAACAAGAGCAGCAGAAGGAAGACAAGAAGATAGAGTCAAAAAGATAAAAGTATCTTTATTGTAAAGTTTTTATTGTCGGCCATGTATTTAAAGTAGGCCATTATTGTTTACTTTTTACTTTGTCAAAAGTATGTCGGCCATTTGTATAAAGTCGGCCATTATATTTATTGTCGTTTTGCGTCGGCAGAATTAGAGACTGCCAAGTGTCAATAGTTAGTGTCGGCCATTGTCAGGCCAATAGTGATTGCTTGTAGTATATATAGAGGTATTAATCCTCAGAAATAAAACAAGCTTCAACCAATCCTCTCTCTTCTCTATCAATTCTCTCTCCATATAACAAATATAGACTTCCGCCCTTATTTGGTATTTCTTGATTAATTACTCTTTTATTGAGTATTGGGATTTGAGCTTTTCCTTTAGTATATTTGCAATCTATAATATGTTCTTTTTGACTTACTACATAGTATTCTTCTTTACTTCGTTTAAAGAATTGATTTAATAAAGGTATTTTTAGTACCTTTTCTACACTTAAGTCTAATTCTTTATTTCTTATTTCTTGAAAAACATTGTTATCGAATATTATCTTTTGTTCAACAGACTCTTCATCATTATATTCTTCAGTTGTAATAACATTTATAGTTTCTTCAGTCATATTCTATATCTGATTCATTTTCTAATTCTGTTTCATAAACATCTTCTTCTATTTCTGAATAATCATTTATTTTGTTATCTAAAAATTCATAAATACTATCGTTATCGTCTAAATCATAATCTAAATAATCTATTTGTTTATATTTATCATCATCAAGTGTAAATTCTGCAATTTGCTTTTTCTTTATATTTCTAGGTAATTTGCAATCTTTAGCTAAGTGTCCTAGTTTACCACAATTGTAGCAATTACAATTTGATATATCTTTCTTTGGTCTTGATGTACGATTTCGTTTATTATCTTTTATGTAATAACGTTTTCTTGGTTTTCTGTACTTATATTTTGTTTTTCTTTTTCGATATTTTTTAGTTTTAATTCTACGGTTTGTTTTATAACTTTTTTCTTTATATCCAAATTGGGGTGCAGTTATATATGTACAACAGTTTAGATTTTTTAACAAAACCTTTTCCATTGTTAACTTTTCTTTTTGAGATTCACATAGTTGTATGAACCATTGATGTAAAAAGTTTATTCTAGCTCCTAAAGTGTTCGTAGTCTCACTATTATTCCAGTCTTTTATTATATTTGTACTAAAAGGTTCTGGTAATTTTGTAAAATATAAATTTTTTATTTCTTCAGCTTCATTTATATTATATTGGGCTTTGTAATAGTATTCTTTAAAAGCACAAGTATATTCTTCTATATAACACATATTATGTATTGATAATTTTGTCATTAATTGTCTATTTATTAGTTTTAGTTTAGTTTGTTCTTTTATATCAGAAGTCATACTTCCAAATTCATTTCTTAAGGCTAATTCGTATTTTTCTAAAATTTCTATATTAGATGTAGTTAATGAACCGTCTAATTTTTTGTCACTTCTTAAAGCTGCTTTGCTTTCATTAGGTAAATTTTCTATCCATAGTTTTGTTGTTCCTATTAAGGTTCTTTCTATATATCCGGGTGTTTCTTTTATTGTAATTTTATTATCGATTAATTGTTTTGATAAATTGCCTATCCATAAAAGGATTATTTTATTTATATCTGTTACACAGTCTAAATCTAAAAAGTTAGTTTGTTCGATTATCTTCTTAGGTTTCCATTTAGTATTTAATCTACTATTCCATATTGCATTAGTACGATCAGAATTCTCATAACTTTCTGTATAGTAAATTGGTGTAGTTACTCTAGGATTTCTCCTAGGGCTATTATCTGGAGTTTTAACTCTAGATGTTCCTGGTTTATTTACATTGTTTGTATTAATTTCTAATTTTAAATTATTTGTTTGTTTTAAAATTTCAGTATATGTTTCACTAATATCACTAGTGTCAAAATTTTCTGATAAGTCAGATTCATTATTATTTTCATTCTCATTTATCTCATTAATTTCGAAATTTTCAGTTTCAATAAGTATTTGTTTCATATCATTTATTTCCTTAGCTAGTTTTTCTTTTTGTTTTTCTTCAACTAGTAATTTTAAGTAAGCTAATTCTTTTTCTAATTCTTCGATTTTAGTATTTTTAATATCTTCAATTTTCTTAATTTCTTGAGTAGCTTCAGTTCGTATTTTATCAATTTCTTTAGCTTTATCAATATCTTCATTTTCTTTTGTTATTCTTATCATAGCGGTTAAACTATCTTCTAGTTTAGCAGATTCTTTTTCTAACATTAGATATAATTTATCTCCTATTTTTTTATATCTTCTACCTAGATTTGAAAAAACTATTTTTATAGTTAATCCTTCGTAATTTTCATAGGTTTTTTCGTCAACTATAAATTCTTCTTTATTCATTATTACTATTGTTATGAAATAGATTATGTTGTAGTTTATATTCCAAACAATCTATTTTCAATTTCAATTCAAATATATGTTTCTTTTGTATTAGAATTGATTTTTTACATACTCCTGCAACTATATTTACTATTAGTTGTTCTTTCATAAAATCATGTCTATACTGTAATCTATTTATTTCTTCAATTATAAGTTGTTTTTCTATCCTTTGATTCATTATAATTTTTTAGGAAAATATTTGGTCATAATATTCCTTTTTTAATTTATTTAATTGCTGGATTTCTTTTGCATTAGTTTCTATATACTCTAAATATCTTTCGTTTCGAAGATATATATATTTATTTACATTTTCATATAATAATTGTTCTTCAATATCTATCTTTTCTTTAGTTTCTTTCCATAACCTCAAATATCTAAAATTTATCATTGATCTCTATATAGTTCTAAATCATCGAATAAATCATCTATATCTAAATTATCATCAACTATCAGCTCAGACCAACCTAAAGTCATTGTTTCGATTATTTCATGCATAATTAACATATCATAAATTATCATTCGAGTATCAACATCAATATCTTTCAATATATAAAACAATAACATCATATAATTATTATCATTATCTAACAAGTATGTAGGCATATTCAGTTTAATTCGATTTATTTTCACTTAACAATTTTATTCCTTCCAATTTTTTCACAGTTTATACGTATTCATGATGAACGATAACAGGATAATATTCATCTCAGCTAGTTTATTACTATGATATTTTCATTGAATCAGTTACCCTAACAGCGCCTCAACTCTGTGTACTCCCCCAAACGGCTTCCTTGCCTACCGGTTTCCACTTTAGGATGGCATAGTCTGGGCTTACTTATTTCGCAGAATAATTTCATAGCAAAGACTTTCTAGAGATGATTAATATTGTATTATCAATTCATTATAAATACTTATAATCAGGAAAAAACTTTCAGGAATAAATCAGTTTAGTTACTCATAAATGATTTCGAGTATACCTGTTCTTGTAGATTGCTACTAGATGCTTTGTTTTCCATTGCTTTTCTGTTGATAGCTTAGTTAATTATTTAGTTCTATAGCTCTGATACCAATAAGGGGGCGGAATTCTATCTTGGAGGTGGTTGAGAAAATATTAAGAGAAGAAAATATTACGAAGGATTAGCTATAAGAATAGTCTTTTCGAATTTAGGACGAAGGTATAAAAAAATAGGAGATAAATTATATCTAATGTTAGAAAAAGAATCTGCGAAACTAGAAGATAGCTTAACGGCTAAGATACGAATTTCTAAAGATAATGAAGAAATAGATAAGGCTAAAGAAGTTGATAAAATACGAAAAGAAACAACAAATGAAATTAAGAAAATTAACAAAATTAAAAACACTAAAATTGAAGAATTAGAAAAAGAATTAGCCCTTTTAAAATTATTAGTTGAAAAAAGATTATCTAGACCAAAGAAATCTTTATCGAAATATAATTGTTACAATTGCGCTAAGCTAGGACATTTAGCAAAAGATTGTAAAGATAAAAAACAAAAGAGATTAAAAACAAAGAAACCTTTATCAAAATGTAAATGTTACAATTGTAATGAGTTAGGTCATTTAGCAAAAGATTGTAAATTACCTACTAAACAAATCACAAATTTAAACGAACATAGATATATGCAAATAAATCATTTAGAGGATGAATTAAAAGATGATAGTATACATAATAAAATTTCAGATATAGAAGATAATTCTGAAACAGAATCTGATAAAATTAATTATAAAACTAACTCCGATAATTCTGAACTAGAATCTGATAAAACTGATTATGAAATTGACTCAGATAATTTTGAACTAGAATCCGATAAAACTGAATATGAAATTGACTCAGAAAATGAAACATTTGAATGAAATGAAAACATTTGAATAAAATGAAAATACATATACTTGCGAAAATTATCGTAGATAGATACTATAATAGATATTACACACCTATGATAGATACAGGAGCAGAAACAAATATATGCAAATATAATTGTTTACCAGAAGATAAATGGGAAAAATTACAAACACCCATGATAGTATCTGGATTTAATAACGAAAATAGTATGATTATTTACAAAGCAAAAAATGTTAAAATACAGATATGGGATAAGATTTTAATAATAAAAGATATATATTGTTTTGATTGTAATAAAATAGATATACTTTTTGGAATGTCTTTTTTAAAAGAATTATACCCACATATTATAACCAAAACGTATTGGTGGTTTACTACACCAGATGGACACAAAATAGGAGCAAAAAGAGTTAATAATAAACAAAGAAAACCCACAGACTGGATTAAAGGGAGTAAAATGATAAATCAAAAAATGAAGAACATAAAAGAAACTAACCAATCAGAAATTATTATATTAACTTGTAAAAAGAAAAAATTACAATTACTGAGCAAAGTAAAAGTATTAAAATATAAAGATGATAATATAAAATATCATTTATAATTCTATGACAGATATACGAAGATTGGTATTAAAGGTATTGAACTTTATATTTATAATTAAGACTTCACAAAAAGATTTATTAATTTGTTTATTTAAACATTATATTGTGAAACATTATATTGTGACTAACAAGTTTATTATCAGAAGAAAATTATACACAGGTAGACTGAAGGTCAACAAGAATAGAAGAATTTGTAACAACGAACGAAATATATTCAATATATTGAATTTTACAATTAAAGCAGTTTCTACTAACAAAAATCTTATTACAGGTTATCTCCAAAGAAGGGAAAATTACAATAAGAAAACTATTATCCATAATGACAAATTTTGTCAGTAAATGGAAAAGCTAGAAATAAGTAGTGCAAAGCTATACAGTCAGCAGCATGACTATAAAAATGCAGAGCTATACAGTCAGCAGCATGACTATAAATATGCGAAGCTACGTCTTCAGGCGGACAGTAAACAGCCAGAGATAAAAGGTGACGTTGAGAAAACACCTAAAAACTCAATATAACAAAAATATGTTATTGCAGGAAATGCAGGTACAAGCACAGGAAATACAGAAAAAATTAAATACTTATTTACTAAATCATTTGTACCTATACTCCAACAAAATACTCCAGTACCACAAACATTTACCCACGCAGCCCAGTTATACATACAAAAAGCCAAACGTTTTTGAACCTCATGAAAACTATATTATTTAGAAATTACAAGGCTATAACAGACTCATTATACAACTCAGAAACTAGTGCAAATCTAGTAAAAATATGTTACAATTACGGACTATTGAGTACCATATACGGTGGAAGAAATTATAAGAAAATAATCGTATATACATTTGATGGTGAAGAAATTACAGGACTACCAGAGCTATAACAGAGTATTCAGTATATTCAAAAGAATTACAGAAGAAAATAATTATAATGTTCTGCAGAAATACTCTATGACAAGAGAAGAAATCTCCAAAGTAATCAAAATAAAATTAATAAAAGATATGATGGAAAATGATGGAAATACGATATGGCAGAAATCAAGTAATAATATATGCAATTTCAAAAGAAATCTGAAGAACAGATATTAATGAAGTTCAAATAGATATTGATGAAGTTCAACAAATGAAGAAAAGATATGGATGAAGTTCAACAATGAATTTTACTAAAGACAGAAGAGCAATTAGCTTGAAGATAATTGGACATAGATACTCAGACAACTATGGTTCCAAATGCATTGAAGATAATTTAATTCCAGATGTAACCTTGGACTAAAACAAGAGCAGCAGAAGGAAGACAAGAAGATAGAGTCAAAAAGATAAAAGTATCTTTATTGTAAAGTTTTTATTGTCGGCCATGTATTTAAAGTAGGCCATTATTGTTTACTTTTTACTTTGTCAAAAGTATGTCGGCCATTTGTATAAAGTCGGCCATTATATTTATTGTCGTTTTGCGTCGGCAGAATTAGAGACTGCCAAGTGTCAATAGTTAGTGTCGGCCATTGTCAGGCCAATAGTGATTGCTTGTAGTATATATAGAGGTATTAATCCTCAGAAATAAAACAAGCTTCAACCAATCCTCTCTCTTCTCTATCAATTCTCTCTCCATATAACAAATTTCGCCATCATCTTGGCCCCTCAGCTATATCACCGATGACAAGGTCATCACGGTACTTTTTACTCCGAGGGAAACGTATGCAATGCTGCAACACTCATGGCCTTAACCCTCAGGGAGCCAGAGTCGGTTCAAATACATAGCTGAGCCATCACACAGGTTCTTCACCTATGCTCTGATACCATTTAAGGGCGGAAGTCTATATTTGTTATATGGAGAGAGAATTGATAGAGAAGAGAGAGGATTGGTTGAAGCTTGTTTTATATCTAATGTTAGAAAAAGAATCTGCGAAACTAGAAGATAGCTTAACGGCTAAGATACGAATTTCTAAAGAAAATGAAGAAATAGATAAGGCTAAAGAAGTTGATAAAATACGAAAAGAAACAACAAATGAAATTAAGAAAATTAACAAAATTAAAAACACTAAAATTGAAGAATTAGAAAAAGAATTAGCCCTTTTAAAATTATTAGTTGAAAAAAGATTATCTAGACCAAAGAAATCTTTATCGAAATATAATTGTTACAATTGCGCTAAGCTAGGACATTTAGCAAAAGATTGTAAAGATAAAAAACAAAAGAGATTAAAAACAAAGAAACCTTTATCAAAACGTAAATGTTACAATTGTAATGAGTTAGGTCATTTAGCAAAAGATTGTAAATTACCTACTAAACAAATCACAAATTTAAACGAACATAGATATATGCAAATAAATCATTTAGAGGATGAATTAAAAGATGATAGTATACATAATAAAATTTCAGATATAGAAGATAATTCTGAAACAGAATCTGATAAAATTAATTATAAAACTAACTCCGATAATTCTGAACTAGAATCTGATAAAACTGATTATGAAATTGACTCAGATAATTTTGAACTAGAATCCGATAAAACTGAATATGAAATTGACTCAGAAAATGAAACATTTGAATGAAATGAAAACATTTGAATAAAATGAAAATACATATACTTGCGAAAATTATCGTAGATAGATACTATAATAGATATTACACACCTATGATAGATACAGGAGCAGAAACAAATATATGCAAATATAATTGTTTACCAGAAGATAAATGGGAAAAATTACAAACACCCATGATAGTATCTGAATTTAATAACGAAAATAGTATGATTATTTACAAAGCAAAAAATGTTAAAATACAGATATGGGATAAGATTTTAATAATAAAAGATATATATTGTTTTGATTGTAATAAAATAGATATACTTTTTGGAATGTCTTTTTTAAAAGAATTATACCCACATATTATAACCAAAACGTATTGGTGGTTTACTACACCAGATGGACACAAAATAGGAGCAAAAAGAGTTAATAATAAACAAAGAAAACCCACAAACTGGATTAAAGGGAGTAAAATGATAAATCAAAAAATGAAGAACATAAAAGAAACTAACCAATCAGAAATTATTATATTAACTTGTAAAAAGAAAAAATTACAATTACTGAGCAAAGTAAAAGTATTAAAATATAAAGATGATAATATAAAATATCATTTATAATTCTATGACAGATATACGAAGATTGGTATTAAAGGTATTGAACTTTATATTTATAATTAAGACTTCACAAAAAGATTTATTAATTTGTTTATTTAAACATTATATTGTGAAACATTATATTGTGACTAACAAGTTTATTATCAGAAGAAAATTATACACAGGTAGACTGAAGGTCAACAAGAATAGAAGAATTTGTAACAACGAACGAAATATATTCAATATATTGAATTTTACAATTAAAGCAGTTTCTACTAACAAAAATCTTATTACAGGTTATCTCCAAAGAAGGGAAAATTACAATAAGAAAACTATTATCCATAATGACAAATTTTGTCAGTAAATGGAAAAGCTAGAAATAAGTAGTGCAAAGCTATACAGTCAGCAGCATGACTATAAAAATGCAGAGCTATACAGTCAGCAGCATGACTATAAATATGCGAAGCTACGTCTTCAGGCGGACAGTAAACAGCCAGAGATAAAAGGTGACGTTGAGAAAACACCTAAAAACTCAATATAACAAAAATATGTTATTGCAGGAAATGCAGGTACAAGCACAGGAAATACAGAAAAAATTAAATACTTATTTACTAAATCATTTGTACCTATACTCCAACAAAATACTCCAGTACCACAAACATTTACCCACGCAGCCCAGTTATACATACAAAAAGCCAAACGTTTTTGAACCTCATGAAAACTATATTATTTAGAAATTACAAGGCTATAACAGACTCATTATACAACTCAGAAACTAGTGCAAATCTAGTAAAAATATGTTACAATTACGGACTATTGAGTACCATATACGGTGGAAGAAATTATAAGAAAATAATCGTATATACATTTGATGGTGAAGAAATTACAGGACTACCAGAGCTATAACAGAGTATTCAGTATATTCAAAAGAATTACAGCAAAAAATAATTATAATGTTCTGCAGAAATACTCTATGACAAGAGAAGAAATCTTCAAAGTAATCGAAATAAAATATGATGGAAAATGATGGAAATACGATATGGCAGAAATCAAGTAATAATATATACAATTTCAAAAGAAATCTGAAGAACAGATATTAATGAAGTTCAAATAGATTTTGATGAAGTTCAACAAATGGAGAAAAGATATTAATAAAGTTCAACAAATGAATTTTACCAAAGCTAGAAGAGCAACCAAATACAAGATAATTGGACATAGATACTCAGACAACTATGGTTCCAAATGCATTGAAGATAATTTAATTCCAGATGTAACCTTGGACTAAAACAAGAGCAGCAGAAGGAAGACAAGAAGATAGAGTCAAAAAGATAAAAGTATCTTTATTGTAAAGTTTTTATTGTCGGCCATGTATTTAAAGTAGGCCATTATTGTTTACTTTTTACTTTGTCAAAAGTATGTCGGCCATTTGTATAAAGTCGGCCATTATATTTATTGTCGTTTTGCGTCGGCAGAATTAGAGACTGCCAAGTGTCAATAGTTAGTGTCGGCCATTGTCAGGCCAATAGTGATTGCTTGTAGTATATATAGAGGTATTAATCCTCAGAAATAAAACAAGCTTCAACCAATCCTCTCTCTTCTCTATCAATTCTCTCTCCATATAACAAATATAGACTTCCGCCCTTATTTGGTATCAGAGCTAGATAAAGCTAGAAAATCGTGAAGCTATCAACACCAGATATGGAAAACAAAGCATTTACCAGGAATCTACTAGTGCAGGTATACTCGAATTCATTTATGAGTAACTAAAATTGCTTTATTCCTGATAGTCTTTTCTTGATTACAAGAGTTTATTATAAATTAATAATGTTATAATGGTCATAATTACTATGGAAATATTCTGCGAATTAAGTAAGCCTAAGACTATGCCCTCTTGATGTGGAAACCAATAGGCGAGGAAGCCGTCAGGAAGTACACGAGTGTTGAGGTGCTGTTAGGGTACTTAATTAAAGAAGAAGGCTATAGTAGTGATTAGACGAAATGAACATTATACTGTTATTATTCATAATGAATGCGTATAAACTGCGAAAAGATTAGATGGAATAACATTATTAGTGAAAATAAATCGAATATGCCTATATACTTGTTAGATAAATTCTGATAACTATATGATGCTATTGTTTTATATAGTGAGAAATATTAATGTTGATGCTAAAAATACGAAGAATAATTTACGAAATTGATTATGAATGAGATAATAGGTTGGTCCGAGCTGATAGATATTAACAATATAAAATATAATTCGATGATTTAAAAACTAAAATGATCATGTTTAGATATTTGAGGTTATGGGAAGAAAAACTGTTAATTAATAATATATTTGCAGAAGTAAGTAATAAATCGATATTTATACAGATATTCGAAATAAACTGTTTAGAAAATAAAATACAAACGCTATATAAAATATAATACTTGTAATAATGAATAAAGAAGAGTTTATAGTTGATGAAAAAATCTATAAAAATCACGAAGGATTAGCTATAAGAATAGTCTTTTCGAATTTAGGACGAAGGTATAAAAAAATAGGAGATAAATTATATCTAATGTTAGAAAAAGAATCTGCGAAACTAGAAGATAGCTTAACGGCTAAGATACGAATTTCTAAAGAAAATGAAGAAATAGATAAGGCTAAAGAAGTTGATAAAATACGAAAAGAAACAACAAATGAAATTAAGAAAATTAACAAAATTAAAAACACTAAAATTGAAGAATTAGAAAAAGAATTAGCCCTTTTAAAATTATTAGTTGAAAAAAGATTATCTAGACCAAAGAAATCTTTATCGAAATATAATTGTTACAATTGCGCTAAGCTAGGACATTTAGCAAAAGATTGTAAAGATAAAAAACAAAAGAGATTAAAAACAAAGAAACCTTTATCAAAACGTAAATGTTACAATTGTAATGAGTTAGGTCATTTAGCAAAAGATTGTAAATTACCTACTAAACAAATCACAAATTTAAACGAACATAGATATATGCAAATAAATCATTTAGAGGATGAATTAAAAGATGATAGTATACATAATAAAATTTCAGATATAGAAGATAATTCTGAAACAGAATCTGATAAAATTAATTATAAAACTAACTCCGATAATTCTGAACTAGAATCTGATAAAACTGATTATGAAATTGACTCAGATAATTTTGAACTAGAATCCGATAAAACTGAATATGAAATTGACTCAGAAAATGAAACATTTGAATAAAATGAAAATACATATACTTGCGAAAATTATCGTAGAAGGATATCATAACAGATATTACACACCTATGATAGATACAGGAGCAGAAACAAATATATGCAAATATAATTGTTTACCAGAAGATAAATGGGAAAAATTACAAACACCCATGATAGTATCTGGATTTAACAACGAAAATAGTATGATTATTTACAAAGCAAAAAATGTTAAAATACAGATATGGGATAAGATTTTAATAATAAAAGATATATATTGTTTTGATTGTAATAAAATAGATATACTTTTTGGAATGTCTTTTTTAAAAGAATTATACCCACATATTATAACCAAAACGTATTGGTGGTTTACTACACCAGATGGACACAAAATAGGAGCAAAAAGAATTAATAATAAACAAAGAAAACCCACAGACTGGATTAAAGGGAGTAAAATGATAAATCAAAAAATGAAGAACATAAAAGAAACTAACCAATCAGAAATTATTATATTAACTTGTAAAAAGAAAAAATTACAATTACTGAGCAAAGTAAAAGTATTAAAATATAAAGATGATAATATAAAATATCATTTATAATTCTATGACAGATATACGAAGATTGGTATTAAAGGTATTGAACTTTATATTTATAATTAAGACTTCACAAAAAGATTTATTAATATGTTTATTTAAACATTATATTGTGAAACATTATATTGTGACTAACAAGTTTATTATCAGAAGAAAATTATACACAGGTAGACTGAAGGTCAACAAGAATAGAAGAATTTGTAACAACGAACGAAATATATTCAATATATTGAATTTTACAATTAAAGCAGTTTCTACTAACAAAAATCTTATTACAGGTTATCTCCAAAGAAGGGAAAATTACAATAAGAAAACTATTATCCATAATGACAAATTTTGTCAGTAAATGGAAAAGCTAGAAATAAGTAGTGCAAAGCTATACAGTCAGCAGCATGACTATAAAAATGCAGAGCTATACAGTCAGCAGCATGACTATAAATATGCGAAGCTACGTCTTCAGGCGGACGGTAAACAGCCAGAGATAAAAGGTGACGTTGAGAAAACACCTAAAAACTCAATATAACAAAAATATGTTATTGCAGGAAATGCAGGTACAAGCACAGGAAATACAGAAAAAATTAAATACTTATTTACTAAATCATTTGTACCTATACTCCAACAAAATACTCCAGTACCACAAACATTTACCCACGCAGCCCAGTTATACATACAAAAAGCCAAACGTTTTTGAACCTCATGAAAACTATATTATTTAGAAATTACAAGGCTATAACAGACTCATTATACAACTCAGAAACTAGTGCAAATCTAGTAAAAATATGTTACAATTACGGACTATTGAGTACCATATACGGTGGAAGAAATTATAAGAAAATAATCGTATATACATTTGATGGTGAAGAAATTACAGGACTACCAGAGCTATAACAGAGTATTCAGTATATTCAAAAGAATTACAGCAAAAAATAATTATAATGTTCTGCAGAAATACTCTATGACAAGAGAAGAAATCTTCAAAGTAATCGAAATAAAATATGATAGAAAATGATGGAAATACGATATGGCAGAAATCAAGTAATAATATATACAATTTCAAAAGAAATCTGAAGAACAGATATTAATGAAGTTCAAATAGATTTTGATGAAGTTCAACAAATGGAGAAAAGATATTAATGAAGTTCAACAAATGAATTTTACCAAAGCTAGAAGAGCAACCAAATACAAGATAATTGGACATAGATACTCAGACAACTATGGTTCCAAATGCATTGAAGATAATTTAATTCCAGATGTAACCTTGGACTAAAACAAGAGCAGCAGAAGGAAGACAAGAAGATAGAGTCAAAAAGATAAAAGTATCTTTATTGTAAAGTTTTTATTGTCGGCCATGTATTTAAAGTAG
>JABWTJ010001096.1:11429-132943 GCA_016801875.1 Solanum sitiens | reverse complement strand
GAGTATTGTCCTTTCATTTCAATTCACAAATGTGAGGTTGGCACATTTACATAATCAGATTATAACAAGGCACATAGGTAAGTCGTCAAAATCCTTATATCATTACATCTTAGCCAATAACTCACAAGGCATAATTCAAGACATTCCAATTCAACATCATACCAAACCTTATTATCATAAGGTATACTTCAATATAACTTCATAAATAAATACAAGTGATCATAATTGAAGTAAAGGATTGAGATCACAAGACTTATCCCAATCTCCTTCACAAGCCATCATCAAGGTTTTACCATCAACCATCCAATTCAACCCACCAATGAGTGTAGTATCTTCACACAATAGTAATCAACACAGTAATGAATTCAATTTAATCACTACACAACAATTCATCACTAGTTCATAGCCTAGGGTTAGGGACTTTGGTCAAATTCATGATATACTTCACAACCTAGGTTAATTACCAAGAAATAGCATGATTGAATAATAATACATCACAATCTAAGTATAATAATAAAAATATACCATAAAAAAACAATTTAGAAGATTAAATTTGTAATAGAAGAAAACCCACATGAAACTCATCTGTTTGAAATGAATTTGGAGGAACCCTTTGGGGAAAGGAATCCCTAAGGTGAATGGAATCCCATACCTTGTTAACTGATGGAGAATGATAAACGAAAAGTCCCTTCTTGCTGCCCTTAGACCTTGACCTATCCTTCAACGGAGTTCTTCTATTTGGGAGAGAGAAAGAAGAGAGAAGGAAAAGCAATTGGGGTTTGGGAATTATGTGATTTGGGTTTATTTTAATTAGCTTTGGGTATTTATAGAAGTCATTAACTAACTTAATTAGACCTTCCTTAAACCCTAAAAAATAAACTAACCCCCTAAAAAATAAACTACCCCCCTAAAGACTTTCCTTGAGGAATATTCACTCACTAAAGTAAGGATGATATGTAAGGACAATTCACATTTCATCAATGTAAAGTAAGGATGATATGTAAGGACAATTCACATTTCATCAAGGTAAAGTAAGGATGACAAATCATCAAAAGAGTAAGTAAATCTCAATCTAGAAGCAAGCTTCAATAATGCTTGAGTCAACTCTAAAAGATAAAGAAGATAATGAAAGTAAGCACAACACCGATAAACTAGTTATGAGCATGTACTTGCACGTGTAAGTCTCATGTGACGAGGCTACCACCGAGGTGGATAAGTAGTCTCATTAAGTCCCTAGTCTTCGAACTATGTCTAGCCAACATTGGAACTAGCCAGTGGTTTCCACCTAAGCGAGCTAGGCATGTTCGGTTTCACTTTGGCCGGTGATTCCACCCCTTCTCGGTGTGGGAAAGACACTGTATTTCATGTTTAGCTCACATGATCTATGTCGATTAATGCTCATGATATGTTCTTGGTTCACTATAGCCGTGAACCACCCCTTTTCGTTGTGGAGTGAACACTTGAGATGGATTCGCCTTAGCCGGGGATTACCCCTTTACATGTGTGGGGAAGACACTGGATTTCATGAGTAGCTCACATGATCTAGATTCATTTTAATAGGTGAATCACCCCTTTTTAGTGTGGGGAAGACACTGGATTTCATGTTAGCTCGCATGATCTTATTCCCTATGATGTCTCTATGAAATTGAGAATGATGATGATGACGGAACATATGTTCAAAGTGAGCAATGAAGAAGAGCTTAAGAATGTCAATTGCTAATGTCACACTCATGAAGTTTCAGCAAATAATGGGCAAAGCCAAATAAGATTGGCTTATAATGACTTCTTATATGATGCCAATAAAGGGACGGAGGAAAATAATGTTAACTAAATACCTCATAACTTTGATACGCTCAAATTTACTTCTCGAAAAGAAGTATAAGCGGTCGTATCAAGTAAAGAATCCAACTATGAGGTTGTCGTCGATCCCACGAGGAAAATGATTTAGACTTAACTTTAACATATTATTACTTCTATTTAGTCAAGTCTTTTCCAAAAACAAATAACAAAAAAAGGGGTTTTAAGTAACAAATATAATTAGCTATTTCTAAATAGACAAGTTCAAAGATTTGATTTTTATCGAGTAATGAGAGTAACTAGGGCTTAAGTGTTCCCCATAGGTTCATAACTCGGTAATTCTAGCTATAACAATCCTTTCCTAATATCTTGCATGCAAAGTGGTAAGTTATGTATCCCTAATTCCTTGGTCCGGCAACTAGGAAATTTCACTCCGCAGCTTGGTCCGGCTACGTGTGTATGCTTTACTAAACCTTACCTTTACCTAATATTAAGCATCATAATCGATGTTTGGCTCAGTTGTTACTTCGCACCAATCGACACTAGCCTATTAGATAGTGTATACTAAATCTATGTTGATAATTCTTTTCTTATTATCTACCTCCTTGGTCCGTCAAGTAGCAACAAGGCGAGTTCTAACGTGTGCACTCATTAAAAAGACTTCTAAACGAAAGAATTATCAATACATGCAAGACACTATTCTTGAATTGTTATTTTAGCTAGTTTTTACCTTGTTATTTACCCATGGTTCCCACAACCCTAGCTATTGATTTAGTTACCCATGTTAATAATCACACAATTCATATTAGTTTGGTAAGAATTCATGTACTTACTTTGATGATATGAAAGAAAACCCAGAAAATTACTTAAATTAACCAATAATCTTACAACAAACGATTCCGAAAAATAGATTAATTTCCAAAATCTCATGTTCACAAACTTAGAACAATAATAATGAAAAATACCCAAGAGTCAAACCTCAAAAATGAGGTTTTTACAAGCATTTATAATAATAGAATCCTAACAAAAAAGGGAAATCTATTTAAGGAAAATCTGCCCAAAAACCGCGTCTGAGTTGACAACCTCGATGACGGACCATCGAGGCCACGACGGACCGTCGTGGTCCTCCGTCGTTCCATACTTAGCTTCTTTTCAAGATGGGTAATGGAGATACTTTCTGTTGATGATGACGGATGTGCAGGACGGTCTGTCGTGGAGATGACGGTCCGTTGAGAGCCTTTGTAGCCCCATACTTGGTCAGAATTCCCCAATCTTCATTCAGCATCTCTTTCTCCATACGACGATGGCCACCTACGGACAGTCGAGGGGTCGAAGGATCGTTAGTGGCTCCGTAGGTAGTCACTTCTGCAGTTTCAGCCCAATTCTTCCGCGTTTTCATTCTGGACAGATTTCCTGCAAACAAAGAGAAAAATACATTAAAACTAATACAAAAAGGCCTAAGACACACACGAAACTTAAGGAAAAAAATTTGAAAGAACCGTGAAGCCACGGTACATCAACACCCTCAACTTAAATTCGTTGTTTGTCCTCAAGCGATGCACTATGACTCACCACAAAAATCTTTGTACACGAGTATCCTTATTTTAGCTATCGCAATCATCTGGCTATCAATCCCAATTATTTTCATTATGTTTATACATGCTATCACTATTAGGCTCGCTCATGCGGATCAGACCATGACACAGACTCACCACACTCCGACACCTATCTTCTTTGATCTCTCCCCAAGGTACCAATTTTCTGGTATTGCAACTATTGTCCTCGCTTCAAAAGAACATACTCATTTTTCACACAACGATTTGAGTTTGAGTATAAGGATTATTTTTCAACACTCACTCTCAGAACAACTTCACACCTCATTTATACTTATTGCCATAGGCTTTCCCTTATTTTCTCTGCTTTAAGTTCACCATAATAGACTCTTAGGATCACGATAGGACTTTCTTATCTTGTAACTTAGGCTCGGGGTCAGGTAAGATACATTTAGATGTATTTTAGTGACTTATTGCCCTCCTTGGCATAACGGCTAATCGTCCTACCTTTTCATCATTTTATTCCGCCCTATTTCTTGATTTTCTTGTATTCTTTAACCTTTCTATTCTCCCTTCTTTCTCCTTTTGTGTAAGTGATTCTTTTCTTTTCTTACTTGTATTTTCAAATTTTCAAATTTTTCACTTTTCTTGAGTCACTTTTCTTTTGTTCTTTCTCTCTCTTTATTCTTTCAACCCCACTTTCCGAAGCATTCCTCATAATAGCCACCCTCAACTCATGGCTTTGCCATGAGTCAAGGTACACAATACCCAAGGTTGGGTCAGGGCCACGACAAGGTTGGTTTTCTTCATTAGCCACCCTCAACTTATGCTTTTGGCATCAGCTGAGGTGCACATGTCCAAGGAGGGACCAGGGCCAACACATTGTTCCCAGAAAAGATTAGTTGAGGTGAAAAAGAAAGGTCTATTATAAGCTCAAATCATTTGGATCAAGAAAGGATTAATTTCGTTCGATTTTCTGTTATCTAGGCTAGAGATTGGCTATCTTGAATAAGGGACTATGATCCTTTCCTAATTGTCTATCACGATTTACTTTTAGTAGGACTAACCAGGAAAGTTCTAGCTCAGTACCAATGGTTGAATATTCAAATTTTCCTCACACTCACGTGACATCTCATTACTCTACCAAATTATCAAAAACCTAGTTCGAGTCTTAGATTTAGGGTCATGCAGTGGTTTATCTCTTTGTCATGCTTAGAGCCACAAATTTATCAGTTACTGTGCCTAGTCATGCAACATTTTCTTTAAGTCAGGATATTATTTTGTTTGCCATCATGCTTCAGATTCCATTCCTATACTATGTACAATAGATACCAACATACCGGTTCAACAATAAAATAACCAGTCTCTTGGGGAAAAAAAAGAAAACAGGCAAGAAAACCCCAAGAGAGGATCGTGAGTTGGGCTAATCAGACTTCACCCTAGCACTCACTTTCCATTTACCCCACCCCCAACAAAAAAGACATGCAATTGTCCCCAATGCATAAAAGTATATAAAATAGAGTGGTAGGTGAAGCAAACCTGAGGCGCAAAGCGCCGTTGATCAACAAGATGGCGGGTCCGGTTCCCCGAAACCCGCTCCCTCTGTAGTTGGGACACCATCAGTAGTGTCCTCAGCAATGACAGCACTATCAGTAGTGCTCCTCTCAGCCTCTGCAACTCTGGAACTAGACGCCCCAGCAGCCACCTCCATAACCCTCAACTGGCGGGCCTCCTCATCAATCAGCGAGGCTCTCCTCGTAGCCTCCAACTCATGGCGCTCCTTCTTCTGAGCCAGGACTCATCCTCATCTCTAGCCCAATGCCTCTTGGAACGCTCTCGTGGTGGAGGTGGTGGCACATCAGTAGTGGCGAACAGGGCAGCCATCACCGTGTCCTCAGTAGGCTCTGCAGAAGGGGTCTCAGACTCAGGCACCCGAGCCTCCACTATAGTGTCCAAGTCGGCTCTCAGACTCTCCACAGCAGCCTGGAGAGTCGTCACATCCACTGTAGGGGATGGAAGAGCGAGAACCCCCAGCTCAAATGCGTCCAAATGCTGGTGGACCTCCATGATCTTCCGCTCAGTGTGCGGGGCCATCTTTCTCTCTATACGCTCTTCTGCCTCAGCAATGGACCTTTGCATCCAAGGCTGGATGTGATACAGAAGTGTGGCCATTTAGGCCTCTAGTTTCTGGACCCTAGCAAGCGGGACCAGTGTAGCAGATGGGATAGAGCGGGAGGAGCTCGGAGCGGTGCAACCACCCGAGATAGACTCGATCGGAGTGGTGTCGGTAGGCTTAGATGTAGCCGTATTAGCCCCTTGGGCCTTCTCTACGTGGCTGCCAGGTTCTCACCTAGCGGCTGCACCTCTATACGGGGCCCTCTGTTGGGAGCCAACTCATTGGCCTCATCTCGGATGAGACCGATATCAACCTGGACAGGCGGGGTCTTGATCACATCAATGTGACACACGGGCACTCCTGCAGACCTGCACAATGCAAAAACCATGCACAGGAATAGGTAAGTAGTAGTTGCCTTAAAGGCCCTCTCGTGCATCACCGCCAGTAATAGCCATGCGAAGTCCACCTCGAACCCCGCAATCATGGCAGCCATCAGCACTGCACGATCCCAGGTGACAATATTATCAACAGCAGTGGGGGAAAGGCAGTGTTGGACCAATATCCATAGGAACTTGGCTGGGAAGGTGAGGTTGGCCTTCTTGATACTCCCCTTGGGCTCCAGCACCCAATCGGCAACCTCACCATCTACGGAGAGGTACTGTGCAATCCACCGCTTGGTGGTCTCTCTTACCTCTGGCTCATGCTGGAACCGACCATCTTTGATCAATTTCCACCGATAGTCAAACTCAATGGTAAGAGGAGTCCGGGTGGCATCAACATCCGTGCCATAGAGAAATCTGCGGATGGCCTGCAAAGAAATGTCAACCGGACGTACTCTAATGGTGCATGCTTGGCGGGGGCTGCCCGCCTGTCGAGCTGAGATCGGAGAGTCGCCACATAGCAGGCATAGAACTCCCGGACAATCTCCTCGCTATAGAGGCCCACATCACGGGCCGTCCACTCCAGCCGATGTCTGGTGAACAACTCATGAATGGTCGGCATGGTGGGAAGGCTTCCCGTGAGAACCCGCCTCTCAAGTGTCAGGGTCCTGGTCATGACCCCCTTGTCATTGGGCATCTTGGCATCAGTGTAGATCTGGTATTGCCCCTCGACACACCGCCGGTAGGGCTGATTAGCAACTGGAGCGGGGATGCTAGTCTGGGGTGCTGGAGTAGAGTCAACACTATCAGCCTCATCAGACGAGGCAGAAGCAGAAGCCTACTAAAATCCGAAAGCCTCCACAGAGCCGGAAGCTTCCTCAGAACCGGATGCCTCCACGGAGCCAAACGCTCCCTCTGAATGTGCAGCCGACCTAGAAGGTGTGCCGGTAAGTATGCGCTCCACGTCAGACTGGGAGGCAGTGACTACGCCGGGTGCCACCCTCATGGGCGTTGCTCTGGTGGGGAGGGCAGCAGGGGTAGCAGTGCGGGTGCCTGGTGGCACGTACTCTGGGTCAAGCTCATCATCTGAGCCTATGATAAGCCGGTTCGATGGGGCGACTGACTTGGAACGCCTTCGTGAGTAGACACGGTCGTGTTTAGGTTCCATTTGTACCTGCAAAGAGAAGTAGTTAGTACCAGTGGAAGCAGCAAAACACAGAAAAGGAATGATAGTGCAGTAGTACAGAGTGCAGGATGGACCCATAGACGGTCCGTCATGGGGGTCCATCAAGGCACACTTAGAATAGATTTTAAAAGCGTCAAAAACAAAGGTTGTGACAGTGTCGACAGTTATGCAGGACGGACCGTCGTAGGGACGACGGTCCTTCATAAGGGTCCGTCGAATGACACTTAGATTATTTTTATAAAAAATCAGAAACAAAGGTTCTGACATCGTCGACGGTTGAGCAGGACGAACGACGGTCCGTCATAAGGGTCCATCGCGGGACACTTAGAATAAATTTTTAAAGTGTCAGAAACAAAGGTTCTGACACTGTCGAAAGTTATGCAGAATGGACCGTTGTAGGGAAGATGGTCCGTCATAAGGGTCCGTCGAAGGACACTTAGATTATTTTTATAAAAAATCAGAAACAAAGGTTCTGACACCGTCGACGGTTGAGCAGGACGGACCGTCGAAGGGACGACGGTCCATCGTAAGGGTCCATCGATAGACACTTAGAGTAAGCAAGGGAGTTGGGGTTGATGGACCCCAACGATGGTCCGTCGCGCGATCGACGGGGTCTCGTACTGACCTTCAGGGACACAGTTTTGCAGCCAATTTGGTTCCCTATCTTACTAATTTGAAGTATTCCTAGAAGCCTAAGTTTACCAAACAGTACCCCAGCATCCCAGCATTCGTAGGGCATGAATTTTCCTAGTTTTAACATGCATTTTCGACAGCCTAACAAACCCTAGGTCAGGAACACAATCATGCAAACACACACCATTTTTTTAACAAGACACCCCCATCCCTTTCAATTTCAGTGTGCTAAGGGACTTAGCACTTTGGTGTGTAAGTTTAGCATGCAAAATGGTCCAAAAGGAAGTACCCAAACAGTTAAAAATCACGGTAATAAGGAATATTTAACAAAAGTTAATCTAGCATATCAGAACAACATACCTGACAACGTAGTAGAGGAGAAAGAGTATGAATCACTAGAAGTTGAACAGCAGCAACAACCACCACGAACACCGACCGGCAAAGTGTCTGAAGGAAATGGGAGATTTTGGGAAAGAAAGGAATTCTTAGGGTTTGGGGGAAGGAGTGAGTGGGAGTTAATGGGTGATGAAGTGGGGGAAGAATGAGAGTAAATAGGGAGGGAAAACGTTTAGGGGGGGGGGGGTATGTGAAGAGTTGGTAACTGAAAAGTTTTAAAAACTTTTAATATATAGCCGGGCGGGGTGGGGCGAGTTGATGGGTGAGGGATCGACGATTCCCCATCGACGGACCATAAGTCGGTCGACGGTCCATCGACCCCTCCGTCGACAGTGCCCTAACTTAGAAAAATTGAAATAACATACCTGGGCATGACGGATCCTACCGACGGTCCGTCGCAGCTTCGACGGTCCGTCGCAGCTTCGACGGTCCGTCGAAGGGTGCATCAGACCAGTTTTCTGCAGATTTTCTGGTGATGTGGTCCCTGCACATTGAACACCCATTAAGCTAATTTTTTTGTATTTTCTGGATACTTTTTGGACACGGCTAAACTACGCTCTAGCCAACACTTCTAAAGAAAAATGAAAGAACATTCAAACGAGACATTAAGTAATAAAAGCAAAAATAATGCAACTATTCCTAGAAAACCACGAAAGACCTATAGTTGGCTAGAGGATACATATTGGGTTGCCTCCCAATCAGCGCTTGCTTGAATGTCGCGGCACGATGGAGTAATCATGATTACTCAGACTTGATCAAGATGGTATGCCTCGATCACTTTATTCGTCGTTTCAGCATGCCCAGATAGATTTTGATGCGCTGCCCGTTCACCTTGAACCTCACGCCCTCCTTGTTCTCCAACTCAACCGCACCATGAGGGAATAGTTGGGTGATCAAGTAGGGACCAGTCCATTTGGACTTGAGCTTGCCCAGAAACAAGCGCAACCTAGAATTGAATAAAAGCACCAAATCCCCAACCAAAAAATCACGCTTCTCAATCTTTTGGTCATGGTACTTCTTCATCTTTTCTTTGTAGAGGGCTGAACTTTCATATGCCTTCAAACGAAATTCATCAAGCTCATTCAACCCGTTTAACCTCTGTTCCGTAGCCTCATTCCAATCCATTTTCAACTTCTTCATTGCCCACATGGATTTATTCTCCAATTCAACCGGTAAGTGACAAGCCTTCCCATATACAAGTTGGTATGGGGACATACCTATGGGAGTCTTGTATGCTGTCCGGTAGGCCCAAAGAGCATCATCAAGCCTCCTTGACCAATTCGTTCTACTAGCATTCACCATTTTCACCAGATTCTGCTTAATCTCCCTGTTTGACACCTCAACTTGCCCACTAGTTTGAGGATTGTACGGAGTGGCCACATTATCGAGAACCCCATACTTTTACAATAATCCCTTAAATAGCTTGTTGTAAAAGTGGGATCCCCCATCACTGATAATAACCCTTGGGGTGCCAAATCTGGAAAATATGTTCTTTTTCAAGAACGCGGTGACACTCTTCCCTTCATTATTTGAAAGTGCGATAGCCTCCACCCATTTAGACACATAATCGACTGCCAAAAGAATGTACTTCATCCCATGAGAAATCACAAATGGGCCCATAAAGTCAATACCCCACACATCAAACAATTCAATCACAAGAATGGGATTTAAAGGGAGATCTTGCTTTCTCGAAATGACACCATCTCTTTGGCATCTATCACATGCCTTGGCGAGCTCATGAGCATCTTGGTGGGTAGTTGGCCAATAGTAGCCACATTGCAAGATCTTGTGGGCATTCCGAATACCACTATGATGCCCACCTACAGGCGAAGAATGGCATGCCTCCAAAACACTCAACATCTCAACTTCCGGCACACAATGCCGAATAAGCCCATCGGCACAACTACTATATAAGTATGGTTCATCCCAAAAGAACTTTTTTACATCATGCATGAACTTTTTCCTTTGATGAAAGGACAAGTCCGGTGGGACGATATCACTAGCTAGATAATTCGCAAAATCTGCGAACAATGGAATCAAGTCTTGGGAGGCAGCCAATACATGCTCATCAGGGAAAGTATCATCAATTTTAGCCTTTTCACCTAACTCCCTCATTGCTTCATCTTTTAATCGGGACAAGTGATTAGCAATTTGATTTTCGGTCCCTTTTCTATCTTTCACCTCAAAGTCAAATTCTTGCAATAGTAATACCTAACGAATCAAATTCGGTTTTGCATCCTTCTTTGCCATCAAATATCTCAAAGCAGAATGATCAGTATGCACTATAACTCTAGTGCCAAGCAAATAGGAGCGAAATTTCTCGAAAGCAAAGACTACTGCAAGGAGCTCTTGCTCAGTCACGGTGTAGTTCTTTTGGGCTTCATTGAGGTCTTTACTAGCATAGTAAATGGGGTGAAGGATTTTATCCCTTCATTGTCCCAATATCACACCAAGAGCAACCCCGCTCTCATCACACATAACCTCAAATGGCTTACTCCAATCCGGAGAAATGATGATAGGTGCAGACACCAACTTTTCCTTTAGCTCACTAAATGCCTTAAGACAGGATTCATCAAAATAAAACTTACACTCTTTCTCAAGCAACTTACACAAGGGATGTGCACTCTTTGAAAAATCCTTGATAAACCTCCGGTAAAAGCACGCATACCCAAGAAAGCTTCTCACACCTTTTACAGAGATAGGTGGAGGAAGTCTCTCTATTACCTTAATTTTAGCTCGATCAACCTCTATACCCTTCTCTGAAATGTGATGACCCAATACAATACCTTATTTCACCATGAAGTGACATTTTTCCCAATTAAGCACAAGGTTGCAGTCTTCACACCTCTTAAGAACCTCGGACAAATGACTCAAACACCGCTCAAAGGAGTCACCAACCACTGAAAAGTCATCCATAAACACCTCAATAGTGTCCTCCACCATATCGGAGAACATTGACATCATCCATCTCTAAAATGTGGCCGAGGCATTACATAAACCAAACGACATTCTCTTGAACGCGAAGGCCCCATAAGGGCAAGTAAAGGTGGTTTTCTCTTGATCTTCCGGTGCAATAGCAATCTGATTATAACTCGAATAGCCATCAAAAAACCAGTACCACCACTTTCCTGC
Source organism: Solanum sitiens (assembly GCA_016801875.1). Lineage (NCBI taxonomy): Eukaryota > Viridiplantae > Streptophyta > Magnoliopsida > Solanales > Solanaceae > Solanum > Solanum sitiens. The sequence continues at coordinate 121,750 of JABWTJ010001096.1, read as the reverse complement.
AAGTCTATCCAACATCTGATCCATGAAGGGCATAGAAAAATGGTCCTTCTCGGTCTATGCATTTAATTTCCGGTAATCCATACTACCCTCCATCCAGTCACTGGCCTCATCGGAACAAGCTTATTTTTCTTATTGGGGACCACAGTCATTCCCCCTGTCTTAGGTACACACTGAACAGGGCATACCCAACTACTATCGGCGATTGGATATATCACTCCAGCATCCAACCACTTAATGATTTCCTTCTTCACCAGCTCTTGCATAGGTGGATTTAAACGTCTCTGGTGCTCAATACTTGGCTTATGATTGGGCATGATTTGGATTTTATGCAAACAAATACCGGGAGGGATCCCAATAATATCCGCAATAGTCCTCCCAATAGCTCTTTTGAACCTTTTTAACAATTTCACCAAACTTTCAACTTGATGCACATTCAAATCTGATGCATAATATGGCAAAGTGTCACCATTTCCCAATAATGGATACCTCAGATGAGGTGATAGAGCCTTAAGTTCTAATTTTGGAGCCTCCTCTATAGATGGTTTCGCGGGTGGAGACTCGCGATGCATCATATCTAACTCAAGCATCTTTGGCTTAAACCGAACATCACCTCGATCAAGTGCCGCGACCAATGACCCATATTCTTCAATGCAATCGCTATCAAAATTCATGATCACTGCCGCTAGTGCTTCTACACCCAGACGTTCTTCTATTTGTACCTTAGATGACTTTTTAACCCTGTAAGATATGGCAGATACCGATTGAAGCTCACCACTCTGCCTCATAGACCTATAAATGTTGAAAGTCACTTCTTCATTGTTCAACCAAAATTTCATTTACCCTTTCTCCATATCAACCAAGGCTCTACCCGTATCAAGGAATGGCCTCCCAAGAATAATAGGCACCTCAAAATCGACCTCACAATCAAGAATCACAAAATTGGCCGGAAATATGAATGACTCCACCTTTACTAACACATCATGGAGTATCCCAATAGGCCTCTTCACCGTTCGATCAGCCATCAGTAGCCGCATCGCAGTGGGCTTTGGGTCACCCAAACCCAACTTCTTGTAAATAGAGAGAGGCATGAGATTTATGCTTTCCCCAAGATCACATAATGCTTTCGCAAAGTACAGTTACCCGATTGTACATGGAATAGTGAAAGCACCCAGATCTTCTTTCTTTTGCACTAGAGACCTTGTAGCAATAGCACTACAATGCTGCATTCTATCATCATCCTCAAAACTGACCCATTTTTTCTTACTAACCATATCTTTCATGAACTTGGCGTAACCGGGCATTTGTTCAAGAGCTTTTATCAAAGGGACATTAATGGAAAGTTGTTTCAACATATTGATAAAATGCCGGTATTTACCATCCTCGGTCTTTTTCACTAACCTTTGTGGGAATGGAGGTGGTGGTCTAGGCGTGGGGGTCACGTTTTGGGGTACCTCAGCTTCTTTCCCCGTTTTGTCTCTTAACTCACCACTAACCTCCACTACCTCATCATCAGCTCTTATCACCTTTTCTACACCATACGGCATCGGTGGGTCAATGGTTTGCTTACCACCTCGAGTTGTGACTGCCATACAATGTCCATCATTTTTCGGATTTTGGACAGTGTTGCTAAGAAGAGTGCCCGGTTGGCGTGGGTTCACAATCGAAAACAATTGGGACAATTGCAACTCAAGATGCTTGATCGAGATTGCATGTGTATCAACTTTCTGCCCAATACTCACTAAGTCACTCCTCAACTCTTTAGTGTGCTCATCACTAAAATAGAACCTCCTCCTCAGTTTTTGTAACATATCCTCAACTCGCGAACTAGAAGAGGTTCAATTCCTCTTTGATGTGGTTAAGGCAAAAGATAGATATCAGAGAATAAATTCAAAGGTAAGACTGGTTTTTTCTTAGGCCATACTACCTCCACCGTCCCTAGGAGTAACTTCACGATTTTGAGGTGGAACATAGGGCCCACTCCTATCATTTTTGTTACTATAGTTACCCTGGTTGAAGTTGTTATCGCGGTTGTAATTCACATCTCGGACATAATGACCATCTCGGTTGTAATTACCATAGTTCCGACCTTGGTTTCCTTGAACTTGGCACAAATTCTCCTGATTGGAGCCTAGGGCATTTGGTCGGGAACCCCCCGTCTTCTCATTTACCACATAAGAGTCCTCCTCATAGTAATACTCATCAGTCGGCGGTGGTAGTTTAGAGAAGTAGTTCACCGCATTTACCTTTTCTGCACCCTAGTGACGTGTTTCAACACCAACCCAAGCTCATTTCCCATTTGAGCCATTTCTTCACGAATCTCATCTGTGGCTGGGTTGTGTGTGGAATGCATTGGAAAAGTGTTTCTCCCAGTATCTGATTTCCTAGTACTCCAAGCTTTATTCTTTTGGGAGATTTTCTCTAACTTCTCAGCGATCTCAGCGTACGGACACTCCCCATAAGAACCACCCGCTATCGTATCCAATACTGCTTTATTATTATCATCTTGTCCCTGATAGAAGTACTCTTTCAGTGACTCATCATCGATGCGGTGATTGGGGACAATTCTCAAGAACGAAGTGAACCTGTCATAAGGACTACTGACTGATTCTCCAGGTAGTTCCACAAAGTTGTTCACCCTATCTTTGTGGTTTAGCTTCTTAGACACCAGGTAGTAATATACTAAGAACACATCCCAATTGATTCCAAGTGTAGATTGAGTTATAGGGTAGTTCGGTAAACCATATATCAGCCTCTCCCGTCAGTGACAGAGGGAACACTCTTAACCTAATTACGTCCATGTTCAAATTAGGCCTCCTTACACAACTCTTACACATGACCTCACTTTGGCGATATGAGCATGTGGATCCTCAGAAGGTAGCCCTGAAAACAAACCTCTCGCGGTGAGCATTTGCATCAGACTACTAGTTACCACGAAAGTATGGCCATGTGGTAGGGGAGGCAAGAAAAGTGGTCCGTCAGAGTCAGTAATGTTATCATATCCCCTAAAATACTCTTGAGGGCGTGGAGCGGGAGGTTGCCTCCGTATTTCACCTTTCCCACGATTTTCAGGTAATAATTGAGCATAAGCATCAACAGATAGTGGAATTTTTGGGTTGTGACCATCATCGAGAAGACCCAGATTTTGGTTTATTCTGCGCAGTGTACGCTCCAGTTTAGGGTCGGGTGAGAGTATGGGTTCTCCTCTACTCCGAGTACTTGGCATACACAGAAGTTAGATCTGCAAGAGACAAAAACAAACAGAAAAAGTAAAATTAGGAAAATATTGACTAAACTTCGGTAATAAGTTTAAAGTTAATCTGAAAGCCACTTTCCTCGGCAATGGTGACAAAATTTGATACGCTCAAATTTACTTCTCGAAAAGAAGTATAAGCGGTCGTATCAAGTAAAGAACCCAACTATGAGGTTGGGGTCAATACCACGAGGAAAATGATTTAGACTTAACTTTAACCTACTATTACTTCTATTTAGTCAAGTCCTTTCCGAAAACAAATAACAAAAAGGGGGCTTTTAAGTAACGAATATAATTAGCTATTTCTAAGTAGACAAGTTCAAAGATTTGATTTTTATCAAGTAATGAGAGTAACTAGGGCTTAAGTGTTCCCCATACGTTCATAACTCGGTAATTCTAGTTATAACAATCCTTTCCTAATATCTTGCATGCAAAGTGGTAAGTTATGTATCCCTAATTCCTTGGTCCGACAACTAGGAAATTTCACTCCGCACCTTGGTCCGGCTACGTGTGTATGCTTTACTAAACCTTACATTTACCTCATATTAAGCATCATAATCGATGTTTGGCTCAGTTGTTACTTTGCACCAATCGACACTAGCCTATTAGATAGTGTATACTAAATCTATGTTGATAATTCTTTTCTTATTATCTACCTCCTTGGTCTGTCAAGTAGCAACAAGGCGAGTTCTAACGCGTGCAGTCATTAAAAGACTTCAAAATGAAAGAATTATCAATACATGCAAGACACAATTCTTGAATTGTTATTTTAGCTAGTTTTTACCTTGTTATTTACCCATGGTTCCAACAACCCTAGCTATGGATTTAGTTACCCATGTTAATAATCACACAATTCATATTAGTTTGGTAAGAATTCATGTACTTACTTTAATGAGATTGAAGAAAAATCTTGGAAAATTACTTGAATTAATCAATAATCTTGCAACAAACGATTCTGGAAAATAGATTAATTTCCAAAATCTCAAGTTCACAAACTTAGAACAATAATAATGAAAAATACCCAAGAGTCTAACCTCAAAAACGAGGTTTTTACAAGTATTTATAATAATAGAATCCTAACAAAAAAGGGAAATCTATTTAAGGAAAATCTGCCCAAAAACCGCGTTTTAGTCAACGACCTGCATGACGGACCGTCGTGGTCCTCCGTCGTTCCATACTTAGATTCTTTTCAAGACTGGTACTGGGGCTACTTTCTGTTGATGATGACGGATGTGCAGGACGGTCCATCGTGGAGATGACGGTCCGTCGAGAGCCTCCGTAGCCCCACACTTGGTCAGAATTCCCCAATCTTCATTCAACATCTCTTCCTCCATACGACGATGGCCACCTACGGACCGTCGATGTCTCCGTAGGTAGTCACTTCTGCAGTTTCAGCCCAATTCTTCCGCGTTTTCATTCTGGATAGATTTCCTGCAAACAAAGAGAAAAGTACATTAAAACTAATACAAAAGGCCTTAGACACACACAAAACTTAAGGAAAAAGCATTGAAAGTACCGTGAAGCCACGGTACATCAAACTTCCCTAACATGAAAGTAATTAAATAAATGGCATAATGGTTTATGAAATGTAATGAATATATAGTGTAAAGAATGACTCACTATAAGGTAGGGAAATCATTTCTTAGTCCTTGGATTACTTACATCGATTCATTGTGGGTATGGGACTACAATGAATCATTGCACTTGTAAGTAAAACATAGGACTAGAGGAATTATTGAACTACACAACAGAAGAAGAAAAAGACTGAAATATAAACTAAGATGAGGCTTGTCTGCGACCTCTGAGAGGTCAACGACGCTGGTGGCAGTCCGGATTCCAGAATCCGGGTCGTTAAAGACTTTGTACCAGAGCATGAGGTTAAATGACCTAGGATCTAAAGCTCAACACAACCACGTTACGTAGTTTCTAGCTTATGGTTGTGAAGCACGCCACAATCATGACTTAGAGACTACGCGATGATAGGAAATCTTCCCTTCTTCTACTCTTTATCGTGCCATGTAGAGTTGTGACATTTTATATCATTTTGAGAAATCTAACTCTCTTCTTGTGTGTACGTGTAGAAAATGAACACAAGGAGGAATGCCGCGAGAAGAGTTGAGGAAGCAGCTGCGGAAGGGAATCAAGCTCTTCCTCAAGCCCCAGCTTCTGCTAAACAAGTACCTGTCAACCCAGATGGGTTGACAGATGGTGAAGTAAGGAATTCTTTGCTACAGATGGCACATGCCATCAAGACTCAGGCTCAAGCCACGAGAGAGGGTGCCCCAAGAGAGGACCCGCATGCTAGTACCATGGCTAGCAGGCTGAGGGACTTCACCAGGATGAATCCCCCAGTGTTCTATGGGTCCAAGGCCAGCGAGGATTCTCAGGAGTTTGTAGATGAGGTCTACAAGATTTTGTGTGCCATTTTAGTTTATGAGGAGGCAAAGGCTGAGTTTACTGAATACCAACTCAAGGATGTGGCACAGGTTTGGTACCGGATGTGGGCTGATGGCCGAGATAGAGGAGATGTTCCCATCACTTGGGATGTTCTCAAGACTTCCTTTCTGAAGAGGTTCTTCCCAAGGGAGCAGAGATAAGCCAAGGTTGAAGAGTTTATCAACATAAGACAAGGAGGTATGTCTCTCAATGAGTATTCCTTGAAATTTGGGAAATTGTCAAAGTATGCTTCTTCTCTGGTGGCAAATACCAGGGATGAGATGAGCAGATTCGTTACTAGCATATCTGAGGATCTGGTACAAAATTGTCTAGAAGCCACGCTGCATGAAAATATGGATCTGGGGAGGTCGATGGTGCATGCTCAAAAAGTGGAGGAGAGTCACCGTAAGAGAAAGTTCACGAAGGCAAGAAGCCTAAGGCCGCGGACTAGCCTAGTTCAAGCTCAGGTAGGGGCTCATTTGAAGTCCAAAACAGGCCTAAGTTCAAGAGGCACTCAGGTAACTTCGCTCCTTCAGGTAATTCAAGAGCTAAGGTGAGTAAGCCTGGCCACAGAAAGGGCAGTTACCATAACGTCCAGCGAACCAACAGGCCTTGTCATAAGTGTGGGTGTTCGCATGGAGGTGAATGTTTGGTAGGTACTAACATCTGTTTCGGGTGCAGCAAAAGTGGACACATGGTCCGAGACTGTCTTCAAGTGAGTAATCAAGCCAAGGTAAATGCTCAGCCTCGGCCGAATGCATATGTTGCAGCCAAACCTCCCAGGAGGAACATGTTCTATGCGCTTAAAGGTAGAGAAGAGCAAGAGAAGTCAGCTGATGTACTCACGGGTACATGGCATGTCTTTACTTTCCCTGTGTATGCATTGTTGGATCCAGGATCCACTCTATCATTTGTCACTCCATTGATAGCTAGTAGATTTGATGTGCTTCCTGAAATCTTGCATGATTCAATTTTAGTAAGTACTCCCATAGGGGACGACATTAGAGCTGAGAAAGTGTACAAAAATTGCCCAATTCACGTCCTTTATATAGTCACTCATGCTGATCTAGTGGAGTTAGCCATGCTCGATTTTGACATAATCTTGGGTATATATTGGCTTCAAAAGTGTTATGCTACAATAGACTGTCGAAACAGGGCAATGAGATTTCAGTTTCAAATTAGTTAGAACTGGAATGGGAAGAGCGTGGTTCAAGTCCAGTCGGCCAAATTGTTTCGAACTTAGAGGCCAATAAGATGATAGCTAAGGGGTATTTATACCACTTAGTTAGAGTCAATGACTTAGATCAAGAAGTTCCTTCCATAGATTATAGTGAATGAGTTCCTAGATGTCTTTCCGGAGGATTTACCAAGAGTCCCTCCTGAACGTGAGATTGACTTTGGTGTTGATTTAGATCCCAACACCAAGCCAATTTCTATTCCCGCGTATAGGATGGAACCAGCTGAACTCAAAGATTTGAAGTTGCAGTTAAAATATTTACTTCATAAGGGCTTCATCCAGCCGAGCATATCCCCATGGGGTGCTCCAGTGTTGTTCATAAAGAAAAAGGATGGAACCCTTAGAATATGCATCGATTATCGGCAACTCAACAAAGTCACTATAAAAAATAAGTACCCTCTTCCCAGAAGGTTCAAGTTTCTTTTCCAAGATAGACCTTCGGTCAGGCTACCATCAGCTTAGAGTGAGGCGAGAAGAAGTCCCTAAGACAGCTTTACGTACTAGATATGGGCACTATGAGTTTTTGGTTATGTCATTCGGTCTCACTAACGCACCAGCCGCGTTTATGGACCTTATGAATAGGGTCTTCCTTGAGTACCTTGATTCCTTCGTCATAGTATTCATAAATGACATTCTCATATACTCTAAGTCTAAAGAAGAGCATGAGGTACTGATACGCTCAAACTTACTTCTCAAATAAGAAGTAAAGCGGTCGTATCAAGTAAAGAACCCAACTAATGAGGTTGGGATCGATCCCACAAGGAAAATAGTTCAGACTTAACTTTATTTTATTATTCCTATTATTTAGCCAACTATTTTCCAATAAACCAAAAGACAAAAAGGGGGGTTTTATTTCTAAATTAATAAAAATGATTAACTAAATAAGAATGAACAACTAACAAATTCAATTTTTGGAGTTTAATCAAATTATAAAAGTAACTAGGGTTTTAGTGTTCCCCACAAGTTCCTAACTTAGTAAATCTAACTATAACAGTTCTATCCTGATATCTTGCATGTAAAGTGATAAGTTATGTATCTCTAAATCCTTGGTCCGGCATCTAGAGAATTTCACTCCGCACCTTGGTCCGGCTACGTGTGTTGCTATACTAACCCTTATCTTTACCTCATATTAAACATCGTATTCGGTATTTGACTAAGCTATTAACTCGTACCAACCAATACTAGTCTATTAGATAGTATACACAAAATCTATGTTGATAATTCTTTTCCTATTATCTACCTCCTTGGTCCAGCAAGTAGAATTAAGGCGAGTTCTAACGTTGGCCACCGTTAAAAACGACTTCTAAACAAAAAAATTATCAATACATGCAAGAAACCACTCTAGAATTGTTATTGAAGTTAGATTATTACCTTGTTATTCACCCATGGTTCCCACAACCCTAGCTATGAAGTTTAGTTATCCATGTTCGTAATTACACAATTCATATTGTTAATGGAGAAATTCATGCACTTACTTTTATGAAAATGAATAATTTCTCAGAATTTAACTTGATTAATCAACGAAATCCACAACAATCAATTCCCGGAAAAATATCTTAATTCCCAAAAATTGAGAATTTAATAATATAATCGAAGAACTATAAACTAAAAATTATCCAGAAAGTCTAACCTCAAAAACGAGGTTTTTCCAACTATTTATAATAAAAAACGAAACCTAATCAAATAAGAATTCTATTTACTAAAAATCTGTCCAAACGCGTCTGGGTCGACGGACCACGTGACGGACCATCATGGACACGATGCACCGTTATAGACTCCTTCGGCCCATACTTCACCATTCTTCTGTTGCTTTCTTCATTCCCTTCGACGGACAGGTATGACGGACCGTTTCAATCACGACGGTCCGTCGAGGGTCTTCATTCCAAAATACTTCAATTCTTGGAATTTGGGTACTAGACTACTCTCTGATCATTACGACGAACCAGCAGGACAGACCGTCGTAGCTGTGACGGTCCGTAATGGACTTCTGTAATCCCACACTTGGTCAGACTTCCCCAAATTTCCTTCAGCAACTTATCCCTTCACTACGATGCCACCTACGGACCGTCACAGCCGCGACAGACCGTCATAGGTTCCGTAGGTGGTCTCTTCTGCAATTTTTCCTCAAAAACTCCCGCGTTCATCCTTGGAAAGATTTTCTGCAAACAAAGAGAAACTTATATCGAAATCAACACAAAAAGGCTCTCGACACACACTAAACTTAAGGAAAAAGCATTAGAAATACCGTGAAACCACGGTACATCAACACCCTCAACTTAAATTCGTTGTTTGTCCTCAAGCGACGCACTATGACTCACTACAAATTCTTTGTACAAAAGTATCCATATTTTAACTTCCGCAATCATTTGGTTATCAATCCGATTATTCTCATTATGTTCATGCATGGTCTCACTATTAGGCATTGATTTGTGTAGAATCAAACCATAACCCGGATTTACTACGCAATGATGCCTATCTTCTTCAATTTCTCACCGAGATGCTAATATTTCTGGTATTACAACTCCTGTCCTCACTTCAAATAACATCCTCATTTTTCACACAAATGATTTTAGTTTGAGTATAAGGATCACGTTTTGACACTCACTCTCAGAACAAATTCACCACTCATTTATACATATTGCCATAGGCTTGCCCTTATTTTCACTACTTCAAGTTCATCATACGAACCTAGGATCACAATAGGACTTTTTTAGCTTGTAACATAGGCTCAGGGTCAGGTAGGGTGTATTTAGGTATACTTTAGTGACTTGTTGCCCTCCTTGACATATCGGCTAAGCGAACCATCTTTTTATCATCTTATTTCGCCCTATTACTCAATTTTCTTTTCACTTTGCTGTTTTCCCTTTCTTATCCTTATGTGTAAGTGACTTTTCTCTTTTCTTTTGTTTATTTTGCTTTTTATTCATATATTTTTTTTTATTTTTTTTAGTCACTTCTGTTTTATTCTTTCTTACTCTTCATTCTTTCAACCCCACTTTTCGGGGTTTTCCTTATAGCAGCCACCCTCAACTCATGATTTTGCCATGAGTGAAGGTTCATAATACCCATGGTTGGGTCAGGACCAAAACAAGGTTGCTTTCTGCATTAGCCACCCTCAACTTATGCTTTTGGCATAAACTGAGGTGCACATGTCCAAGAAGGGACCAGGGCCAACACATTGTTCCCAGAGAAGATCATTTGGGGTGAAAAAGAAAGATCTATTTTAAGCTCAATTCATTTGGATCAAAAAGGTATTAACTTCATTTGGTTTTCTGTTATTTTTAGGCTCACGATTGACTATTTCGAACAAGGGCCTACGATCCTTTCCTAAGTGATTGTTTTGACTCATTTTTAGCAGGACTAACCAGGCAAGTTCTAGCTCAGTATTAATGGTGGACATTAGATTTCACCTCACACTCTCTTGACATTCCTTGCAATCCCAGATTATTCGACACCTAGTTCAAATCTTAGATTCAGGATCATGCAGTAGTTTATCTTTATTTCATGTTTCAAACCACACAATTTTCACTTACTATGCCTAGTCATGCATCATTTTGATTATCGAGATATCATATTTACTTTAGCCATCATGCTTCAGATTTATGCTATGTACATAAGATATGACATGCCGGTTCAACAATAAAAGTAATCAGTCTTTTGGGGAAAAAGAACACAGGCAAGAAAACCCCAAAAAGAGGATCGTGAATTTGGGCTACTCAGAATTCACCCAAGTATTCACTTTCCATTTACCCCACCCCCAACAAAAGATATGCAATTGTCCCCAATGCATAGAAAAGTTAAACTACGTAAAAGGGTAAGTGAAGCAAACCTGAGGCGCTAAGCGCCGGTGATCAGCAAGCTGGTGGGTCCGGTTCACCGGAACCCACTCCCTGCATAGTCTGGACATCCTCAGTAATGTCCTCAGCATCCACAGCACCATCAGTAGTGCCTCCCACAGAATCTACAATTTTGGAGCTAGACGCCCCGGCAGCTACTTCTACAGCCCTCAACTTTCGGGCCTCCTCATCAGCAATTGAGGCTCTCCTCGCAGCCTCCATCTCACGGCGCTTCTTCTTCCTCGCCCTAGCCTCATCCTCCTCTCGACCCCTGCGTCTCTTGACATGTTCTCGTGGGGGAGGTGGTGGAACATCAGTAGTGGCAAAAAGAGCAGCCATCACGGTGTCATCAGCAGGCTCTGCAGAAGGGGCCTCAGACTCAGGCACCCTCGCCTCTAAAATCATATCAAGATCAGCTCGCAGACTCTCAACCGCATCCTGAAGGGTAGACATGTCCACCGGAGGGGCTGGTCGGGCTAGCACTCGCAATTCAAACGCGTCTAAGCGCTGATGTACCTCTGCGATCTTCCTCTCCGTGTGCTGTACCATCTTGCGCTCCATGCGCTCCTCTGCCTCAGCAATAGTCTTCTGCATCCAAGGCTGGATGTGATGCAGAAGTGTAGCCATCTGTGCCTCAAGTTTCTGGACCCGAGCAAGTGGGACCAGAGTGGCAGAAGGAGCCGAGCGAGAGGAGCTCGGGGCAGTGCTACTACCCGGGATAGACTCGACCAGAGTAGTGTCAGTGTGTGCAGCAGCAGTCTGGGAAGCAGCGTGGGCATGCTCGATGGTGTCGGCCAGGTTCTCACCAAGTGGGACCACTCAGGGCGGGGCCCTCTGCGTGGGGCCAACTCATTGGCCTCATCCCTGATGAGGCCGATGTCAACATTTCCTTGCGGGGTCCGAAGCTGGTCAATATGCCAAATGGGCACACCTGCTGATCTGCACAAAGAAAAAATCATGCTAGGAAAAGGGTAAGTTGTGGTGACCTTGAAAGCCCTCTCGTGCATGACCGCTTGGAGAAGCCAAGCGAAATCAACCTCGAACCCTGCCATCATTGCGGCCATCAGCACCGCATGATCCCAGGTGACTATATTATCAGCAGCAGTGGGGGAGAGACAATGGCGGACTATCAACCAAAGAAACGTGGTCGTAAAGGTCAAGTTGGCCTTCTTGATGGCTCCCTTAGGTTCCATCACCCAATCCGCAGCCTCTCCATCAACAGACAGGTGCTGGGCCATCCACCTCTTGGTGGTCTCTCTCAGTGAAGGCTGGCGGAAGAAACTACCCTCTTTAACAATTTGCCACCGGTAATCAAACTCGGCGGTGAGAGGTGTGCTGGTGGAGTCAAAATACGTGTTGCATAGATATCGGTGGATGGCTGGTAGTGAGATGTCGACCTGGATGCCGCGTACTCGAACATGCTCAAGTGGGGCCTGTTTGGCGGGGGCAGACCGCCTATAGATCTGTGAGAGAAGAGTGGCCACATAAGAGGCATAGAACTCGCGAACTAACTCCTCACTGTATCGGCCCAAAGAACGAGCCGTCCACTCTAGCCGGTGTCTGGTGAAAAGGGTGTGAATGTCTGGCATGGTGGGGAGGCTTCCCGCGAGGACCCGCCTCTCCTTTTTGAGGGTCCGTATCATGACGCCTTTATCATTGAGCACTTTGGCGTCTAAGCATACTTTGTATTGCCCGTCAACACACCACCGGTTGGGCTGATCGGCAACCTGGGCAGGGACTCCAGTTGGTGAGCCAGGGGTGGAGTCAGTGCTGTCAGCCTCATCATCCGAGGAAGACTGCGTAGCTGTGGTGGGGGCAGAGGCTTCTGCGGACCCGGAGGCGTCCTCTGACCACGAAACTCCTAAGGAGCCAGATGCTCTTTCGTCTTGGGCAGCTGACCCAGAAGGTGTGCCAGTCAGTGTGCGCTCCTCATCAGACTGGGAGGCAGTGACTACGCTAGGCGCCACCATCTTGGGCATGACTCTCGGTACACGTGGAGCTCGTGCTGTAGTAGAAGTGCCTGGGGGCACGTACTCTGGATCATGCTCATCATCAGAGCCTATCACCAATCGGGCAGACGGGGCGACAGATTTAGAATGCCCACGTGCATAAACGCGATCTTGTTTAGGTGCCATGAGAGCTAGTACCTGTAATGAATCATCATTAGTACTTGAGAGATAAAACATGACAAAAGAAAAAATGAGACAATAATACACAGAACTCAAACCAGTGATAACAGTTCTGAAGTAGCAGTAAGGCACGACGGACCTGATGACGGCCCGTCGTGCTTATGACGAACCGTCATGAGGTCCGTCATGTAATACTTAGCAACAAAGAGTATCATAAGGAAGGTCTCAGACGGATACGACGGTTATGCAGGACGGACCGTCGTGGGTATGACGGTCCGTCACATATGTCCGTCAGTGGATACTTAGAAAAAGTGTGGAGACTCTTAGGACAGGGGTCTCTGACCGATACGACGGTTCAGCAGGACAGACCGTCGTGGGTACGACGGTCCGTCATATGTGTCCGTCAGTGGACACTTAAAAATAGTGACGAGACCCTTAGAACAGGGGTCTCTGACCGTCACGACGGTTGTGCAGGATGGACCTTCGTGGGTATGACAGTCCGTCACGTGTGTCCGTCAGTGGACACTTGGAAAAAGAGATGAGACCCTTGGGACAGGGGTCTCTGACCATCACGACGGTTGTGCAGGACGGACCGTCGTGGGTAGGACGGTCCGTCACATGTGTTCGTCAGTGGACACTTGGGACAAAAGATGAGACCCTTGGGACAGGGGTCTCTGACCGTCACGACGGTTGTGCAGGATGGACCGTCGTGGGTATGACGGTCCGTCATATGTGTCCGTCAGTGGACACTTGGGAAAAAAATGAGACCCTTGGGACAGGGGTCTCTGACCGTCACGACGGTTGTGCAGGACGGACCATCGTGGGTACGACGGTCCGTCATCGGGTTGTCGTGCTGTCAAGCAGAGATAGAACTGGGGGGTGCCACATTCACCCATGTGAGTCAAAACAAAGACCCAACAATTTTCTAATATAGTTTAGAGCCCTAATGGACAAGTTTAAAGCCCTATCAAATTGGCAAGTTTAAAGCCCTAATTTCTCTAATGTTATCCAGTCATTTTGTGGAATTAAAGACCTAAGTTAGACAATATCTAATAAACAAAAACCCATATGCAAATACTAAGGAAAAACAGCAAAACAAACAAAAAGAGTAAATGGGTAGAATATCAGCAACACATACCTTGGAAGAGGAGACAACAATGCAAAAGTGATGGTAATCAAGTGAGAAGACTGAGACTCACAGCAGCAGACTCTGACCAAGAGGGAAGATTTGGGATGAAGAATGGGAGAATATGGGGAATTTGGGCAGAGAAAGGATTTGTAAGGGGAGAAAATGGAGGGAAGAGGGGAAGAAACTGTTAATAAAGGGGTGGGGTTTTTTAAAACGTTTTAAACTTTTTGAAATTCTTTATGCGGGTCGGGTCGCGTAACCGGGTAATGGCGTGACGAAACCCCGATGATGGTCCGTCTCAGTTGTGACGGTCCGTCATACGGTCCGTCGCATGTGCCCTAATTCTTAAAAAATACAAGAGAGCATACCTGGCGCGACGGAGTCATGCGACAGTCCGTCACAGGCGTGATGGTCCGTCGATGTATCCATCAGTGACTGATGCAAAGTAACTTTTCTGCAGAACTTCCTGTAGATGTGCTACCTGAAAATTTACAACCCATTAATAGAAAAAATGCTACTGTTACTAGAAAGAAAAACTAGAAAGTTGGTTAGATGATAAATATTGGGTTGCCTCCCAACCAGCGCCTGATTTAACGTCGCGGCACGACTGAGGACACTCGATTACTCAGACTTCATCAAGATGATATGCCTCAATCACCTCATTCGCCAATTCCGCATGACCTATATAGATTTTGAGACGTTGTCCGTTCACCTTAAACCGCACACCTTCCTTGTTTTCCAACTCAACCGCTCCATGAGGGAATAATTGGGTGATCAAGTAAGGTCCAGTCCATTTAGACTTGAGCTTGCCCGGAAACAAGCGCAATCTAGAGTTGAATAAAAGCACCAAATCCCCAATCATAAACTCTCATTTCTCGATTTTTAGGTCATGGTATTTCTTCATATTTTCCTTGTAGAGGGCTGAGCTTTCATAAGCCTTTAGGCAAAATTCATCGAGTTCATTTAACCCATTTAATCGTTGTTCTGCAGCTTCGTTCCAGTCCATTTTTAGCTTCTTCATAGCCCACATGGCTTTATGCTCTAATTTAACCGGAAGATGACATGCTTTCCCATATACTAGTTGGTATGGTGACATACCTATGGGAGTCTTATATGTTGTCCGGTAAGCCAAAAGCGCATCATCAAGCCTCCTTGACCAATCTGTTCTACTAGCATTCACTGTTTTTGACAAAATCTGTTTGATTTCCCTATTTGATACTTCAACTTGCCCACTAGTTTGAGGATGGTAAGGAGTGGCCACATTATGGCCAACCCCATATTTCTCCAATAATCCCTTAACAATTTGTTGTAAAAGTGGGATCCCCCATCACTAATAATCGCTCGTGGAGTACCAAATCGAGAGAATATATTCTTCTTCAAGAATGCAGTGACACTCTTCCCCTCATTATTCGCGAGGGCGATGGCTTCCACCCACTTGGATACATAATCAACTGCTACTAAAATATACTTCATTCCATGAGAACTCACAAACGGACCCATAAAGTCAATACCCCAAACATCAAATAACTCAATTACAAGAATGTGGTTTAGAGGGAGCTCTTGCTTTCTTGAAATGCCGCCATCTCTTTGGCATCTATCACATGCTTTGGCGAACTCATGAGCATCTTGATGAATAGTTGGCCAATAGTACCCACTTTGTAAGATCTTATGAGCAGTTCGGACACCACTATGATGTCCACCAAAGGGTGAGGAATGGCATGCCTCTAAAATACTCAACATCTCAACTTCCGGCACACAACGCCGAATAAGCCCATCAGCACAGCTCCTATATAAGTATGGTTCATCCCAAAAGAACTTCTTCACATCGTACATGAACTTTTTCCTTTGATGAAAAGATAGGTTCGATGGAACAATATCACTAGCTAAGTAGTTCGCAAAATCTGCGAACCACGGAATCAGGTCTTGTGAGGCAGCCAATACATGCTCATCGGGGAACGTGTCATCAATATCAGTCTTATCCCCCAACTCTCGCATAGCTTCATCTTCTAAACGGGACAAGTGATCAGCAACTTGATTTTCGGTCCCTTTTCTATCCCTTACCTCAAAGTCAAATTCTTGCAGTAGTAATACCCAACGAATTAACCTTGGTTTCGCATCCTTCTTCGCCATCAAATATCTCAGGGCTGAATGGCCAGTATGCACTATAACTCTAGTACCTAGCAAATAGGAGCAAAATTTTTCAAAAGCAAATACTACGGCAAGGAGCTCTTGTTCAGTGACTGTATATTTCTTCTGAGCTTCATTGAGGGATTTACTAGCATAGTAAATGGGATGAAGGATTTTGTCCCTTCTTTGTCCCAATACTACACCAAGGGCAACCCCACTCGCATCACACATTACCTCAAATGGACTGCTCCAATTCGGAGAAATCATGATAGGTGCAGATACCAGTTTTTCTTTGAGATCGCCGAATGCTTTAAGACAGGATTCATCAAAAGAAAATTTACAATCTTTCTCTAACAGTTTGCACAAAGGATGTGCAATTTTTGAGAAATCTTTGATGAATCTCCTGTAAAAACCTGCATGCCCAAGAAAGCTTCTCACACCTTTTACAGAGATAGGTGGAGGAAGTCTCTCTATCACCTCGACTTTGGCTCGATCAACTTCTATTCCCTTTTCTGAAATACGATGGCCTAAAACAATTCCTTCTTTGACCATGAAGTGGCATTTTTCCCAATTGAGAACTAAATTGCAGTCTTCACATCTCTTAAGAACCTCAGATAAATGGCTCAAACATTGCTCGAATGATTCACCAACCACAGAAAAATCATCCATAAAGACCTCAATAGTATCTTCCACCATGTCGGAGAATATTGACATCATACATCTCTGAAATGTGGCGGGTGCATTGCACAACCCAAACGGCATTCTCTTGAACGCAAAGGTCCCATATGGACAAGTAAAAGTGGTCTTCTCTTGATCTTCTGGTGCAATAGAGATCTGATTATACCCTGAATAACCATCAAGAAAATAGTACCACCCTTTTCCGGCGAGTCTATCCAACATCTGATCCATGAAGGGCATGGGAAAATGGTCCTTTTCGGTCCATACATTTAATTTCTGATAATCCATACACACCCTCCATCCAGTCACCGGCCTCATTGGAACAAGTTCATTTTTTTCATTGGGGACCACAGTCATTCCCCCTTTCTTAGGTACACACTGAACAGGGCACACCCAACTACTATCGGCGATCGGATAAATTACTCCAGCATCCAACCATTTTATGATTTCCTTCTTCACGACCTCTTGCATAGGTGGATTTAAGCGTCTCTGGTGCTCAATACTTGGCTTATGATCGGACATGAGTTGGATTTTTTGAGAACAAATACCAGGAGGGATCCCAATAATGTCCGCAATGGTCCACCCAATAGCTCTTTTGAACCTATTTAGCACTTTGACCAAACTCTCAACTTGTTGTTTATTCAGATCTGATGCAATGATTACCGGCAATGTATCACCATTTCCTAAGAATTCATACCTAAGATGCGGTGGGAGAGCTTTTAGCTCTAGCTTTGGAGCCTCCTCTATGGATGGTTTAGCGGGTGGAGACTCGCGATTCTTCATGTCTAGCTCATATTTCTTCGGTTTAAATCGAACATTACCACGATCAAGAGCAGCGACTAATGACATATATTCTTCAATGCTTTCATTATCAAAATTCATTATCACTGCCGCTAGTGCTTCTACACCTAGACGTTCTTCTATTTGTGTCTTGGGTGATTCACCAACTTTGCAGGATATGGCAGATACCGATTGGAGCTCACCACTCTGCCGCATGGACCTACAAATGTTGAAAGTCACTTCTTCATTGTTCAATCGAAATTTCATCTGCCCCTTTTCCATATCAACTAAGGCTCTACCCGTAGCAAGGAATGGCCTCCTAGGAATAATAGGCACCTCAAAATCGACTTCACAATCAAGAATAACAAAATCTGCCGGAAATATGAACGACTCCACTTTTACTAGCACATCATGGAGTATCCCTATAGTCCTTTTTACTATTTGATCGGCCATCAGTAGCCGCATCGCAGTGGGCTTTGGGTCACCCAAACCTAACTTCTTGTAAATCGAGAGGGGCATGAGATTTATGCTTGCCCCCAGATCACATAATGCTTTCGCAAAATGTAATAATCCGATTGTACAAGGAATAGTAAATGCACCCGGATCTTCTTTCTTTTGCACTAAAGACCTTGTAGCAATAGCACTACAATGCTGCATTCTGTCATCATCCTCAAAAGTGACCGATCTTTTCTTTGTAACCAAATCTTTCATAAACTTGGCATAACCGGGCATTTGTTCAAGAGCTTCTACCAAAGGGACATTGATAGAAAGTTGCTTCAACATTGTTATAAAATGCCGATATTTGCCATCCTCGGTCTTTTTTACTAATCTTTGAGGAAAGGGTGGTGGAGGTCTAGGCATGGGAGTTACCTTTTTAGGCACTTCAGCATCTTTATCAGTGTTATCTTCTACTTCATCACTAACCTCTACCACTTTATCGTTATCTTTCATCACCTTTTCCACAATAGACGACATAGGTGGGTTAATAGTTTATTTTCCACCACGAGTAGTAATTGCCATACAGTGTCCATCATTTTTCGGATTTTGGACAGTGTTGCTAGGAAGAGTGCCCGGTTGCCTTGTGTTCACAGTTGCAGATAACTGAGCCATTTGCAATTCAAGATGCTTAATTGATATGGCATGTGTATCAACTTTCTGTCCAATACCTGCTACATCACTCCTTAACTCTTTGGTGTGCTCATCACTAGCATCGAACCTCCTCATCATCTTATGCAACATATCCTCAACTCGCGCCATACTACCTCCACCATCCCTAGGAGCAACTTCACGATTTTGAGGAGGAACATAGGGCCCACTCCTCTCATTTCTGTTACCATAGTTACCCCTGTTGAAGTTGTTGTCGCGGTTGTAATTTCCATCACGAACATAATTACCCTCACGGTTGTAATTACCATAGTTCCGACCTTGATTTCCTTGACCTTGGCGCCAATTCTCCTGATTGGAGCCTTGGGCATTCGGTCGGAAACCCCCCGTCTGATCATTTACTGCATAAGAATCTTCCTCATAATAATATTAATCAGTTGGTGGTGGTGGTTTAGACAAGTAGTTTACTGCGTTTATCTTCTCTGCACCCCCAGTGACATGTTTTAACACCAACCCAAGCTCAGTTCTCATCTGTGCCATCTCTTCACGAATCTCATCTGTGGCTGGGTTGTGTGTGGATTGCACTGCAAAAGTATTTCTCCCAGTATCTGTCTTCCTAGTACTCCATGCTTTATTATTCTGGGAGATTTTCTCTAATTTTTCGGCAATTTCAGCATAAGGACACTCCCCATAAGAACCACCTGCTATAGTATCCAATACTGCTTTATTATTATCATCCTGTCCCCGGTAGAAGTATTCTTTCAGTGACTCATCATCTATGTGGTGATTGGGGACACTTCTCAAAAATGAAGTGAACCTATCCCAAGAACTACTAACTGACTCTCCTGGTAGTGCCACAAAGTTGTTCACTGTGTCTTTGTGATTTAGTTTCTTGGAGACCGCGTAGTAACGTGCTAAGAAAACGTCCCTCAGTTAGTTCCAAGTGAAAATTGAGTTATAAGGGAGCTTAGTGAACCAAATGGCAGCCTCTCCCGTCAGTGAGAGAGGAAATACTCTTAGCCCTATTACATCCAAATTCAAATCAGGCCTCCCTACACAACTTTTACACACTGCCCTCACCTTAGCTATATGGGCATGTGGGTCCTCAGACGGTAGTCCTGAAAACAAACCTCTAGCCGTGAGCATTTGCATTAGACTACTAGTGACTACAAAGGTGTGACCTTCTGGTAGAGGGGGCAAGACAAGTGGCCCATCAGAATCTGCAATATTGTCATAACCTCTGTAGTATTCTTGAGGACGTGGAGCGGGGTTATGTCCCCTTTGTGCACCTTGATCAGGATTATCAGGTAATAATCGACCATGAGCATCAACCGGAGCTGGGATGTTCTGGTTTGGATCATCATCATTTATACCCAAGTTTCGATTCATTTTGCGTAGTGTATGCTCTAACTCGTGATCGTAGGGAAACAAAGGTTCTCTTCCTCTCCGTGTATTTGGCATACACGGACATCAAACCTGGCAAAATCAAAAACAATAGAAAAAGTAAAATCAGGAAAATATTGACTAAATTTTAGTAATAAATTTAAGTTAATCTAAAAGCTACTTTCCCCGGCAGCGGGGCCAAAATTTTATACGCTCAAACTTACTTCTCAAATAAGAAGTAAAGCGGTCGTATCAAGTAAAGAACCCAACTAATGAGGTTGGGATCGATCCCACAAGGAAAATAGTTCAGACTTAACTTTATTTTATTATTACTATTATTTAGCCAACTATTTTCCAATAAACCAAAAGACAAAAAGGGGGGTTTTATTTCTAAATTAATGAAAATGATTAACTAAATAAGAATGAACAACTAACAAATTCAATTTTCGGAGTTTAATCAAATTATAAAAGTAACTAGGGTTTTAGTGTTCCCCACAAGTTCCTAACTTGGTAAATCTAACTATAACAGTTCTATCCTGATATCTTGCATGTAAAGTGATAAGTTATGTATCTCTAAATCCTTGGTCCGGCATCTAGAGAATTTCACTCCGCACCTTGGTCCGGCTACGTGTGTTGCTATACTAACCCTTATCTTTACCTCATATTAAACATCGTATTCGGTATTTGACTAAGCTATTAACTCGTACCAACCAATACTAGTCTATTAGATAGTATGCACTAAATCTATGTTGATAATTCTTTTCCTATTATCTACCTCCTTGGTCCGGCAAGTAGAATTAAGGCGAGTTCCAACGTTGGCCACCGTTAAAAAAGACTTCTAAACGAAAGAATTATCAATACATGCAAGAAACCACTCTAGAATTGTTATTGAAGTTAGATTATTACCTTGTTATTCACCCATGGTTCCCACAACCCTAGCTATGAAGTTTAGCTACCCATGTTCGTAATTACACAATTCATATTGTTAATGGAAGAATTCATGCACTTACTTTTATGAAAACGAATAATTTCTCAGAATTTAACTTGATTAATCAACGAAATCCACAACAATCAATTCCCGGGAAAATATCTTAATTCCCAAAAATTGAGAATTTAATAATATAATCGAAGAACTATAAACTAAAAATTATCCAGAAAGTCTAACCTCAAAAATGAGGTTTTTCCAACTATATATAATAAAAAACGAAACCTAATCAAATAAAATTCTATTTACTAAAAATCTGTCCAAACGCGTCTGGGTCGACGGACCACGTGACGGACCGTCATAGACACGACGGACCGTCATAGACTCCGTCGGCCCATACTTCACCATTCTTCTGTTGCTTTCTTCATTCCCCTCGACGGACAGGTATGATGGACCATTTCAAGCACGACGGTCTGTCGAGGGTCTTCGTTCCAAAATACTTCAATTCTTGGAATTTGGGTACTGGACTAGTCTCTGATCATTATGACGAACCAGCAGGACGGACCGTCGTAGCTGTGATGGTCCGCAATGGACTTCCATAATTCCACACTTGGTCAAACTTCCCCAAATGTCCTTCAGCAACTTATACCTTCACTACGATGCCACCTACGGACCGTCACAGCCGCGACGGACCGTCATAGGTTCCGTAGGTGGTCTCTTCTGCAATTGTTTCCTCAAAAACTCCCGCGTTCATCCTTGGAAAGATTTTCTACAAACAAAGAGAAACTTATATCAAAATCAACACAAAAAGGCTCTCGACACACACTAAACTTAAGGAAAAAGCATTAGAAATACCGTGAAACGATGGTATATCAGGTACACATAAAAAAGACATTGCAAGTACTCAGAGAACATCAGCTGTATGCAAAGTTCAGCAAATATGAATTCTGGTTGAGATCAGTGACCTTTCTTGGTCATGTTGTGGCCGGCCAAGGTGTTGATGTTTATCCTAAGAAGGTTGAGGCGGTGAAGAATTGGCCGAGACACCTTACTCCTACAGATATTCGGAGTTTTTTGGGTCTAAACAATTATTATCGTAGGTTTGTGGAAAGGTTTTCAACTATAGCTGCACCATTGACGGCATTGAAAAAGAAAAAGGCAAAGTTTGAGTGGTCCGAGAAATGTGAAAAGAGTTTTCAGGAACTCAAGGACCAACTCACTTCGGCCCCAGTATTGACGTTGCCGAGAAGTGGTGAGGGGTACGTAGTATATTGTGATTCTTCCCAAGTAGGTTTGGGATGTGTTCTCATGCAGAATAGTAGGGTGATTGCATATGCATCAGGACAATTAAAAATCCACGGAAAAAACTAGCCTAATCACGATCTTGAACTAGCCGCGGTTGTCTTTGCATTGAAGATATGGAGACATTATTTATATGGTGTATGTAACGACCGGAATCTAGACCCCAGATGAGACCGGCGTTGTTGACCTCTCAGAGGTCGCAGACAAGCCTACTTACGTCATTCTTACTTCATGGGCGTTCACAAATCAACCATCTAATATAGAGATAATCAAATGAAAGAAACAGTGCAATACTGTAATAAATGTATAATTGCCAAAATGGCACCAATACAATGTCTGAAATAAAACGGAAAGAAACACTAGTGGAACATGCTCCACTATCTAAAGCCTATATTCAAGATAGATAGTAACGGTAGACATCCTCGAAAGTATGAGGGCCTACCAAGTCCAGATGAAAGCTCCACGTCCGGATAGCTGCAACGTCAACCTGTACGCTCTAGCGTCCACCTGTACCTGCACCTAAAATTGTAGAGTTGTATAGGGTTAGTACACACTTGTACTAAGTATGGGTACATGCAAGCACATACCGAGGACATGCATGAGAAAGGATAGCTCTTTCCTAACAACATGATTATGGAAAGTCAAGTCAGTGGACTTGCCAAATTGGGATTAGAAAAGTTAGTGAACTTTCCAAATTTGGATTAGGAAAGTCAGTGAGCTTTCCAAATTTGGATTAGAAAAGTCATGCCATGAGAGTAACATGCATCATCATACTTATCATATTGCACACAGCACATAACATCTTACACATAGCATATATCATATAGCATACATCACATAACATCTTTTATAACATTCATTCATATGCCATGAGACCTTGGAATCATGGACTTGGCATTAAGACTTTCCAAAATGAGGGCTCAACATATGGGACCTCAACTAGGGAGTCTTCATTAGCAAACACAGAGTCTACTTCATTCATTCATACGTACTTCATTTCATTTCGTTCATAGGCTATTGTGAACACTAGCTATACCTAGGATGTAGTTTAAGACTTTCATCGGGTTTGCTGTGCAATGATCAAGAATAACCTAGTGTCATTACATGAGTCTAGCTCACCTCTTGATTATCCTAACCTAACACCTTTGGTATCATTCATTTCATTATGTGCATCATTTGAGGCTGGACTCATTCATTCATTGGGAACTTTAACTTTAATCGACATAGATCATGTGAGCATCATGAAATCCAGTGTCTCCCCCACACCAAAAAGAGGTGGAATCACCGGCCAAACTGACCCAAAACATGCTAGCGTACATGGGAATTTAACCCCCCCAGATCCCTATATTGGCATTATAGGTTCGAAGACCAGGAGATATAAGGAGACCCATAACCGGCAAGCCAGATAGTCTCATCTCATGAGAGTTACGTGAACCTCCTCCCTTCCCGAAAGAAGGCATCACCGCTCATAGCTAGTCTATCGGTGCTCAGTATAAAGTTCCATTATATTCAACTCATACGTTATGGAAGCTGGCTTCTAGTATGAGGACATCATAGCTCAATAGATGATTTCTCATCTCATCATTAATATTAAGTGTGTTAATCTCAATACTTTCATTAGAGTGTTCATAGAGACTGGTCTCTTCATTAACTTTACACTCTCATAGGTGAGTACGTTTTGGTAACAATTACTTAGGCTCATTTGAGATTGTTCTCATATTTTACATTAGCCTCATATCATGTTGTCACCACATTCATTAACATTAGCACAACTGCTCTTCATAATTACTCACCACATTTTACGTGAATGTTCATTTCATCGTATGCCAATATACTTGGCCATTTGTGTGTTTCACATTCTTACTTAACCCTTTTTGGGTTTCGTCATTCCATTACATAATAATCATTTCATCGTATGCCAATGCACTTGCCCATTTAGTGTGTTTTACACTCGTACTTAACCCTTCTTGGGTTACTTCATTTCATTACATACATCTTAGGTTCACTTATCTTTAAACGTATGCTAGACTTCTGGGTATATACATACAAGTCATGAGGCTTCATTCATAGTTCGTTAAGTGACTCATATCTTCCAAAGATTATGTAGTACAAGACTTATGTATCTTGTATATATGCCAAGATCTTGATTTCGATCTAAGTAGGTGGCATTATTCTTGAACATTTAATTCACGTATGACTTATGTATCAATACGGAAATTTGGGCAAGGAAACCCAAGTTCAAACCACTTGGACAATACTTACATTTTTCCTTGACTTTATTTTTAGTCTTCATGATATTGGGACCCTAGATTGAGCCCCAACATCAACATTCTATTTTTATTTTTCTCCTTGGATTTTCCCTTAATATGGCCGAAGGGTTGTGGGTTCGAACCCCCACAACCCCTTTTCATTTTTCCTTAAAATCTTATTGTCCCATTGCGCCTAGACCAAGAGGTCGTGGGATTAAATTCCCACAACCTATTATATTTCACTGTTTATTTTCGCTGGGAATTGGGAGGTTGTGGGTTTGAACCCCCACAACCTCCTTATTTTAATTTTAAATTTGCTAGGGGCTATGAGGTTGTGGGTTCGAACCCCCACAGCCTCCTATTTTTATTTTTAATTAAAATCCAATAAGCTAGGCGTTTTGGCAGTGAGGTTGTGGGATCGAGCCCCCACAACCTCACTTTATTTTCTGTATTAATTCCGTAATTCTTTTTTCTAGCCCTGAGGTCGTGGGTTCGATTCCCACGCCTCACATTTTCTTTTCTTTAATTTTTTCTTCTCTCATTCGCAGCCTAGAGGTCATGGGTTCTACTCCCACGCCTGCCATTTATTTATTTAATTATTGTTCTCTCCTTTCCCAACCAGTGGACCCGATTTTGATTCCCCCCACCCCCCTTTTCTTTTCTTTTTTCGCGAATTACAACTGTAGCTCAGGTGAGGTCACAGGTACGAATCCTGGTGGCCTCACCCCCTTAAAATTCATTAAATTTCCAGATTTCTTCATTAAAATTTAGTCTAAATTAACACTGCATTGTTGTTTGAAATTTTGGTCATTTTTCAGTTCATTTATATCAACATTTTCACTTGAACTCCTAAGGTAATTCGTAGACCATTCAACACATCTTTAGGTGCATCTTTCATAGGTTCATTTGGCTAAAAGATTGTCACTCAAATCAGCCACATTTCATTACAATGAACATCACGATTTACATATGTTTATGCACGTAAACAACAACCAAAAACTTCACGAAATGAAGCCTAAGCCGAGGCCCTAGTCACAGTCACAAATTTGCACACAATTGCACATAACTTCGAACACACATGGGTTGTCATTTTCATGAATTCACGTACACAAATATATTCACATTCAGCACAAAAACATCACATATACCTAAATCTACCAGCAATCATACCCAACCTACGAATCATTGGGAGCTAGTGACAGGGACATGCAACGGGGAAACAACCCTAGTTTTCGGACTTAATAACTGAACCTTAAGGGGTCTCTTGGGAAAGGGACCAAGAGAGAAGAAACCCATACCTTATTTGATTGTTCAAATTTTGAAGTTGCTGCCCAAACCTTTCTCCAAAACCACGTGCAACTCACCGAAAGTTTCACCACCACTCGACGGAAATCTCCCCTTTGCCTTAACGTTTTTGGTAATTTTGGTTTCTTAGATTTTTTGTGTTTTGTTCTTCAACTGTGAAGAACTTCAATATTTTTTCTTTTCTTGAAGGTGTTTTTGGCAGAGAGAAATCGTGAAGTTTTAACGTGTGAGTGAGAGATAAACGTGACAGGAGAGTGTTACCATAGGTTTAGGAGTCTAATTCACTTAGTCAAATAGGGTTTAATTAAATTAATAAAATCTAATTTATTTTAACTAATACGTGAAAGGACCATTTTGACCTTACGAAATCATACTTTAAATAATAATTAAATCACCAATTCGATGCTTCCGTTGGGGCTCGAACGCGGGTGGAGTGACCAACGCGAAATGGATCATTTAGGGTCGACACGACTCTAACCGGTTCTTCAATTAAATTAATTAATTACTTAATGAATTCCTTAGGGTAATTACAATATTACCCTTGGCCTGGAAAAGACCATTTTACCCCTGTACCCTCAAAACTTAAGATTTCTTCTTTTTAAGTCCGGTAAATACTCCTTCGATTAAATCTTCATTTTCGAGAGCCCTACATGGTTGGTTCCAACCTTTCCAAGCTCAACTAACTCCCCAAGTTAGTTGGCTTGTCCGTAGTAAGGGTTCTGAGGTCTGTATCTACGCGCATCAATCCGTGTGAACCTTGGTCTAATCGGAAGCATTCTTGACACCTTAAGCATTTCTTATCTTATTCATTTTTAGGGTTGTTACAGTGTACATGTTGATGCGTATACTGACCATAAGAGTATTCAATATGTATTCACGCAGAGGTGGTTGAATCTTCGTCAGAGGAGATGGCTAGAACTTCTAAAGGATTATGACATGAATGTGTACTATCACCCAGGTAAGGCCAATATGGTGGCCAATGCATTGAGCAGACTGAACATGGGTAGCGTTTCACATATTGATGATGAGAAGAAGGAGATGGTTAAAGAGGTGCACCAGTTGGCAAGATTGGGTGTACGACTAACAGATGCACCAAGTGGGGGGGGGGTTCGGTTCACTCAATTTCCGAATTCTCATTTGTTGTAGATGTTAAAGCCAATCAACAACTTGACCCAGTACTCATGGAGTTGAAAGACTCGGTATTGAGTAAGTTGAATGAGTCATTCTAGTTAGGTATAGATGGCGTACTCAGATATCAGAACAGATTATATGTTCCCAATGTGAATGATTTGAGGTCAAGTATTTTGGCAGAAGCTCATGGTTCCCGATATTCCATCTATCCAGGTGACACCAAAATATACCAAGATCTTAAATAGATATATTGGTGGGAAGTCATGAAGAGAGATATCTCTATGTTCGTGGAGGAGTGTCCGAACTGCCAACCGGTTAAGTCCGAACACCTTAATCCTGGAGGTCTGACTCAGACGATTGAGATCCCAACGTAGAAGTGAGAGACTATCAATATGGATTTTGTAGTTAGTCTGCCAAAGACTAGGAAACTACATAATTCCATTTGGGTTATTATTGACAGAATGACCAAGTCCGCTCACTTCATACCTGTGAAGTCTACCTACAAGGCCGAAGACTATGCCAAGATTTATATAGATGAGATAGTGAGATGTCATGGGATTCCTCTATCTATTATTTCGAATAGAGGGGCTCAATTTACTTCTTATTTTTGGAAATCTTTCCAGAAAAGTTTGGGCACACAGTTGAAGCTTAGTACTTCTTTCCATCCGCAGACAGATGGACGAGCAGAGTGTACCATCCAGACCCTTGAAGACATGTTGAGAGCATGTGTTATTTACTTCAAGGGGAGTTGGGATGATCACTTGCCGCTGATAGAGTTCTCTTACAATAATAGCTACCATTCCAGTATTAGAATGGCACCTTTCGAAGCATTATATGGCCGAAGATGTAAATCTTCGATTGGCTAGTTCAAAGTAGGAGAATCGACCATCCTTGGTCCCGAGATCGTGCATGAGGCTGTGGAGAAGGTGAAGATGATTAAGGATAAATTGGCTACTTCTTACAGTCGTCAGAAATCCTATGCAGATAAACGAAAGAGAGCTCTTGAGTTTGAGGTGAGTGATCAAGTCTACCTGAAGATATCACCCATGAAAGGGGTGATGAGGTTTGGTAAGAAAGGCAAGTTAAGTCCGAGGTATATAGGTCCTTATGAGATCTTGCAGAGAGTGGGAAATGTTGCATACGAGCTGAAATTACCTCAAAAGACTTGGCTTCTATTCATCCAGTGTTTCACGTTTCTATGCTTAAGAAATGTGTAGGCGATCCAACATCCATCCTGCCTATTGAGGGGTTAGGAGTTGATGAGAACCTTTCTTATGAAGAGGTTCCAATCAAAATTTTAGATCGCCAAGTGAAGCGGCTGAGGAACAAGGAGGTTGCCACCGTGAAGGTCCTATGGCGGAACCATCTTGTTGAGGGAGCAATGTGGGAGGCCGAGGCCGATATGAGATCCCGCTACCCTCATTTGTTCAGTTCTTAATGTTAGATATTCTCTTCCTAAGTCTTGTTTATGTTTAAGAAAACTCTAAGTATAAGTGCTTTAGTCGATTAGGTGTGATAGGCCACTAATCGTATATCCTATAATAGCACTATGTGAGTTCAAATTAAGTCATGTTTGCATTTTATGATGCTGTTTTTGTGTAGCATGGACATGATTTTTGTATTGCATGAGTTGTGATGTGCATTAAGTTATGTGTGATTCAGAAAGGAAATTCCTCAATCTCAAATATGAAGCTTCAGATAAGCTTGAATGTTATGCACCATCCAAATAAGTGTGAATCAAATATTCACAAAAGAGAAAAGTTTAAGCATGATAAAGTAACTTTTGAAAATCACCCTCTTTGTTTAAATGATGTGTAAGTTTCATTCGTGGACGAATGTTCCTAAGGGGAGATAATGTAACGTTCCGGAAAATGACATGTCTAATGAAGATCCCAGTATGCCCTTAGGATAGCCTATTAGGGGTACATAGGCACCCCAATGCCCAATATTGAAAAATATTGGGCATAGTATAGAAGTATTGGCTAAGAGATATTAGCCAATTTTCTATATACGGATATAAAATATACTTTTTGGGTTTCCATACCCTAATCCAAGATTTATGTTTAAGAAATGTACCTGAAATGAAGACCCTAAGCTAATAAAATATATTTCGTCCAACCCACAAAAGGTATGAGGCATCCAAGTGTCAAGCCTAGATACCATGGCACATGATCAATTAAAATGATCATGTAGATTAAGTAGTGCCAAAAGACATGGTGAGGGTCCTTGGGACAATAAGTGAGCATTCCCAAATGAGCCATCAAGATAAGTTAGTTAGGAAAGTGCAACAAACCCATGTGCAAGCGTATGGTCTAACCGGCCGAGAGGGGGACCACGCGACAACAAAACACTTTCGGTTAGGCGGTTAGGGACATGCGTGCATGGGTCCATCCGTGTAGGGTCCACTCTTCTAACAACCTCTACATCCTAACTAACCTAACCAACTAGCTAGCTAACCTAGGATCAATAAAAAATAATAGCCAATGGACCCGACAACCCAAGACCTAGTCGGGTGACACCTAACTAACTTAAGTAACTTAGGGACAACCTAGTACCTAACCTAGGATGGTCCAAAGTTGTTAGTTGTGGTCCTAGTGACTTAGGGGTGTTTTGGTAATTTTCCTAGGTCCCTAAATTAATTAAATTAAGGATTTAATTAATTAATTAAAAGTTAAAAATGTTGACCAAAACAAGGGTCAATGCCGATTTCCAGATTTCGGTCAAAGTCAACATCTTCCTATGTTTAGCCAACTTAGGAAGGGCATTTTGGTAATTTACTAATAAGTTGGTTAATTTACTAAAATAGCCTTTGTTTAATAAGTCAAAGTCAGTTCCTAAATCTAAAATTCACGATCAAATACTCAGAGAAAGAGAACGCTAAAACGAATGAATGAAAGAGGCAGAAAGTTCATAGACGTTCTAGGCGATTTCAAGGTTTCTCCAAGTTTTTGTTCAAGGTGGTCTTCATATATTAAGTTCTACATAAGGTATGGGTTTCTCTCCTGGAATTCTTTCTCCAAGAGAACTTTCTTTCCAACGATTCAAAGATCTTGAAAACTAGGGTTGTTCCCGTGTTCTCGTCAAACTCCTTGTCCCTAGTATCCTTTTCGATTCCATGTTGAATAGGTTAGAGATCATGTTGTTGGTATGTGGTTATGGCTGATATTTTGTGTAATATTCTTGAATTATGAATGCCGAATGAACTATGAATTGAACTCGTTTGATACTAAGGGTTCCTTACGTGAATTAAAGAACGATGTATTACTAAGCTATGTTCAAAAACGTTAAGTGTGATGTGTGATGTCATAATGCTTACTTACTGTGACTTTATGAAGATGTTATATTCATCAAATGTTAATATGATGTTGTCCAAGATGCTTAAAAATGTTATGCCTAAATTTATAAACTAAGCTCGGCTTAAAAGACAACTATGAAATCACATCTTGAATGAATTAACTATCTGATGCCAATAAAATTGGCTAACACTGCTTTGTTAAAATGAATGCATGCTAATGTCTAGGAGCTTATGTAAAATGATTGAAATATTGGCTAAAGGTTCATACATATTCAATTTAAATATGAACATACGTAAAATTGACTTATGCCAATAAAAATGATTTGCTAGTTTAACATCCCAAATGTTGAGGCCAATACTAATCATATGCCAATCTTGTGTAGTTAGAATATCAAATGATATTACAAGCACTTCTAAAGTAAGTCAATGAATCCATAACCAAGGGCATGAAATTCATTGGGACGACTCCCAACATGCTCTAAAAGAATGAACTATGAACATATGTAACTCATTGAAAGAAGTGCTCATCGTCCATAAATGATGAAATGAATCTACTACACTAAAGTAAAGAAGTAACGTGAGTTATAACATAATTAAAGGGGTATAAACTAAATAAGTGACTAGAATGGGGTGTTAAATAAAGAGAGACAAGTCTTACTTACACCTAAGCTACTATGTTAAAAGAATACTCACGAATGAAGGTGTTAGAATGTGTGAGACTAGTCTCATTAACAGCTAAGGATGATATGTAAGGACAATTCACATTTCATCAATGTAAAGTAAGGATGATATGTAAGGACAATTCACATTTCATTAATGTAAAGTAAGCATGATATGTAAGGATAATTCACATTTCATCAATGTAAAGTAAGGATGATATGTAAGGACAATTCACATTTCATCAATGTAAAGTAAGGATGATATGTAAGGATAATTCACATTTGATCAATGTAAAGTAAGGATGACAAGCCATCAAAGAGTAAGTAAATCTCAATCTAGAAACAAGCTTCCATAATGCTTTAGTCAACTCTAAAAGATAAAGAAGATAATGAAAGTGAGCACAACACCGATAGATTAGTTATGAGAATGTTCTTGCACGTGTAAGTCTCATGTGACGAGGCTACCACCGAGGTGGATAAGTAGTCTCATTAAGTCCCTAGTCTTCAAACTATGTCTAGCCAACATAGGAACTAGCCAGTGGTTTCCACCTAGGCGAGTTAGGCATGTTCGGTTTCACTTTGGCCGGTGATTCCACCCCTTTCTGGTGTGGGAAAGACACTGGATTTCATGTTTAGCTCACATGATCTATGTCGGTTAGTGCTCACGACATGTTCTTGGTTCACTATAGCTGTGAGCCACTCCTTTTCAGTGTGGAGTGAACACTTGAGATGGATTTGCCTTAGACGGGGATCAACCCTTTCCATGTGTGGGGCAGACACTGGATTTCATGAGTAGCTCACACAATCTAGATTCATTCTAATGGGTGAATCACCCCTTTTTTGTGTGGGGCAGACACTGGATTTCATGTTAGCTCGCATGATCTTATTCCCTATGATGCCTCTATGAAAGTGAAAATGATGATGATGATGGAACTTATGTTCAAAGTGAGAAATGAAGAAGAGCTTAAGAATGTCAATTGCTAATGTCACACTCATGAAGTTTCATCAAATAATGGGCAAAGCCAAATAAGATTGGCTTATAATGACTTCTTATATGATGACAATAAAGGGAAGGAGGAACGTAATGTTAACTAAATACCTCATAACTTCCCTAACATGAAAGTAATGAAATAAATGGCATGACCAATAGAGAATGGTTTATGAAATGTAATGAATATATAGTGTAAAGAATCACTCACTATAAGGTAGGGAAATCATTCCTTAGTCCTTGGATTACTTACATTGATTCATTGTGGGTATGGGACTACAATGAATCATTTCACTTGTAAGTAAAACATAGGACTAGAGGAATTATTGAACTACACAACAACAAGAAGAAAAAGACTGAAAAATAAACTATGGAAATGGGAGCTCTCGGGTTCGGAGGATTAAATTTTCAAATCTTCGCCCGAGTGGTTCTAAAATTATGTTGATGATACTAATGGCTTGTAATCATATAGAACATGAGTTGTGTGCTTTGAGTGCATTAAAATACATCACATTCATACCACAATTCACAACTAACGAATTAGGAAAGTCTAATGACTAGACTTTCAAGAAATGGCATGTTGCTTAGGAAGATATTTCATTGATCATGCATAGCTTTATGTGTATGTGTGCATACACCCATACTTAGTACAAGTGGTGTACTAATCCCCTACTATTTACTATTTTTATAGGTGCAGGTCAGAGGGCAGATTGACGACACTTGCAGCGGTTTGGACTTCAGTATTTTCTCCAGACCATTTGGTAGGTCCTCTTGATTTCGAGGATGCTACACGCATTAGTCCAGCTTTAGATATATATATATCTAGTGGCTGTTGTCTATAGCATTTCTTTCACATTTCATTTCTAACCTTTTGATGTAAGGCCGTTTTGGTAACTTAATATATATTATTCATCGTTTGTTTTGAAATGTTCTTAACATTAGATGGTTGCCTATTGATTTTGAGCTTAGTATATAATGTTTAATAAGTAATGACTATATGAAGTCTAAGTAAACTTCATACATATAAAAAGTTTTAAATTTTCCGCAAATTTAACTAGATGAATGTGATGAATGCAAGATGAGGCTTCTCTGCGACCTTTGAAAGGTCAACGACGCCGGTGGCAGTCCGGATTCCAGATTCTGGGTCGTTACATACACAAATCATCATAGTACTTCAAGTAGTGCCAACAAGCCCATAATCATCATAATACATAAAGTAACGTCGACAAAGCCACATCAATTCACCTAGCACCACCACCATAAGTGGACTATACAATCATAATTGTAATACAAAAGCTATATATAACATTAAGAGAGTTAGGGCGGCATACCACCCATTCCATCTCACCACTTCAATCCAAAGATAAATCATCCAATTCAATACCAATAGGCCCTTACGCATGGCCATGAACATTTATTCAATTCAATAACCATAATACTCAATGAATCTAGGTCAATTCAGTATAGATTTATCAATCTAAGACAACCTATACATCAATTGAATACAATCCTTACAACATTCAATAACCCATAGAAAACTACACTAGAATTCATAAGCATTAAGTCAATATCAATTCAATAAGCTTAGTATTCAATGGATCTAAGAATATACAATACTAAATTGATCAAATTGAAACAGCCTATAAACAATACAATCATAATCTATACATGAATCAAAAGCCCATAACAATCTACACATGAATTCATTATTATCAAAGCATGAGCACATAACCCATATTTTAGTCAAATTGAGAGACTTGAGAAGGCAAAGGGTTCATGGAGAATTTAATTGGAAAAAATCAATTATACATCAATAATATCATGTCTTAAGATTTGAAAACATTTCATGCAAGAACACAAGACTTAGAGTAGAAATTGGACTTTTTCATCTTTTTGAAATCTTTGAAAATAATCTTTGAAATTGACTCTAAGGTGATATAAAGACTTAGATGAATAACTCCCATACCTTATTAGAAGAATCCAATGACAATTGAAGAAGAAACTCCATTGAAGATCCATCTTCAAGCTCTATGTTCACCTTGAGCTCTCATGGAGGTTTTTGAAGAAACTTTAGGAGGGAATGGGTTATTTACTCTTAAAATACCCATATAAACCTTAAATAACCGTCCTCCAATTTTATAAGACTTGGGGTGAATTTCCCAAAAAAACCCATGTCCTAACAGAAAGTTGGCAGATTTTTCTGCACCATCGACGCCCAAGCGTCGACGGTCCGTGGGTGAGACCACGCCCCGTCGATGGGGTTTGTTGGTTGCATCTGTAGCTCCTCAACTTGCAGGCTACACGGCTCCATCGACGCCACCCATTGACGGGCCGTTGTTTGGGGCAGTCGATTGACACTGCCTGGCAGTGTTGAGCTCCAACCTCGGGTCCTCTTTCTAGGGCCCCTTCTGGGTCCTAGGTGGAGTTGTAACCGGAAGTTAAACCTATACACATGTACGTCTAGGTATTAGTAACATCTGCAAACAATTTTAACATCAAACAAGCCACACAACATGCTAAAACTCATCCAAAACCACAAGGACGTCTAAAGGCTATCTTTCGAATGTCACCGGATGTTCTTGGATGTTTGACCTCCAAACGTCACCAAACTCAACATGCTGAATCTAAACACCATTATCATCCATATAAGGACCTCATAAACTCATTACTCCCATATAATCACACAGAAACACATAAGGCACATAGGTGACTAGTCGTCGAACATCTTGGTCGTCCCTTCACGTTTAAACTTCACCAAAATCTTGAGATACTTCCTCAAACATCATTTCAAACCATATTAGGACTTCAAAACTTCATGACACACACATTTGGACTTAGTTTCACCTAAGTCATTTTTGGAGGTGTTATAATGCTCTGATACAAAGTTTGTCACATCCGAGAAGTACCCCCTAGACGTAAACAGTGTCGTCATCCTCATAGAGGACTAGGACTAGCCTCTTACCATTCATCATTACATTCAAAGGATAAAAATACATAAAATTTAAAACTTTTCATCTATACTACTTCATGAGTTTTACTTAGACCTCTCGCTTACACATAATATATTTATATCGAGTATACATAGACCCTTCGTATAAGAAGATTACTTTGTCTTCTACTTTTATGGTACATATATATATATATAAGATTTATAACATAGTCTCTAAAGTAATGTATCGTATTAAAACATCTAAATGGAGTCAAACCAACATGGGCATAAGCCCTTACACAATGTAGAAATGCCAATTAGGGCTTACAACAATATCTTGAAACAACATGAATGAAAAGATTGTCTTTAGACTATAACAATGTAACATAGGTAGAGTGATTGAAAGGCATCATCCTCGGAACATGAAGACATACCCACTTGGAGAATGATTCCAAGCCTTCCTTCAAAAGTCATCACAAACCCTTCAACAACCTAAAAGTGGGGAAAAAGGGAGAAATGGGGTTATCACATCACTTGTACTAAGTATGGAATCATATGCACATACAACATATAAATAATGCTAAAAAGGGACATTTCATTAAAGCATGCTAACTTACTTTGAAAACACCTTATGCACATTCAAGAACAAATACAAGTCAATAGTACATATTCATTAAGTCAAGACCATGCATCTCACAAGACCAACAATACCAAGTCTAGTCAAGTCAACATGCACATCAACATAATTGAGCACATAATCAGGAGAACTCTATCATCAAGTTGTAATATCAACAAGCATGTATAACAGTCCATACATCATAACCAAAGCAATACAATTACTCATGGACCCTTATTAAGTCCACTAGTGCAATGACTAAGTAAAGCCCCATAACCTCACTCAACAAAGTAAACCAAACAAGAACCATAAGTAATGCCCAACTTCACAGACTATATCATTATGGTTAAACATCATCATATTTTAGTATTAGAGACCAACCACATGTTCATAAGTGCAACCAACATTACAAAATGTCATTAACATGTAAGATCATCATATACATATCATTTACATTTAGAATCACACAATCACATAAGAACATCCTTCTAAGACTTCCCTCAAGGGTAACTAGTGCAATGTATAGCTAGAGTCCCACACCCCTACCTAGACTAAGCTAAACCTCTTAGGTCATCATAGTTAGAGTTCACTTCATTACTTCATTTTACCTTTTGGGAACATCTTGCCTTAACGGACATAGACCACATGATCTAATGTGGAATCTGATTTCATGGAACCCTACACCAAAAGAAGGCGGACTACTTGCCAAGGTAGTACAAAATTATGAACATAGCATCTATGTTGATCCACTAGCTAGTATTACTATAGGGGCGACAGAGTTCAAGAACTAGGAGATGTAGTTGGGACACTGTTTATGCTAAATGCATTATAGTCTCCAATCTCATGAGTACATTAGTGATCCAACCTTCCCTATCCTCATTTCTAGTTCACTCGGTGCTAAGCTAGAGTCCCTTTTGAAATGTCTTTCATTAATAGTCATAGCTTAGTTTAGGTCATAGGGTTTATCGCTTATATAGTTATCATCATAGCTCAATAGGAATTGTATGAGTATTGCCCTTTCATTTCAATTCACAAATGTGAGGTTGGCTCATTTACATAATCAGATTATAACAAGGCACATAGGTAAGTCATCACAATCCTTATATCATTACATCGTAGCAAATAACTCACAAGCCATAATTCAAGACATTCCAATTCAACATCGTACCAAACCTTATTATCATAAGGTATACTTCAATATAACTTCATAAATAAATACAAGTAATCATAATTAAAGTAAAGGATTGAGATCACAAGACTTATCCCAATCTCCTTCACAAGCCATCATCAAGGTTTTACCATCAACCATCCAATTCAACCCACCAATGGGTGTAGTATCTTCACACAATAGTAATCAATACAGTAATGAATTCAATTGAATCACTACACAACAATTCATCACTAGTTCATAGCCTAGGGTTAGGGACTTTGGTCAAATTCATGATATACTTCACAACCTAGGTTAAATCACCAAGAAATAGCATGATTGAATAATAATACATCACAATCTAAGTATAATAATAAAAAATATACCATAAAAAAAAATTAGAAGATTAAATTTGTACTAGAAGAAAACCCACATGAAACTCATTTGTTTGAAATCAATTTGGAGGAACCCTTTGGGGAAAGGAATCCCTAAGGTGAATGGATCCCATACCTTGTTAATTGATGGAGAATTAGGAAAAAAAATCATAACTAAGCACAAGTAAGCATAATTGAAGTAAAGGATTGAGATCACAAGACTTACCCCAATCTCTTTCACAAGCCATCATAAGGGTTTTAGCATCAACCATCCAATTCAATCCAACAATGGGTGTAGTATCATCACACGATAGTAATCAACACAATAATGAAGTCAATTGAATCACTATACAACAATTCATCACTAATTCATAGCCTAGGGTTAGGGACTTTGGTAAAATTCATGATATACTTCACAACCTAGGTTAATTCACCAAGAACTAACATGATTGAATCATAATAGATCACAATATAAGCATAATAATAAAAAAGAAACCATAAACAAAACAATTTAGAAGATCGAATTCGTAATAGAAAAAAACCCAATTGAAACTCATCTTCTTGAAATCAATTTGGACGAACCCTTTGGGGAAAAGAATCCCAGTGGTAAAAGAAATCCCATACCTTGTTAATTGATGGAGAAATAGGACAAAAAATCCCCTTATTTTTGCCCTTAGACCTTGACCTAGCCTTCAATGGAGCTCTTCTACTTGGGAAAGAGAAAGAAGAGAGAAGGAAGAGAAATTTAGTTTTGACAATTATGTGAGTTAGGTTTAGTTTAATTAGGTTTGGGTCTTTATAGAACTCATTAACTAACTTAAATAGACCTCCCTTAACCCCT
Source organism: Solanum sitiens (assembly GCA_016801875.1). NCBI lineage: Eukaryota > Viridiplantae > Streptophyta > Magnoliopsida > Solanales > Solanaceae > Solanum > Solanum sitiens. Next base: position 83,900 of record JABWTJ010001096.1, on the reverse strand, counting down.
AACTAATTAACTAACCAATTAATTAATTTAATTAACTAACCTAAAACATGGCAGGAACCAGTGACCCTAACCTACGGGCCGTAGCTTAGTCGACGGACCTTGGGACCAACCGTCCAGTTGGTCCATCATTTTGGTTAGAGATTCACCAAAAATGATCCTTTTCCAAAATAGATAAGTGACCATCTACGGTGTCCATAGATGCCCCGTCCATTTGCCTACACCCCGTCGGTTGGCAACCGTCGATGGCACTGTCTTTTGACAGCTTATAGACAAACAGGAAGGGTACTCCTCAAGGACCCTTTGATTGGTCCTTGGGGAGTCGTACACTGACATTACGACTATAAACTAACTCTAATACGTGTTAGACACCTTTTCACCAAATGTCATCATTTTTTGACTCTTAAAACCTTGTTAAATAGACTAAGGCACGCTAGCACCTCTTGAACTAGTTTCCGGACATCATGGACGTTCCCTGACGTTTTTATTCTAAAACTTCCTAAATGACTTATATGCATTATATTTGACCTTAGAATCTCATGTAAGGCTCTATATTAGACTTTAGACTTTTGGAGTATTACACACACTAAGGTGAGACATGAAGGAACCACCCATACAATGACATGAAGGAACCACCCATACAATCTCTTCAATACACACCTAAGTGATCCTCAAGACTACCCATTATAGGCTTACCTCGCACGGGTAACAAGTCCACATTCTATGAGTAGACACTAGAGAAACATACCTACATTTAAGAATTTCACTTTAGTGCCCATCTCCAAGACAACCCCCAAGTTACACAAGGTGCAATATGAAAGTAGAATACCATACTACTACTCACGCAAGGTGCTCCTTGGGGATTCCATTAGATTAAGCACACGACATTCATCATTGATAAACTTCATCATACAAGACCTAACCTTAACAGGCTTTCTTAACATTAGACATTAAGTCACATAACTTCATTGTCATTACATAATGACTCATCCATACATTACATATAAATACACACCAAGACTCTCCTTTCAAGTGTCTACTCGTGCAATGGATAGATAGCGTTCCATACCACCACCTACCCTAAGTAGTACGCGCTTTATGAGACTTAGTTCATCACATTATTTTGTGGGGGCTAGCTTTAAATGATATAGACTATGAGAGATAGACAAGGAATCCCGACACTAACCCCTATTAGATGAGGGATCCCCACTTGCCTAGATTAGGGTCATTTTTAACCTTTACATGGATTCTCTAATAGCTACATCTATGCGGGCACATAGTTAAGAGATAATAAGATTGCTTGTAAGTAACTCATTCTCAATTAAAGAGGAGTACTTATCTCAAGAGGTACATTGGATACAACATCTCAACTCACGAAGTGTAACCACCCCTTCTTCAAATCCTCTCGGTGTTAAGCATAGCTCCCCAAGTAGTCTAAACATTCATTACTAAAGGTTAAGGGATAACTATTGGACACCACATCTCAACTCACGAAGGGTATCCATCATCCAACCTATCATAGAAAGCTCTTGAGAAATAGTGAGGTTGCTACTAAACACTTCATCTCAACTCATGAAGAGTGTTCACCCCAAACTCCCCATTCACATTCATTAGCTTCATTCGTTGATTCAAGTGTGTGTACATGTAAGCACACCTTTTATATAATCACCTTTTAGTATCATTGATGTCTAGACATGCTTATGTCACATCCGCGGAGCAGCCCCTAGACGTAACCGGCATCGTCGTCTTCGTAGAGGACTAAGACTAGCCTCTTAGTTTACATCATTACATTCATAGGTTAAAAATCCGGAAAATTTAAAAAATATTCCTATCTATCATGAGGTTTACATAGACCTCTCGCATACACATAATATATTCATATCGAGTATACATAGACCCTTCGTATAAGAGGATTACATAGTCTCTACTTTTATTGCACATATATATATAAAAGATATAACATAGTCTTAGAACCGGATGTCTCATCTCATAACCATCTAAACAAGAGTATAACAATTGGGCATAGACCATATATCAATACAATAAGAGACACATATAGGCTATATAATATTTAGTACTCTAATTAAAGGAAATAAACATATTGTCTTTAAGACTAATCAATATCTAAAGCTATAAAATGGAATTGTCCTCGATGTAGTGATGACCTACCCAACTTGGAGAGTGAGAATTGCAAGCCTTACTTCAATGTCGTCAAAAACCCTTCAACGACCGAAACCTAAAATGTTGGAGAAAAAGGGAGAAATGAGGTTAGCACATCACTTGTATTAAGTATAGGACCATATGCACATACAACATAAAATCATGCTAAAAAGAGACATTTAATTAAAACATGCAATTTACTTTGAAAATCCTTATGCACATTCAAGAATCAATACAAGTGCATAGTACGTATTTCTCATGTCAAGACCATGTACATCACAAGACCAACAATACTATTTTTAGTCAAGTCAACATGCATAACAACATACTTGATCACATAGTCAAGACAACTCTATCATCAAGTTATAACATCAACAAACATATATAAGAGTTCATAACATCATAACAAAAGCAATACCATTACCCATAAACCCTCATTAAGTCCACTAGTGAAATGACTACGCAAAGCCCATAACCTTACTCAATCAAGTAAACCTTACAAGAACCATAAACAATGTCCATCTTCACATAACATACCATTAGGAGTGCATAACATCATACTCTAGCAATAGAGACCAAACACATGTTCATAAGTGAAAATAATATCATATAGTGTCATCAACATGTAAGATCATCATATACATATCATTTACATTTATAAGCATATACATACATAAGAACATCCTTCTAAGACTTCCCTCAAGGCTAATTAGTGCAATGTATAGGCAGAGTCCCATACCCCTACCTAGACTAAGCTAAACCCCTTAGGTCATCCTAGTTAGAGTACATTCCATGACTTAATTTTACCTTTTGGGAACATATTTTCTTAACAAACATAGACCACATGAGCTAATGTGGAATCCGGTGTCATCGAACCGTACACCGAAAGAAGGCGGACTACTTGCCAAGGTAGTACCAAAACACAAACATAGATTCTATTGTGGATCCACTAGCTAGTATTTCTATGGGGGCAACATAGTTCAAGAACAAGGAGATGTAGTTGGGACCCTCTTTATGCTACATGTATTATAGTCTCCAATCTCATGAGTACATTAGTGATCCTATCTTCTCTGTGTGGGAATGGACACTCCTAACTCTAGTTCACTTGGTGCTAAGCTATAGTCCCTTTTGAAATGTCTTTAATGCCTTTATTAATCATTATAGCTTAATGTAGGTCATAGGGTCTATCCCTTATATAATCATCATCATAGCTCAATAAGAATTGCATGAGTATTGTCCTTTCATTACAATTCATACATGTGAGGTTAGCATATTTAAATAATCACGTTATGGTAAGGCAAATTGATAAGTTATTACCATCCTTATAACATTTACATCTTAGCCAACAACTCACAAACCATAGTTCAAGACATTCAAATTCAATAACATACCAACCCTATCAATCTTAATGTCACATCCGGGGAGTACCCCCTAAACGTAATTGGCGTCGTCGTCCTCTTTGAGAACTAAGATTAGCCTCTTAGCTTACATCATTACATTCGTAGGTTAAAAATGCAGAAAATTTAACAGTTTTCGTTAACTTCAACACTGAGGTTTACATCGACCTCTAGATATACATAATATATTCATATCGAGTATACAATGAACCTTCGAATAGGAAGATTACATACTCTTCTACTTTTATTGCACACATATATATATACAGTACAATATTGTCTTAAAACGGATGTCTCATATCATAACCATCTAAACAAGAGTATAAAAATTGGGCATAGCAGATACATCAATGACATAAGCCACATATAGGCTATTACAACAAACTTCTTAAATGAAAAGGAAAGAACATAGAAGTGTTAAAACTAAAACAACATTAGTGTCTTTATAATGACTCTGTCCTCGGAAAGTGAGGACCTACTAAAACACTTGTGGAATGTCCAAGTAGTCTTCGATGGCCTTCAACTAAGCGCAACGGTCGGATCCTACAATTTGTAGTAAACATAAACATGGGGTTAGTACACACTTGTACTAAGTATGAGTATATGCACATAAAATAATTGAAATCATGCTAAAGAGGAAATTTATTCTAAACCATGCTAAAGTACTTTGAAAAGCCTTATGGACAATCAAGAACCCATATAATCCAATAATCACATAATCCATAAGTCAAACCTATGTACAACACAAGACCAACATCAACAAGAAATAGTCATGTCAACATATACAAGAGTTAATAACATCATAATATAAGCACGACCCTTACTCATAACCCACCATTTAGCCTATAAGTGCAATGACCAAGCAAATCCCCATAACCTTACTCAATCAAGTAAACTAAACAAAGGATCACAAATAATGCCTAACTCAACATAACATAGCATCAATATTAGTTATCATCATATTTAGCAATATAGACCAATAACATGTTCATAAATGAAACTAACATCATAAAGGATCATCAACATGTAAAGTCTTCATATTAATAGCATATACATTATAAGAACACAAGAACCAACTCCTAAGGATTCCCTCAAGGAAAACTAGTGTAAGGCGTAGGTAGAGTCCCATACCTCTACCTAGGCTAAGTCAAACCTCTCAAGTCACCCTAGTTAGTGTATAGTCCATTACTTCATTTTACTTTCGGGAACACTTGCCTTAACCGATATAGACCACATGAGCTAAGTGTGGAATAGGGTGTAGTAAAACCTTACACTGATGGAAGGCGAACTACCAGCCAAAGTAGTACCAAACATTAACATAGCATCTAGGTGGATCCACTAGCTAGTATTCCAATGGTGGCAACATAGTTTAAGAACTACGAGATATGAATTGAACCCTCTAAATTCCCATTGCCATTGGAGCCCCCATATCATGAGAATCCATAGGGTGAGTGTCCCTCACAGGGGAGTCAACACCTGATGTGGAACTATAGGGTGAATCTTCCTCTAAGGGAAGCCAACACCTCTCATTATCAAGTTCACTAGGTGCTAAGCTAAGTCCCTTTTGAAATGTCTTTCTTTATTAATCATCACTTAGTTTAGGTCATAGGGTCTAATCCCTTATATAGTCATTGTCATTTAGCTCAATAGGTATTGCATGAGAATATCCTTTCATGGCAACCCTCATATGTGAGATTAGCATATCATCATCATCATTTCACAATAAGGCACATAGGCAAGTAATCACCAACCTTATATCATTTCATCCTAAGCATAATCTCACAATAACATAGTCAAGACATTTCAATTCAATATCATACCAACATATATATAGGATATTCACAAGGTATACTTCAATTGAACTACATCCTCAATCACAAGCCATCATAATTTAAGTAAAGGTTAGGATCATGAAGACTTACCAAATCTCCTTCAAAATCCATCATGATGGTCTTACCATCGACCAACCAATTACATCAAATAATAGGTGTAGTAACATCAATCAATAGTAATTAATACAAAGCTAGGTCAATTGCATCATCACTATCCCAATTAACATCAATTCATAACCTAGGGTTAGGGAAATTAGGGTTCATCATGAATTCATAAACAATTACATCCAATCCCAACAATACATTACCATAGTCAATCCAGATACGAATTATAATAGATAAACCAAATCTAATAATCAAATCATTCTTCAATTCCCATCAATTCATGACCAAGATCCAAGATTTGGGGAAATTGGGGAAGGGAACATGATCAACATGAGATTAAATCAATTAAAATCAATTAATCAACAATCTACACTTAATTAGTCATAGGAAATCACAATTTATCATCACTTTGAACTTTAGAAGAAAACCCATTTGAATTGGAAAACCCCATGGAATTGGGTAATTTAGAAATCAACTTTAAAAGGACCTCTTGGGGAAAGGAATACAAATAGTAAAGAATCCATACCTTAATGAAGATAAACCCACAAAATTGAAGTGCAATCCTAGTGAAATTGACCTTCTTCTTCAAGCTTTGTTCCTTCTTCTATAGAGGAATTGGGGAGAGAGAAAGTAGAGAGAGGTGAGAGCTTTTGGGTTTGTTTTGGGAATTGGGTTTGGAGTGAGTTAAAATGGCTTAAAACTGATTCTAAGTCAATATATAGTCACCCCCTAAATTACCCAAAACACCCCTCACTTAAATTGGTCTTTTTCTGATGTCAAAATGTCAAAAATACGATTTTACTGAATTTGGGAAGTGGCTACGCATCGCGAGGCTAATTCCCATTTTTATTTTCAAAAAAGTGGTATGAGGAAGTAAGGTCCATGTGGGCTGCGCATCGCGCAGCATCCCTTTGGATCTTGACTCACGCAAGCTGCTTTGGCAGCCTGCCCACCCATGTTGGGGTCCTCCTCAAGGATCCTTTGGGTGGTCCTTGGGGTGTCGTTATTAGACGTTTAGACCATATATACCACACTCTACCTAACCAAAATCTTTTTACAAGTTTTATACTTCATTTTACCCTCCAAATCCTTCACCAAACATAGCAATGTCAACTAGTTTAATTTAGCTAGTTTCTGGACGTCATGGGCGTTCTTTGACGTCTTGGATCTAAAACTTCTCGGATGACTTATAATCATTTTTTTAGGTTATCTAAACCTTTAGAAACTTGTGTTAGGGTCTAGGTTAGGTCTTGAATTTTCGAAGTGTTACACTTAACATAAGGTATACTTTAATACACCATCATCACTTAATCACAAGTAATCATAAGCGAAGTAAAGAATTGAGATCACAAGACATACCCCAATCTCCTTCATAAGCCATCATCAAGGTCTTACCATCGACCATTCAATTCAACCCAACAATGGGTGTAACATTATCACACAATAGTAACCAACACAATAATGAAGTCAATTGAATCACTGCAAAACAATTCATCACTAGTGCATAGCCTAGGATTAGAGACTTAGGTCAAGTTCATGATCTACTTCACAACCTAGGTAAATTATTCAAGAAATAGCATGATTGGATTACAATATATCACAATATACTTCATAACTTATCATAATAACAACATAGAATAGTAATTCAAACATTAACCAAGCCAATTGTATCAATACTAGACAATTCAATTCAAGATCATAAACTAGGGTTAAGGGGAAAAAGTCATCTTCCACAAACTAGGTCAATAAATCAAGAAGTAGTATAATTCAATCATAATATATGTTAATATACTCATAATAACCAAAAGGAATCATAAGCAAATCAATTCACAAGATCAATTTCGTATTGGAAGTAAACCAACTTGAATTTTATACTTTTGAAATCAATTTGAAGGAACCCTTTGGGTAAAGAGATCCCAAAGGTAAAAGGAATATCATACCTTACTAATTGATGAATTTTTATGGAGAAAACATGATCCTTTGCAGCCCTATAACCATCCTTTGCTAGGTCTTCAATGGGGTTTCTTTGGGAGAGAGAAAGAAGAGAGAAGGAGGAGCAATTTGGGTTTGGGAAATTATGAGGGTTAGGTCTAGTCTAATTAGGTTTGGGGTATTTACAGGAGTCACTAACTAACTTAATTAGGCCTCCCTTAACCCCTAAATAATTAACTAACCCCTTAATTAATTTAATTCAACCAACTAAAACATGGCAGTAACATAGGGGCCTGACCTACGAGACCCCGACTAACAGGGTCGTAGGTCAGTTGAGGGGCACTGTTCATGACTGTCCTGTACAGTCGCCGTTTGCGACTTAGTCTTGCAAAAATGACTTCCAATGAAATTGGATAAGTTTCTATCGACGGTGGCCATCGACGCCCCATCGGTTGGACGATGCCTTGTGGTTTGCCCCTCTCGATGGCTACTGTCCTAGACAACTTTTAGTCATTCTTCAAGGGTCTTCCCAAAGGACCCTTGGTTGGTCCTTGGGAAATCGTACCCGGACGTTTCAACTATAAAATAATTCTAATACGTTTTGGACACCTTACCACTAAATTTCATCATTTTTCCGACTCTTAAAACTTAGTCAAATAGGCTAAGGCACACTAGCACCTCTGGAACTAGTTTCCAAACGTCATGGACGTTCCTTGACATTTTGATTCTAGAAATTCTTAAATGTCTGATATACATTATAATTTACTCTAAAACAATGTTACACTCTTACAATCTCATGTTAGGCTCTAGATTAGGCTTTAGACTTTCGGGGTATTACAACTTATACTTTCATTCATCATATTTCACACACTAGCATGCTTAACATAAACATATTCTTGACTTAGACATAATATCATCAAGATACACATTCCAATCTCATAAAACATATCATGCATAAACATCATAATAATCATTTCACTTCACATTCTATGCCTTCAAGGCTACATTTACTATACACACATTTATACAATATAATCATGAACTTCAAGTAAACAACGCCACCAAAAGGTGTTACGACCCTAGAGTACCCCCTAGAAGTTAGAGCATTCTCGAATAGCAACACAGCGTACTTGACCTCTTGGACGTCTTGTACAAGCCCTTCCACATCGTTAATTGCATATGTACAAAAAGTAGTGCGGAATTTAAACTTTTCACATGAAATAATAATACTTCAAATATATCTTTTATAGAAAAAATAATGAAAGGCTAAGTCTCAAAGTCGCCATCTTAGATATACGAATATATTGGGACACAACCCATACTTCATCATATAGGAAAATAGCTAAGTCTATTACAATACTTTCAATAAGGAAAACTAAACATCATGATGTCCTCAAATCTAGAGAGGACATACCAACTCTTGCTTGAATTAATACTAATCCAAGCTTCCACTCCGAGACTCTTCTCAAATGTCACCTACAGCTTTAGAGATGGACAAATAGTATGGAATTAGTACAAACACTTGTACTAAGTATGACATAATGCAAAAAATCATGATAAACAGACTTTTTGTATGAAATATGCTCTTTGTGAGAAAACCCATTATGACAAGTATAATAGTTATTTACAAGTCAACATATATGCATATAAGTCACATACCACAATATAGCATCAACATCACTTCAACTTATATAAACGTATACACCTCCCACCAAAGGTTATCCTAAGACTTACTTAAGTAAGACAAAAAGAGACCTCACATACACCCTATTCAAGCCTACCTAAACAATATTTAAGACTACCTAAGATAAGATTGTTCCCTTTTACATTCATTTACTCCCTACCGAAGGTTACTCCAAGATTCACCTAAGTTAAACAAGAAGAGACCGCCCATACACCCTCTTCAAGCTTACCTAAGAAACCCTCAAACCTATCCTACATAGAGGACATTCTAGTAAACATACATTAGCTAAAGTCATAATCATTCATTAAGTCAATTAGAAGACATTTCATTCATTAAGGACTTCACATAACGGTCTTAGAAAGACCTAGGGAACCTACACTCTAGCACCATCAAATCCTACTTGTGCCATATCTATATAGCATCCCATTCCACTACCTAAACATTGTAAAGCTTATCAAATACTAGAATGTATCCCACATGAAGATAATAGAAAATAACCGACATAAACCGTATTATCTAGGCATGGAATCCGGAGTCTACCCTACTCCGATGGAGGGTGTTCTATTTGCCAAGGGTAGAACTAGGACACATCCCATGTAGGCACATGGTTAAGGAATATCAAGGTCTTTTATGAACTCTATTCTCATTATCAAGTAGAGATACATTATACTCTAGTCTCCTTCTTAAGTAGAGCTACAAACCATAACATATTCACTCGGTGCTAGCCTTTGTTCTCATAGAGTAAGTTCAATAACAAGGGGCATAAGAAAAGATACCATCTCTTAGTCATTACCTAGTCATAATGCACCTACCAAAGATGGGTCCACTAGGGTTGCAACTCAGTGGTCTATAAGGATAGCTCATTATTAACCTTCTTTCTATATAGAAGGTTCCACATAATAGTCATGCTTAGAAGGGCACCATCTTAGGTCTACCGATCCTAAACTTTCATTCAACATTCATCCAAACACATACAAGACAAAGGTGCATAAGCCTACTAAGTAAAGATGTTCATATTCATAATGTACATGTGTCAAGTAAGGGACATAAATCTACCAAGACAAAACACACATCTTCACATATAGCATATCATTCTATGAGCATGTAGGCATAACCAACATCATCTATAGGTCACCCTATTCGCTACAATAATGTCATCAATATAACCATCATAAGACCCACATAATCAAGTAGGAAGAATCATCCATCAACTCAAAGACAACACAGAAAAAGACATATTCATAGTATAACATGATCACCTAACATCAATAGAAGAACCACATACTTTCACATTTTTAACATGTAGGTAGATATGATCATACTTCACATAAGCAACTACACAAATCATCATAAATACTTAAAGAAGTTGAAGACAAGGCCATGATCATTATAATACATAAAGCAACGTCGATGAGGCCACGTAATTCACAAGTAAAGCACATAGCACCGCCACCATAGGTGGATCATACCAAAAGCAATATAATTCAAGACCTACATTACATTAAATAAAGAGAATTAGGGAAGCATACCGCCAATCCATTCTCACCACTTCAATCCATTGCTAAATCATCCAATATAATACTCAAAGGCCCTTACCCATGGCCATGATCATCACTTCAATACAAAAATAATAATACTCAATGGACCTAAATCAATTCATTATAGATTTATCAATCTAATACAGCCTATGAATCAATCCAATACAATTCGTACGTCATTCTATAGGCCAAAGAAAACTACACTAGAATTCATAAGCATGGAGACATGATCACTTAACCCATAGAATAGTCAAAATATGGATTGCATGGTTTGCATGGTTTCATAGTGTTTTAGGTTAAAATGATAAAATTAACATCAATCCAACCATAATACAATGATTCAAAACGTTTTATGCAAAGACCCATGGCTAGAATTCAATTCAGAATATTTCATGTTTTGGATCATCTTTGAAAATCATTTTGAATTGACACCTTGAAGAAGGAGATCTCAAGGATGAAGACCCATACCTTAATTGTGATGAAAAGCCCACAAGATTGATGGATAAAAACTTGGAAAATCTATCTTCTTCCTTGGAGATTCAAAGCTTCATATATGGAGGTTCTTGGAGAGAAGAGATGGAGATATTTTATTTTGGACTTCAAGGTTATGATTTGATGGATTAATTGGGATTTAAATAGGTCTAGTAACCGTCAATTACTAGACCCTAAAATATTCAAAGACCCTGAACTTATAGGACCTTTTAACCAACTCTAACTCAACTTAAATTTCCGGGATTATCGTCGGGCAACAAGTCTGCGAAGTGGAGCTGTTGCCGCATGATTTTTTGAAAATAACATTTGCGGCAGTTGAGACTGCATTGTGTCTGCGACGCGGAGGAACTTTTGGCACTTTGGTGGACCAAGTCTGCGATGCGGACCTATTTCACAAAGGAACAAAAGCTGCTGCCTTGGGCAGCTTGTTGGCCCAAGGTTTGGTCCTCCTCAAGGACCCTTTGGTTGGTCCTTGGGGAGTTTTGCCCAGAATTTTCCACCTCAAATACTCTATTATACATGTTAGGAACCTCTAACATCAATATGAACTCAAAAGAACACATAAAACTTGACGAAACACATTAAGACACGCAAGCACGTTTCAAGGCAAAACTTTCGAACGTCTTGGACGTTTGACCTCCAAACTTCACAAAACTTTAGACACTGCATATAAACATCATTATAAACCATTTTAGGAATTAATAAACTCATAATGAACATGTTAGGCTCTAGTTTAACCTATCTCATTTTTGAGTGTGTAAGAAAAGGTGGACCATACCACTCAAGAATCATTTCAATGGAAACTAACAAGGTAGAACAACTTACCATTCATAAAATCTCTCACAACCTTTTATCAATATTTTACAAAAAAAACCCAAATTAGGCATATATAGGCAGTAGGAAACCCAAAATACAACATAAGATATCCAACTCTAACATTATCTAAGTAATAGCAAAAAACCCACTTCATAAGCCAAAGTTGATAATAAGCATAAGCATTGTTTCATTGACGTTTTAACATTAAAATCACCAACTAACACTAAAATCAACATATTTGAATCCTTAAAACATTTTCATGCAAAGACCCATACGTAGAGTCAAAGATAGAAGAAGTTGGAGTTTGAAAATCCTTTTTGAAATCTCTTAGAAGTTGGTCCTTGAATGAAAGAAATTTCAAGGATGAGTACCATACCTCAATGAGTCGAAACCCCGAGATTTTGATGAAGAAAACGTCCAAAACCTTCACTTCTAGCCCTTCCTTGAGTTTTAGCTTCTATGTAGTTTGAAAGGGTTCTTTCTTTAGGAAGGGGTTTTGAATATTTGAATATGAGCTCTTGTCTAGGTCTAGTACTATAAACCAACTTAAAATACCTTTAAAAACCTAAAATAATCAACCATGGTTCACAAAAGACTTGGGGAAAATTTAAAAAACACCCCAAGCCTTGACAGACTTTTAACAGCTTTACATAGGTGGCAATCGACGACCCCTAGCTACGCGGCGTCATCTCATCGATGACATGTCCTGCTGGGGCGTCGATTGAATTAGAGACTCCATCCTGGGGGTTAAGATCCCACCACTAATGGTGAAGCTATGCCCCCAATAAATGGGACGTCACTATGACGACGGTCCATAGGTGATAGGGTCGTAAACTGCCTAGTTCATGGTAGATTCTACCTAAGTGTTGGGGTCCTTTTCTTGGGCCCCTCGTGGGTCCTAGGTGGAGTCGTACCTTGATGTTAAACCCCTATAAATGTTCATATAGTTATTAGTAGCTTCCACCATCAAGCTGGACCCTTAAAAAAAATCCAAACATGCTAAGGCAGACAAGAACTCACATAACCACATAGACGTCACGTCGCCGAACGTCATGGACATCCCTTGACATTTGTCTTCCAAACTTACCAAACTGACTTCAAACATTAAAATTAGCTATTTTAACACATTATTAACTCATGAAACACTAGGAAATCTCTAGTTCAACCTAGTTTGTTTTAGGGGCGTTACAGCTTAAAACAGTCATTTTGTTTGAAAGCCATGAATACTCTAATTTTGAGATATCTTCATGAACATCAATAAAACAAGCATTAGATACAACCATATCTACATTCTAGTCATTTCATCACATTAGAACATAATAAACCACATAAAAAATTTCATTACATTAATCCTTCACCTCATGTAACCCCAAAGCTATAATTTATGTAATGTATGAATTACGTCGCAATACCACCATCCACACTAACTAAAGTTCCACACTAAGGCCACCAAAAGTGAATTAACCATTCCTTCTTTCTAGAATTACACAATACACATACATAACGAACATAAACATTTCATAAATAATTTCAAAACTTTAGGACGACCATCTAAGGCAACCCTAAGTAATACTTGTGCAATGTAATAATAGCATCACATACTACTACTCAAAGTAAGTACTCCTTTTGAAGTCACCAAAGAAAATGCACATTCATACTCAATAATTCATGACAAGCAAAGTAAAGCATAAGTACAATCCAAGCAAAACATGCATCATCTCCTTAAGAATTTAAGTCAACATCCTTCATTAAGGACAAATCCATACATAGGTCATCAAGACCTTAGATAAATTACTATAACCATCTCACAGCCTATTTGTGCAATGCATAGATGGCATCCCATACTACCACTCACACTTCATAGAACTTCTCATGAAACCAAAATGCACATCTCACATGATGGGAGTAAGCATTTACTTACATAGACCATGAGAGATAAGTCATGAACTATGGTGTTGTATAACCACACACCCTAAAAAGTCGTCTACATTGCTAAGGTAGACTAGGTAACAATTATCTTTAGTAGAAACCAATGGCTTATGTCCTATGTGGTCACAAAGTTATGGTAAAAGGAAGATGTTCATTTGAACCGTAGCCTAACACTAGGAGAGTTTCAATATTGTTATATCTGCTGGGAGCTTATCCTACATTCCCATATAGTATTTTGTTCACATTAATGTTAGGTGCTTGAGAGGGCTACAACCATTAGGTCTGCCAACTCTAAATACGTTACACAAGAAAATGCCACAAACATTGGGTTTAATGATTCAAGATACATTAAGAATAACTCATTGACTTTCCGAGAAGGGTACCCTCGACATTGGGTCTATTCATACAAGGTTCATCATGTCACAACTGGAAGGTTCACCACCACCAGATCTACCAGCCCAGGGTTAATCATTCATTAGTTTCTATACTTATCATGAATGGATGCAAGTATGAGGTCTACCGGTTCAAGACTAAGCATAATACTTTACCATTTATTTATGAAAGGGCTATCAACACTTGGTCTACCGATTCATGATCATTGTATTCATTCATTCATGAAGAGGTGTCCAAGACAAACAATTAAAGATACTTCAATTACCAATAGATTCATTCATTCAAAAAAGGATGCCTAACCCTACCAATTAAAGATACGATAGTCAACATCTCTAGAATTTACAAATGAATAAGGTGCACAAGCCTACCAATTCAAAGTGTACAATACATTAAAGAAACCCTTTCAATTCTATCATCATCATCCATAAGTTTTCACGTGATCATAAACATTAAAACATAACACTATTATATTTTATACACGATCATTATACTTTCATTCAATTCACATGAATACACTTGTCATTACAATCATACATGAATCCTTTGTAAAACCTCTAAAATGACTTAGGTCAAACTACAACCTAACATGTGTGTTATGAGGTTCTAAAGTCGTAAAATGGTTTATAATGGTTTTTAGAAGCAGTATCTAAAGTTTGGTGAAGTTTAGAGGTCAAAAATCCAAGAACGTCCATGACGTTCAAAAGGTTGGTCTTCAAAGGTCCTTGTGTGACTTAGTGTGTTTCGTCAAGTTTTACGTGTTCATTTTTGATGAAATTGACGTGAGAGGTCCTTAACATGTGTAAAAGTATATTTGGGTTGGTAACTTCTGGGCAAAACTCCCCAAAGACCAACAAAGGGTACTTGAGGAGGACCCAACTTGTAGCCAATATTGTACAAAACTAGCCCAACCAACGAGGGGCATCAATGGAACGTAGTCTCTTACCCATTTGATGGTTGCCTGCATTGCCCGTCGATGGATCAACGTGGCGTTGATGCTGCAGTTGATTGGAACTTGCAATTTTTTTGGAGGTGTCTCGGCCTACTCAAGGGCATTATGGGGTTTTTACGTAGACATACTAAAATTAGTTGGAATGTTTATTAAGGGTGTTTTGGGTATTTTAATTAGTTTTATAAGGATAGAACACCTATTCAAGTCATCATTCTAAATCAATACTCCAAACATTAAGGAAGAACTCTCTAGAACACCATTGAAGCTTGAAGGGAGATTGGAGCTTGAATCATGGTTTCTCCATCAAATCATATCAATTTTCGTGGTTTAGAATCAATTAAGGTATGGTTTTCATCCTTGAATATACTTTCTTCAAGGAACCAAACTTAAAATTGTTTTCCAAAAACTTTCTCAAAAGATGATTTTCTAAATTGATATGTGTGTTTTAGAATAAAATGTTTTTGAATTAATGTATTATAATTGAATTGATGTTAGTTTGATGATTTTATACTAAAAACTCTATGAAACCATGAAAATCATGACTCCTAGTTTTAACTATTTTATGTGTGATTTGATCATGTCTCTGTACTATTAAATTCTTGTTTAGTTTACTTTGGGCTATTGAATTATGAATGAATTATGTTAGAATCATATGTAGGCTGTCCTAAATTGATGAATTCATATTGTATTACTTTGGAATCATTGTATATTGATATTATTGGATTCAATTGGTGATCATAGATATTGGTAAGAACCTTTGAGTATTGATTTGGTTGGATTAGCTATGGATTGAAGTTGTGAGATTGGATTAGTGGTATGATGCCCTAAACTCTCTCAATATTATGTAGTATAGGTCTTGAATTATGATGATGATTGGTATGGTCCACTTATGGTGGCGGTGCTTATGTTCTATACTTGTGATTAAGGCCTCGTTGGCATTACTTTATGAATTGTAAAACAATGTGGCCTCATCGTCATTACATTATGAATTATGACCTTACCATGTTATAACTTGAATATTTGAGTATTGTGAAGGTATTGATGACTTATGTGTATATATGAAGTCAAAACATGAGTTCTCCTAGCTGATGATATTTTTCTCTAGTAGGCTATAGTGAAGTCTTTATGTGTATTACTTGATGTTGGAGTATGATTGTCACATCCGGGGAGCACCCCCTAGAAGTAACATTGCGTACTTGACCTCTCGGAGGTCTTATACAAGCCCATAGTTATCATTCATCGCATTGACATAGTAAATTTAGCGGAAAATTTAAAACTTTTCATAGCACATCATATGCTAGAAACTTCATCTCATATATAGACAAAACATAAGTCATAATAAAATTATAGACCTTAAATATCTTTGCCATCTTAGACTCAACAACATTAGAGTACATTAGGGACACGACCCTTACAACATAATACATAAGTACAATAATGCTACACTTTACAGTAAACCATAGTTTAGTAGATCCTTGGAACTTAAGGATTCCTTTCATTGAGCTTGGGAATCATCTATCAAGCTCTTCACCATTCAATACATCCTTTTAGCATCCATAACCTACACTTTGTGTAAAAAGTAGAGAAGAATGGGATTAGCACAAGAATGTACTAAGTATGGCAACCATGCAAAAACATGCATTTAAAAGGGACATTTTCTTGAAAATCATACTTCATGCTTTTTGAGTAAATCTTCATAAAACCTTTAACCAATAGAATTTATACCATTCACATACATCATATAAACATATTCAAAGGCCAAACATTTCATAAGATCACATATAGGATTTATTACATTTTAAAGCCACTTTACAGTAAGCTATCTTCACGTTAACAGTGAACCCTTTTTCCTTTTTACTCATCAACCTTACAAGTAACCTCTAGTGATACTTGGTGCAATTTATCACCTTAAGGCCACAAGGAAAAACATACATACGATCTATACAAGGCAACACATACCATCATAGAAGTATAGTACAACATAGACATATTTAAGCCAAACTATAAAGGACATTACAGTGAACTCTTAGTCATTATGTACATATACTTATTTTACTTCACATGGTACCTTATAAGATCATACCCATAATACCAATCTTAATCTACAAGTACAATGTACATGTGAAGCCCCATAACCTAACATATACTTAGTAGACCCTTCATGAGACCACAAGCCTTACCACTTCATACATCAACATCACAAGTAATGCCAACTTCATTCATGTCAATACAAGACCTTCATCAAATAGTCATTTAGACCAACATAGTGCACATAAGGATAGATCGCAACATATAGATTCATATCAAGCACATCTTCATAACAAGTAGACCAATACTACAAAGTCATTCATATGGACCTAAACATAATCATACATATTAGGTCACCTTCCTAGAACTTCCTAAGGAGATACTTGTGCAATGTCTAGATGGGTTCATTACTTCCACCTATACAAAGTAGCCTTCCTTAATTCATCCTAGTTAGGATCCTATTCAATTATTTCCATTGTCCATTTTACTTTAGGGAAACTATAGCCTCAACCGACACTAAGACCATGGGTGCTAGACATGGAATTTGGTGTTGTAGAGCCTTACACCAATGGAAGGTGTTCCTACCTAGCCAAGGTAGAACATTAGCATATATCCTATCATCCTAAGTGAATTCACTTTGCTATATCCTATGTGGCAAGCATAGTTTATTGAACTAAGAGATAGGTAGTTCCCTTTACATGTATTGGACATTTGGGGCCTCATCTCATGAGAAAACATGGGTAAAACCCTTCCTCAAAGGGAAGTCAAAAGCTCATGTGGGTCCATAGGTGAATATTCCTCAAATGGAAGTCAACACTCTATAAGGGACAAACGATGAATCTTTCCTCAAGGGAAAGTCAACACTTCTCAATGTCAAGTGCACTCGGTGCTAAGCTAAGTTCCCTTTATTGAAAAGCCTTTAATTACATTTTCATAAAATATAGGCTTAAGATATTCATTTCACATATGCTTATAGCATATTCAAGCACCTATCTAGATTTAGAGTAATCTTGGGCACCCCTATCAAGACCCCTCTCATTTACTAGATCATCATCCATGTGTGTGTGTACATACATGTGACAAAACCTTTCAC
Organism: Solanum sitiens; assembly: GCA_016801875.1. Classification (NCBI taxonomy): domain Eukaryota; kingdom Viridiplantae; phylum Streptophyta; class Magnoliopsida; order Solanales; family Solanaceae; genus Solanum; species Solanum sitiens. Next base: position 65,555 of record JABWTJ010001096.1, on the reverse strand, counting down.
ATAACACATTAAGACCACACATGACCATACATTCATATTCATGCACATAGAAACCAAACCTAGGAACTATCCTATCAAGGTACACATGTGCAATGCATAAACAAAGTCCCATACCCTTTCCCATACTAGTACACCTATCAAGTCATCCTATTAAGGGAATACATAAAATACTTCACATACATATACTTTACATGCATAGTAGTAGACACTAGTGAATATGAGAATACCTTTCATTTAAACACCATGAACATTCACTACATTGTAAGCATGCATGAAGTTTGAGTGTGTGTACATTGGTTAAAATGATCACATAATGGCTATCAACAATTCATTGAGGCATCCACCCTCTTAGACCACAATACTGTTCAAGTTTAGACCACACAACACACAAAAGCATAGGAGACAAGTTAACTTCATAGAACACTTTAAGACTCCTATCATTAACTAATCACACATTCACATATGTGTACATGAGTAGGGGTCATCAACCATTAGCACCTAAAACATGGCAGAACCTGCACATGATATTACATAACCCTTTACATGCTCATAACAATAGTAACATAACCTAGATTCACAACTCAAATAGAAAACTAGGCACAAGTTACACATAAGCTGATCATCATAATCACTAATTCATATAATCATCAATTTTGCCTTCATGGCCATGTTCAACACATATATAGTGACATAAAGTAAACAGCTCCACCATAAGTGGACCATACCACACAATGCCACTCACGGCTTCATCAACAATTCATTGAAAAGTAGAGAAGTAGAAGAATATAGCAATTCTTTCCAATCCTTTAGTCTTTGGTCATCATTGACCTTTACTACTCTTTCATTAATAATTCAAGTATAAGGCAGTATCTTAAGTACAATAATCACAAAAGAAACCATGTACAATTTTCTACAAGTTCATATTACAATCTAATGGATTACATCACATATACACTATAAAGTAGAGGAACATAGATCTTTAATCCAATTCACTTGCGTTGATTATAGGTCATATTTCATCAATAAGATCAATCTAAGGCAGTAGTTAATCATACATTTACTCATAACGAAATCATGCTTAAAACACTTCAATATCAAGCTACAATATAGGCATTAGACTTTACAATTTCGCTAGAGTATAGAGAAGGAATTAACCAACACTATTGATACTCTATGACCTTGATCATCAATCATATTTTAACAATAATGTACATGCTAGGCAGCAGATAACTAAATCACTACATCAAAGGAATCATGCTTCATCTATCTACAATTCGAGATCACATCATGTACATAGTATTGTAAATCGATAGACTAGAAGAGACTAGATCAATTCACATAAGCCATCTTTAGTTCAATCATACAAGATTCATATTCATAATTCAAACATGATATTAACCTATAATAGTAGATATAACCATCGTAACATGATCGAAGTCCACATTAAATCATTAAGAAGCCAATGTTACAGTGAACCATAGAAACTAGGCTAACCATGTTCAAATCTTTATACATTGATCCTCATGGATCCTTCAACATCAATTCAACATAAATTCATATAAATAACTGTATATATAATCACTTCAACATAAGAACATGACAATCCAATCTATAATAAACCGTGATCACATTGCCAATGCAAGGCTAAATCATTTTGGTGAAGGAGCATGGGTTCATCATTCAATTAGAGTCAAATTCACGTTAAAACCACTGCATTAAATTCAATTAATCATGATTTAATCATTCAAAATCCTTTTAGAAGGAACCCATGGCAAATTGAAGAAGAAAGTGTTTGATCATATTTTTCTCTTTGAAATCTTTGAGATTGACTCTCTAGATGAAAAGCTAACTAGAGATGAAGATCACCATACCTTAATCTTCATGAAGACCTCTAAACCTGGTGATTCACCCACGAAAATCCAAGCTCCAAGCAGCACTTGAGCTTCACCAACAATGGTGGTTTCTAGGGAGAAGATTTTTGGAGAGAAAATTTCTTACGAGTGTATGGGGTTGGGAATGGGTTGATCACGTTTAGAATGACTTATATACACCCAAAATCAGTTAAATAATCCAACTAGAGTCGGTTTAGGACGTGGGGTGTATTTCCCATTCACCTCTTTAATGAAACAGTGCGCAGGCTTCAGTTCACAGGCTACCATCGACGGACCTACCTACTGGACGTAGGTCCGTCGATGGGCCGTGTCGGGCTTTCGTCGTTTGGTACTTAGCTAATTTTGGCTTGATACCTTCCCAAGCTAAGTTAAAATCGACGAGACCTCACTTACGAGCCGTTGGTTGACCAACTGGCCATCGTTTGGTTCGTCGATTGACACTGCCAAGGCAGTGTCTCCTCCAGCTTTGGTTCCTTTTTGTGGGTTCTATTGCGGGACCCTTATAGGTTGTACCTAGACGTTTCTAACGTAAATACAACCCTTAACAAGTTGTAGACATTCCACAAAAGTTTCACCCAAAACAAACACCTGCAACTCGTCCAAACAAGGAAGGCCCCATCAAGACACACACACATGCATGTCTCTAGGCTATCTTTCGAACGTCTTGGACGTTCTTGGACGTTTGACCTCCAAACTTCACTAAACTTCATATACTATAATTTCAAATAATTATAAACCATTTTAAGACTTCATAAGCTCATGATATACAAATATAAATATGCATAGACACATGAGGCACATAGGTGACTAGTCGTCGAACGTTTTGGTCGACCCTTCACGTTTGACTTCCAAATCACCTCAAACTTCATACACTGCCTCTAAACTATATTATAAGTCATTTTAGAACCTTAGAACATTAAGACTAACACGTTAGGCTCTATTAACCCTCATTTTGTGGGTCTTACAATATCCCCCACTTGGGAACATTCGTCCTCGAATGACACTTATAACATTTTAATCACAACAAGGACTTCAATACATCATAGAGAAGTTCATTTTATACATAACATCATCACATAGAAGTTAGTTCACCAAACTTACAAGGAACACAACTTCACACCATTTAGCACTCAATGCACACAAGCAATCAAAACTTCAATTTACTCACTCCTTAATGCATTAATTAAAGAGGCTCTTATCATGTTCATAGGAGGAACATCCTTGTCCTATTCATGACATGGTCATTACAATCCATTCTATTAAGAGTTCATCATGAATGTCCACACATAGGCAGATTACAACAATACCCCAAAAGCTATTTAAGCACTCATACTTCAATGCATATATACTTGAGTAAGATAGGTTGACAATTGATTCTTATAAGTTAGACCTAGTGCTATGAGGGTCATATTCAACCACACCATGCTTAGTTGTGCCCATGGAGAAATGTGCATCTCCTCAACACACTTACATGTATCATGAGCTCATACCCAAGCAAATGCACAAATGCTACCTTTACGGTAATATGAGAAATTCTCAACTTTTAAACCAAGAAATGTTCATGATTTCTTCCTTGTCAAGTCTAAATGGTAGATCACACCAAACGCATCACAAAAATTAGGAAGCCATTTCACACAATGTCAATTTATAACATAGTACTCACCTTCATAGTAAGCATCGATTAGGAATAACAATACAAATTATAGGCACATACATGAATACTAAGCTATACATGCTTTCACTTTTCAAGAATGAGCCTAAAATCATGCTTTCCAAACCATACAAGTCACATAATTTCAAGAGACTCCACATATGTCATTTTAAAGAGACTCAACTTTTTCATTATAAGGCTAAACCTTACATATCACAAGTGACTAAAAATCAAATATCCTACTTATCTCATGAAGTCAAGTGTACCCATTAGCATGTTAGGATGTACAATACTCATGAGAAACATGTATTTAATCAAAATTTCCATTCATTCACTTTGGAATATTCATAAGATCTTTAAGATGATGTCAATCAATACATACCAAACATATAAAGTTCATGCAATTCATACTTTATGCAAGACTCTATTCATGAAAAATCTCATCAAGACTTCATTCAATTCAAGATCAAGTAAAAATAGAAGGTCAAGGTAGAAAATTCCTATAACCTTACTATTCTATCACCATCCCCTACTTAGGGTAGACCCAATTAAGAGCAACTTAACCCAACTTTAAGAGGATCTTAACTTAACAACCTCCATTTTTCATCACTTAAAAGCGATTATCACAATAGAAGGAATTATAGTAACATACCATAAGGGCTCAAAAGGTGTTCTAAACTTTATCACCTAGGTAATTTCTCCCCAATCATCAAGTTAGGTCATACTATTCAACCATATACGGTTCTCATACAATACAATAGACACAAAGGTCATACTATATTAGGGAAAAACAACAAGGAGATTTAGCCATAATATTTCTTCTTTTCTCTAGAACATTATAGTAAGGTGACTTCTAGGTCACTAAAACCCACATCATCACCCTACCAAGTCATGCATACTATCTTTACACCTAGGATCAAGTATATACACAGAACTCAAATCCATATTAGGTAATCATTAATGGTAACACATCCTATAACAACCCTAAGAAAATGAATAAGATAAATGCTTAAGGTGTCAAAAATGCTTGCGATTAGACCAAGGTTCACACGGATTGATACGCGTAGAACTAGACCTCAGAACCCTTACTACGGCCAAGACAACTAACTTGGGGAGTTAGTTGATCTTGGAAAGGCTGGAACCAACCATGTAAGGCTCTCAAAAACGAAGATTTATTCGAAGGAGTCTTTACCAGACTTAAAAAGAAGAAATTTTAAGTTTTGAGGGTCTAGGGGTAAAATGGTCTTTTCCAGGCCAAGGGTAATATCGTAATTACCCTAAGGAATTAATTAATTAATTAATTAATTTAATTAAAGAACCAATTACGCTCGGGTGGACCCAAAATGGTCCATTTCGCAAGGGTCACTCCACCCGAGTTCTAGCCCCATTGGAAGCAACAAATTGATGATTTAATTGTTGATTAAAATCTGATTTTCATAGGGGCAAAGTAGTCCTTTCACGTATAATTAAATAAATCAGATTTTTGTTTGTTAAGGAGAGTCCTAAATTGACTAAGTCATCATCTAATCCTAAACAACTTCACACGTTTCACTCTCTCACGTCTATCATACTTACACGTTTAGAACTCTCTTGTTCTCTCAGCCAAATTAACTTGAAGAACAGAAAATATAACAAAAGTTCTTCACACTTGAAGAACTCATAAAAAATCTAAGAAAGCAAGCAAACCAAAAATGTTAAGGCAAAGAGAAGATTCCATCGAGTTGGTGGTGAAACTTGAGGAGGCTTGGACTGATTTTTGGAGAGGGTTTTGGGCAGAAACTTCTACGTTTGAACATCAATTAAGGTATGGGTCTCTTCACTCTTGGTCCCTTTCCCAAGAGACCCCTTAAGATTCAAGATATTCACTCCGAAAACTAGGGTTGTTCCCCCTTTGCATGTCCCTGTCACTAGCTCCCAATGATTCGTAAGTTGGGTTTTGTTTGCTGGTAGATTTAGGTATATGTGATGTTTTTGTGTCGGATCTGAATATGTTTATGTATGTGAAATCACGAAAATGACAACCAATGTGTGATTGAAGAAAAAAATGATGTGTGTGTGCACGTTTGGCAGTGAACTTAGTCACTATTGGAAGGTGTGAAATGGCATGATTTATCCTTGTATTTTAGGTGCAAAAGTTGTACACAAAGTGATGTTCATTGTGATGAAATGTGGTTGATTGAATAACAATCTTCTAGACAAATTAAACTATGAAAGATGCGCCTAAAAATGTGTTAAAATGGTATATGAATACACCCTATGAATCAAGTGAAAACATTGATAAAAATGAATGGAAAAATGACCAAAATTTCCAGCAACTATGCATATTAATTTATACTAAAGTTTAGTGGAGAAATCTGGAAATTAATCAGTTTTAAAAGGGTGAGGCCACCAGGATTCGAACCTGTGACCTCACCCGTGTAGCTACTGTAATTCGCTAAAAGAGGGATGAAAATGGGGCTGGGGGGAATCGAACTCGGGTTACTGTAAAGGAGAAAGGAGAGAATAATTAAGTAAGTAAGTAAATGGGAGGCGTGTGAATCGAACCCACGACCTCCAGGATACGAAGGAGAGAAGAGAAATTAAAGAAAAAAAGAAAGTGTGAGGCATGGGAATCGAACCCACGACCTCAGTGATAGAAAGGAGAGGAGCGAAATTAATTAAGAAAACAAAGTGAGGCTGTGGGGGCTCGATCCCACAACCTCACTGCTAAATGCCTAGCCTAAGGAGTTTTAATTTAAAATAAAAATAGGAGGCTGTGGGGGTTTGAACCTACAACCTCACAGCCTCAGCGAAAATAAAATTTAAATAAGGAGGCTATGGGGGTTTGAACCCACAACCTCCCAATTCCCAGCGAAAATGAAGAATAAATAAAAGAGGCTGTGGGAGTTTGATCCCACAACCTCTTGGTTTGGGCGAAAAGGGGCAATGTGATGTTAATGAAAAATAAAAAGGGGTTGTGGGGGTTCGAAGCCACAACCCTTTGGCCAAATTATAGGGAAAACCAAGTAGAAAATTAAAGATACAATGCTAATGTTGGGGTTCAATCTAGAGTCCCAAGGTCATGGAGATTAAAAAAAAATCAATGAAAAATGTAAATGTTATCCAAGTGATTCGAACTAGGGTTTCCTTTCCCAAACTTCCGTATTGATACCTAAGTCATACGTGAACAATATATCAAAGAATAATGCCACCTACTTAGATTGAAATCAAGATCTTGGCATATATACAAGATACATAAGTCTAATACTATATAATCTTAGGAATGTATGAATCACTTAACGAATTATGAATGAAGCCTCATGGCTTGTGTGTATAGACTCATAAGTCTAGCATACGTTTTAAAGAAGTGAACCTATGATGTATGTAATGAAAGGACGTAACCCTAGAAGGGTTAAGTATGAGTGTAAAACACACTAAATGGCCTAGTGCATTGGCATACGATGAAATTACTATTATGTAATGAAATGACGAAACCCTAGAAGGGTTAAGTAAGAGTGTGAAACACACAAATGGCCAAGTATATTGGCATATGATGAAATGAACATTCACGTAAAATGGGGTGAGTAATTATGAAGAGCAAATGTGCTAATGTTAATGAATGTGGTGACAACATGATATAAGGCTAATGTAAAATATGAGAACAATCTCAAATGAACCTAAGTATATGTTACCAAAATGTACTCACCTATGAGAGTGTAAAGTTAATGAAGAGACCAGTCTCTTTGAACACTCTAATGAAAGTATTGAGATTAACACACTTATTACTAATGATGAGATGAGAAATCATCTAATGATCTATGATATCCTCATACTAGAAGCCAGCTTCCATGATGTATGAGTTGAATGTAATGGAACTTTATACTGAGCACCGATAGACTAGCTATGAGCGGTGATGCCTTCTTTAGGGAAGGGCGGAGGTTCACGTAACTCTCATGAGATGAGAATGTTCGGCTTGCCGGTATGGGTCTCCTTATATCTCCTCGTCTTCGAACCTATACTGCCAATATAGGGATCTGGCGGGGTTAAATTCACATGTACGCTAGCATGTTTTTGGGTACTATGGCTGGTGATTCCACCTCTTTTTGGTGTGGGGGAGACACTGGATTTTATGATGCTCACATGTTCTATGTCGGTTAAAGTTAAAGTTCCCAATGAATGAATGAGGCCAGCCTCAAATGAAGCACATAATGAAATGAATGATACCAAAGGTGTTAGGATAGGATAATCAAGAGGTGAGCTAGACTCAGGTAATGACACTAGGTTATTCTTGATCATTACACAGCGAACCCGATAAAAGTCTTAAACTACACCCTAGGTATAGCTGGTGTTTACACAGGCCTATGAATGAAATGAAATGAAGTACGTATGAATGAATGAAGAAGACTTTGTGTTTGCTAATGAAGACTCCCTAGTTGAGGTCCCATATTTTGAGCCCTCATTCTGGGAAGTCTTAATGTTAAGTCCATGATTCCAAGGTCTCATGGCATATGAATTAATGATAGGAAAGATGTTATGTGCTATATGCAATATGATATGTGTTATGTGTAAGATGTTATGTGCTGTGTGCAGTACGATAATTATGATGATGCATGTTACTCTCATGGCATGACTTTCCTAATCCAAATTCGGAAAGCTCACTGACTTTCCTAATCCAAATTTGGAAAGCTCACTGACTTTCCTAATCATAACTTGGAAGGTTCACTAACTTTCCTAATCTCAATTTGACAAGTCCACTAACTTGACTTTCCATAATCATGTGTTAGAAAAGAGCTATCTTTTCTCATGCATGTCCTTGGTGTGTGCTTGAATATACCCATACTTAGTACAAGTGTGTACTAACCCTATACAACTCTACAATTTTAGGTGCAGGCACAGGTGGACGCTAGAGCTACAGGTTGACACTGAAGCTATTGGACATCGAGCATTCATCCGGACTTGGTAGGTCCTCATGCATTTCGAGGATGTTGCCATTTATATTCTAGCTTAGTTTTAGAGTTGAGCTAGTGGAGCATGTTCCACTAGCGTTTCTTTCCTGTTTTATTCAGAAATTGTATTGGTGCCATTTTGGCAAGTACATCTTTATTACTATATTACAGTATTTCTTTCATTTGATGATCTTAATATTAGATGGTTGATAGTGAACAATTATGTATTAATGAGAATGTTTAATAAGTAAGTTAAGAAACAAAAAGTTTCAAATTTTCCATTAAAATTAACCTAGATAAAGTAAGAATGACGTATGTAGGCTTGTCTGCGACCTCTGAGAGGTCAACGACGCCAGTCTCGTCTGGGGTCAAGATTCCGGTCGTGACAAAATTAGTATTAGAGAGCTAGGTTAAATTCCGAGAATAATGAGTTCACATCAACCACATTGAGTAGTTTCTAAGTCATGATAGTGAAGTGCACCACTATCCTGGATTAGAGACTGCATGATGCGTAGGAAAATTTCCCTTCTTCTGATCTTATTGTGCTTTTGCAAATGTCTAATTTATTGGTGTTATGAGCGTGTCTAACATCAATTCTTATTGTTTTCAGAGAATGAATACTAGGAGAACCATTAGTCAGAGAAGAGGAGGTGCAGCTGCTGGGAACAATCAGGTTCCACCCCAGGCTCTAGCTGAAGGAGTGGATATACCAGTTAACCTAGCTGGGTTGACTGATGCTGAGGTGAGGGCATCTCTGGCCCAGATGGCACAGGACATTACTATGCAGGCCCAGGCTATGACTGCCCAGGTCAACCGGCAGGATGTTCAGAGGGAGAACCCACCGGTTCGTAGCATGGCTAACAGGCTGAGAGACTTCACAAGTATGAATCCTCCCATTTTCACAGGGTCAAAGACTTCAGAGGACCCCCAGCAGTTTGTGGATGATGTGCATAAGATTCTGGTGGCTATGGGGGCCACAGATGCTGAGAAGGCTGAGCTGGCTTCCTATCAGCTCAAGGATATGGCACAGACATGGTGCAAGATGTGGCAAGATAGCCGAGCTTTGGGCGGAGTTCCAGTCACTTGGGAGCTGTTTAAGACAGCCTTTCCGGAGAGATTCTTTCCCAGAGAAATGAGGGAGGCCAAGGTTGAGGAGTTCATCAACATTAAGTAGGGATCTATGACAGTCAAAGAGTATTCCCTGAAGTTTGTTAAGCTATCCTGGTATGCTACTTTCCTTAGTATCTAACAACAAGGATAAGGTGAGTACTGAAGTTTGTTAAATTATCCAGGTATGCTACTTCCCTTGTGTTTAACAGCAGGGATGAGATGAGCAGGTTCCTCACAGGAATCAATGGAGATCTGGAGGAGGAGTGTCGGTCTGCGATGCTCCATGATAATATGGACCTCTCCAGGTTGATGGTGCATGTCCAGCAAATAGGAACAGCCGCAAAAACAGGGGTATTCGTGATGCTAGGAGGCCTAAGGCTCAAGATCAGGCAGGTCCTAGCCATGGAGGCCACAGAAACAATTTTGGCGTCCGTGAGCAGCCCAGGTTCAAGAAGAGGCAATAGAGTTCTGGGAACTCTAACATTCAGAGGGGTACAATACCTAGAGGAGGCAGACCTGAGCCCAAGAGGGGCAATGGAGGTGAGATGCAGCATCCTAAAAAGAATTGTGGTAAGTGTGGCCGAGCTCACAGTGGAGAGTGCAGACAGGGCACTAATGTCTGCTTCAGTTGCGGTAAGAGTGTGAACATGTTTAGAGACTGCCCACAGAACAGAGGTCAGGCTGGAGGTAATTCTCATCCTAGGCCTAATCCACAGGGTGCAACAGCAGCCGAGCCTCCTAAGAGGAACAGGTTCTATGCCCTGAAGGGCGGGGAGGAGCAGGAGAAGTCCGCTGATGTGGTCACAGGTATGCTGCAAGTATTCTCAACTTCTGTTTATGCTTTACTTGATCCAGGGTCTACGCTTTCCTTTGTAACTCCTTTGCTTGCTCTCACTTTTGAGATATTTCCTGAAGTTCTGCATGATCCTATAGTGGTTAGTACACCTTTAGCATAAAATGTATGAACTGATAGAGTCTACAAGGATTGACCAATAGTGATAGGTGGTAAGACTATGTATGCAGACTTGGTTGAGTTACCCATGCATGATTTTGATGTTATTCTTGGCATGGACAGGCTTCACAGTTGTTATGCTTGCTTGGACTGTCGTAGTAGAGTGGTGAGATTTCGTTTCCCTAATGAAGAGGAGCTAGTCTGGGAGTGGTACAACTCGAGTCGTCCTAACCTCTTGATTTCTAACCTTAAGGCCAATAAAATGGTGTCCAAGGGGTTATTATGTCATCTTGTGAGTGTTAATGATTTAGATCATGACATTCCTTCCATAGACTCAGTGCTTGTAGTGAATGAGTTCCTAGATGTATTTCCTGATAATTTGCCTTGAGTCCTTCCCCCTTGAGAGATTGATTTTGGTATCGACTTAGAACCCGATACTAAACCAATTTCAATTCTCCCTTACAGAATGGCTCCAGCTGAACTCAAAAAGTTGAAGTTGCAGTTAAAAGGTCTCACTGATAAGGGTTTTATTTAGCCGAGCATATCCCCTTGGGGCGCTCCAGTGTTGTTTGTGAAAAAGAAAGATGGAACCCTTAGAATGTGTATCGATTATCGACAACTCAACAAAGTCACTATAAAGAATAAGTATCCACTTCCCAGAATAGATGATTTGTTTGACAAGCTCGAAGGGTCTAGTTTCTTCTCTAAGATTGATCTTCGTTCAGGGTATCATCAGCTTAGGTTTAGGGATGGATATATCCCAAAGACAACCTTTCGTACCCGTTATGGTCACTATGAGTTCTTAGTCATGTCATTCGGTCTTATGAATGCACCTGCTGCATTTATGGACCTCATGAACCGAGTCTTCTGTGAATACCTTGACTCTTTTGTCATAGTATTCATTGATGACATTCTTATCTACTCTAGGACCAAGGAAGAGCATGAACAGCATTTGAGACTAACCTTGCATGTACTTAGACAACATTAGCTGTATGCCAAATTCAGCAAGTGTGAATTTTGGCTTAGATCAGTAACCTTCCTGGGTCATGTTGTGTCCGATCAGGGCGTGGAGGTGGATCCCAGGAAGACTGAGGCTGTGAAGAACTGGCCAAAGCCTCTTAATCCCACTGACATCCGCAACTTTTTGGGATTGGTTGGTTACTACCGCAGGATTGTGGAGGGCTTTTCTTCTATTGCTGCCCCACTGACAGCTTTGACTAAGAAGAAATCCAAGTTTGAATGGACGAAGACTTGTGAGTAGAATTTCCAAGAGCTCAAGGACAGACTCACTTCAGCCCCGGTGCTTACTTTGCCTCAGTGTGGTGAGAATTACACTGTTTATTGTGATGCATCTAGGGTTGGTTTGGGTTGTGTTCTTATGCAGGTTGGTAAGGTGATAGCCTATGCGTCCAGACAGATCAAGGTTCATGAGAAAAATTATCCCACTCATGACCTGGAGTTGCAGCTGTGGTGTTTCCACTGAAGCTGTGGAGGCACTACCTGTATGGAGTGCATGTGGATGTATTCACAGACCATAAGAGTCTCCATTACGTGTTCATACAGAGGGAGTTAAATCTACATCAGCGGAGATGGTTGGAGCTTTTGAAGGATTATGACATAAATGTTCACTACCATCCAGGTAAGGCTAATGTTATAACTGATGCTTTGAGCAGGATGAGCATGGGAAGTATAGCCCACGTTGAGGATGAGAAGAAGGAGTTGGTGAAAGATGTACACAGACTGGCCAGACTGGGTGTGCGATTGGTTGACTCTTCTAGTGGGGGTGTTTCAGTTCGTCCTAGCTCTGAATCATTCTTGGTAGTTGAAGTCAAGCAGGGTCAGCATCTAGATCCTGTGTTGATGGAGCTGAAGGACTCAGTGTTAATAAAGATGAATGAGTCTTTTGCTTTGGGAGGTGATGGCATACTTAGATATCAGGACAAGCTTTGTGTACCAGATGTAGATGATTTGCGGACCAGGATTGTTGCAGAGGCCCATGGTTCAAGATATTCTATACATCCAGGTTCCACCAAGATGTATCATGATCTTAAGAAGATTTATTGGTGGGATGGCATGAAGAAGGACATTGCAGAATATGTGGCCAAGTGTCCTAATTGTTAGCAGGTTAAGGCAGAACATCTTAAGCCTGGCGGTCTGACTCAGATTATTGAGGTTCCGACTTGGAAGTGGGAGGCCATTAATATGGACTTCGTGGTTGGTCTTTCGAGGACTAGGAGGCAGCATGACTCCATATGGGTTATTGTGGACAAATTGACTAAGTCTGCCCACTTTATCCCTGTGAAGTCTACTTACAGAGCCGAGGATTATGCGAGACTCTATATTGATGAGATTGTGAGATGGCATGGGATTCCTTTGTCTATCATTTCAGATAGAGGAGCTCAGTTTACTTCACATTTTTGGAGATCTTTCCAGAAGAGCTTGGGCACACAGGTAAAGCTTAGTACTGCCTTTCATCCTCAGACTGATGAGCAGGCAGAGCGCACCATTCAGACATTGGAGGACATGTTGAGAGCGTGTGTGATTGACTTCAGAGGTAGCTGGGATGACCATCTGCCATTGATAGAGTTCTCGTATAACAATAGCTATCACTCCAGCATTGGGATGGCTCCGTTTGAGGCACTGTATGGTAGGAGGTGTAGATCTCCAGTTGGGTGGCTCGAGATTGGAGAGTCATCCATGTTGGGTCTAGAGATCATTTATGAGGCCTTAGAGAAGGTCAGAGTGATTAGGGTCAGTTTGTCAACTACTTACAGCCGACAGAAGTCATATGCAGACAACAGAAAGCGGCCCTTAGAATTTGATGTTGGTGACCAGGTTTACTTGAAGATATCACCTATGAAAGGGGTGATGAGATTTGGTAGAAAAGGGAATCTGAGTCCGAGGTATGTTGGTCCATATGAGATCCTACAGCGTGTGGGTGAGGTGTCCTATGAGTTAGCATTGCCTGCGAAGCTAGCTTCTGTTCATCCAGTCTTTCATGTCTCTTGGTGAAGAAGTGCTTAGGTGATCCAGCATCGATTCTACCTGTTGAAGGTTTGGGGGTTGATGAAGACTTGTCTTATGAGGAGGTACCTGTTGAGATCTTAGACAGACAGGTCAAGCGGCTGAGGAACAAGGATATTGCCACAGTGAAGGTATTGTGGAGAAATCATCTTGTTGAGGCTGCTACGTGGGAGGCTGAGGCCGACATGAGATCCCGCTAACCTCATCTTTTCAGCTCTTGAGGTTAGACTTCCTACTCTTAAGTCTAAGTTTCCTTATCTCTCCGTATTTTGTTGCTATTGCTTGACTGTGCATAGTGATTATGTTATGATCTGACTGGCATTACGATATGTAGTGGTAGTGTCATTCGGTGACGAATGTTCCTATGGGGGGGATAATGTAACAACACTAAGAAAATGAATAAGATAAATGCTTAAGGTGTCAAGAATGCTTGCGATTAGACCAAGGTTCACACGGATTGATACGCGTAGAACCAGACGTCAAAACCCTTACTACGGCCAAGCCAACTAACTTGGGGAGTTAGTTGAGCTTGGAAAGGCTGGAACCAACCATGTAAGGCTCTCGAAAATGAAGATTTATTCGAAGGAGTCTTTACAGGACTTAAAAAGAAAAAATATTAAGTTTTGAGCGTCCAGGGGTAAAATGGTCTTTTCCAGGCCAAGGGTAATATTGTAATTACCCTAAGGAATTAATTAATTAATTAAAGAACCAATTAGGCTTGGGTTGACCCGAAATGGTCCATTTCACAAGGGTCACTCCACCCGAGTTCGAGCCCCATTGGAAGCAACAAATTGATGATTTAATTGTTGACTAAAATTTGATTTTCATAGGGGCAAAGTGGTCCTTTCACGTATAATTAAATAAATCAGATTTTTGTTTGTTAAGGAGAGTCCTAAATTGACTAAGTCATCATCTAATCCTAAACAACTTCACACGTTTCACTCTCTCACATCTATCATACTTTCACGTTCAAAACTCTCTTGGTCTCTCTGCCAAATTAACGTGAAGAACAGAGATATAACAAAAGTTCTTCACACTTGAAGAACTCACAAAAAAATCTAAGAAATCAAGCAAACCAAAAATGTTAAGGCAAAGAGAAGATTCCGTCGAGTTGGTGGTGAAACTTGAGGAGGCTTGGACTGATTTTTAGAGAGGGTTTTGGGCAGCAACTTCTACGTTTGAACATCAATTAAGGTATGTTTCTTAGCTCTTTGTCCCTTTCCCAAGAGACCACTTAAGATTCAAGATATTCACTCCGAAAACTAGGGTTGTTCCCCCTTTGCATGTCCCTGTCACTAGCTCCCAATGATTCGTAAGTTGGGTTTTGTTTGCTGGTAGATTTAGGTATGTGTGATGTTTTTGTGTCGGATCTGAATATGTTTATGTACGTGAAATCACGAAAATGACAACCAATGTGTGATTGAAGAAAAAAATGATGTGTGTGTGCACGTTTGGCAGTGAACTTAGTCACTATTGGAAGGTGTGAAATGGCATGATTTATCCTTGTATTTTAGGTGCAAAAGTTGTACACAAAGTGATGTTCATTGTGATGAAATGTGGTTGATTGAATAACAATCTTCTAGACAAATTAAACTATGAAAGATGCGCCTAAAAATGTGTTAAAATGGTATATGAATACACCCTATGAATCAAGTGAAAACATTGATAAAAATGAATGGAAAAATGACCAAAATTTCCAGCAACTATGCAATATTAATTTATACTAAAGTTTAGTGGAGAAATCTGGAAATTAATGAGTTTTAAAAGGGTGAGGCCACCAGGATTCGAACCTGTGACCTCACCCGTGTAGCTACTGTAATTCGCGAAAAGAGGGATGAAAATGGGGCTGGGGGGAATCGAACTCGGGTTACTGTAAAGGAGAAAGGAGAGAATAATTAATTAAGTAAATAAATGGGAGGCGTGTGAATCGAACCCACGACCTCCAGGCTGCGAAGGAGAGAAGAGAAATTAAAGGAAAAAAGAAAATGTGAGGCGTGGGAATCGAACCCACGACCTCAGTGATAGAAAGGAGAGGAGCGAAATTAATTAAGAAAACAAAGTGAGGCTGTGGGGGCTCGATCCCAGAACCTCACTGCTAAATGCCTAGCCTAAGGAGTTTTAATTTAAAATAAAAATAGGAGGCTGTGGGGGTTTGAACCCACAACCTCACAGCCTCAGCGAAAATAAAATTTAAACAAGGAGGCTGTGGGGGTTTGAATCCACAACCTCCCAATTCCCAGCGAAAATGAAGAATAAATAAAAGAGGCTGTGGAAGTTTGATCCCACAACCTCTTGGTTTGGGCGAAAAGGGGCAATGTGATGTTAATGAAAAATAAAAAGGGGTTGTGGGGGTTCGAACCCACAACCCTTTGGCCAAATTAAAGGGAAAACCAAGTAGAAAATTAAAGATACAATGCTAATGTTGGGGTTCAATCTAGAGTCCCAAGGTCATGGAGATTAAAAATAAAATCAATGAAAAATGTAAATGTTATCCAAGTGATTCGAACTTGGGTTTCCTTGCCCAAACTTCCGTATTGATACGTAAGTCATACGTGAACAAAATATCCAAGAATAATGCCACCTACTTAGATTGAAATCAAGATCTTGGCATATATACAAGATACATAAGTCTAATACTATATAATCTTAGGAATGTATGAATCACTTAACGAATTATGAATGAAGCCTCATGGCTTGTGTGTATAGACTCATAAGTCTAGCATACGTTTTGAAGAAGTGAACCTAAGATGTATGTAATGAAAGGACGTAACCCTAGAAGGGTTAAGTATGAGTGTAAAACATATTAAATGGCCTAGTGCATTGGCATACGATGAAATGACTATTATGTAATGAAATGACGAAACCCTAGAAGGGTTAAGTAAGAGTGTGAAACACACAAATGGCCAAGTATATTGGCATATGATGAAATGAACATTCACGTAAAATGGGTGTGAGTAATTATGTAGAGCAAATGAGCTAATGTTAATGAATGTGGTGACAACATGATATGAGGCTAATGTAAAAGATGAGAACAATCTCAAATGAGCATAAGTATATGTTACCAAAATGTACTCACCTATGAGAGTGTAAAGTTAATGAAGAGACCGGTCTCTATGAACACTCTAGTGAAAGTATTGAGATTAACACACTTATTACTAATGATGAGATGAGAAATCATCTAATGAGCTATGATGTCCTCATACTAGAAGCTAGCTTCCATGACGTATGAGTTGAATGTAATGGAACTTTATACTGAGCACCTATAGACTAGCTATGAGCGGTGATGCCTTCTTTAGGGAAGGGCGGAGGTTCACGTAACTCTCATGAGATGAGACTGTCCGGCTTGCCGGGTATGTGTCTCCTTATATCTCCTGGTCTTCGAACCTATACTGCCAATATAGGGATCTGGCGGGGTTAAATTCCCATGTACGCCAGCATGTTTTTGGGTCACTTTGGCAGGTGATTCCACCACTTTTCGGTGTGGGGGAGACATTGGATTTCATGATGCTCACATAATCTATGTCGGTTAAAGTTAAAGTTCCCAATGAATGAATGAGGCCAGCCTCAAAGGAAGCACATAATGAAATGAATGATACCAAAGGTGTTAGGATAGGATAATCAAGAGGTGAGCTAGACTCAGGTAATGACACTAGGTTATTCTTGATCATTGCACAGCGAACCCGATGAAAGTCTTAAACTACACCCTAGGTATAGCTGGTGTTTACACTGGCCTATGAATGAAATAAAATGAAGTACGTATGAATGAATGAGGCAGACTCTATGTTTGCTAATGAAGACTCCCTAGTTCAAGTCCCATATGTTGAGCCCCCATTCTGGGAAGTCTTAATGTTAAGTCCATGATTCTAAGGTCTCATGGCATATAAATGAATGATAGGAAAGATGTTATGTGCTATATGCAATATGATATGTGCTATGTGTAAGATGTTATGTGCTGTGTGCAGTATGATAATTATGATGATGCATGTTACTCTCATGGAATGACTATCCTAATCCAAATTTGTAAAGCTCACTGACTTTCCTAATCCAAATTTGGAAAGGTCACTGACTTTCCTAATCCAAATTTGGAAGGTTCACTAACTTTCCTTATCTCAATTTGGCAAGTCCACTGACTTGACTTTCCATAATCATGTTGTTAGGAAAGAGCTATCTTTTCTCATGTATGTCCTTGGTGTGTGCTTGCATATACCCATACTTAGTACAAGTGTGTACTAACCCTATACAACTCTACAATTTTAGGTGAAGGCACAGGTGGATGCTAGAGCTACAGGTTGACGCTGAAGCTATCCGGACATCGAGCATTCATCCGGACTTGGTAGGTCCTCATGCATTTCGAGGATGCTGCCATTTATATTCTAGCTTAGTTTTAGAGTTGATCTAGTGGAGCATGTTCCACTAGCGTTTCTTTCCTGTTTTATTCAGACATTGTATTGGTGCCATTTTGCCAAGTATATCTTTATTACTATATTATAGTATTTCTTTCATTTGATGATCTTAATATTAGATGGTTGATGGTGAACAATTATGTATTAATGAGAATGTTTAATAAGTAAGTTAAGAAACAAAAAGTTTCAAATTTTCCGCTAAAATTAACCTAGATAAAGTAAGAATGACGTATGTAGGCTTGTCTGCAACCTCTGAGAGGTCAACGACGCCGGTCTCGTCTGGGGTCTAGATTCCGATAGTGACACATCCAAACTAAGGCAATATTTGAAACATCATGCATATATTCAAAGGGAAATAATGAACACCTTAAAACACGTATTCTCAAGGTAGCACGCTTTCATAGGTAATCACTAAGCATTTCAAGTTCAAATGATAATAGTAAGCCACCAACATGTAAAACCATATAGTAACAAACCATTTCAAAAGAAACTCATGTCAACCATAATAGCTTCTAACATGCTTTAACTATATCATGACATACCTTCTTCAACATAACATGCTATTTCCCATAAGTCTCATACATAGCCATAATTGGCATCACATCATTAAGACATGCCAAAAATTTACCTTCAAACATACTCATTCAACCGTAAAACCAAGTTAAGCATTAACTCACATTTTCTCCCTCAAGCATAGAGACAATCTCATCCAAGCAATCACATCTAAAAGACCACCAGACAAGAAAAGACAAGAAAACATAAGAGAGAGATCTTATAGAGTTAAGTTCTATGGCACGATATGAGAATGATAAAGAAGGGAAACTCTATAGTCCTACATCCTCCCGTACCATTTGATGTGTCGCGACTAACCACCAATGCTACGAGACTCTACTAGACGTGGCAATATGAGACTTTCTAGAACCTAAAACCACTTTATAAATCGCATGCTCTGATACCACATTTGTCACATCCAGGGAGCACCCCATAGAAGTAACATGGCGTACTTGACCTCTCGGAGGTCTTATACAAGCCCATAGTTATCATTCATCTGATTGACATAGTAAATTTAGCGGAAAATTTAAAACTTTTCATAGCACATCATATGCTAGAAACTTCATCTCATATATAGACAAAACATAAGTCATAACATATATATAGACCATAAGTATCTTTTACATCTTAGACTTAACAACATTAGAGTACATTAGGAACACTAACCTTACAATATAATACATAAGTACAATAATGCTACACTTTACAGTAAACCATAGTTTAGGAGATCCTTGGAACTTAAGGGTTCCTTTCATTGATCTTGGGAATCATCTATCAAGCTCTTCACCATTCAAGATATCCTTTTAGCATCCATAACCTACACTTTGTGTAAAAAGTAGAGAAGAATGGGATTAACACAAGAATGTATTAAGTATGTCAACCATGCAAAAACACATGCATTTAAAAGGGACATTTTCTTGAAAATCATACTTCATGCTTTTTGAGTAAATCTTCATAAAACCTTTAAACAATAGCATTTATATCATTCACATACATCATATAAACATATTCAAAGGCCAAACATTTCATAAGATCACATATAGGATTTATTACATTTTAAAGCCAATTTACAGTAAGCTACCTTTACCTTAACAGTGAACCCTTTTTCCTTTTTACTCATCAACCTTCCAAGTAACCTCTAGTGATACTTGGTGCAATGCATCACCTTAAGGCCACAAGGAAAAACATATATACAATCTATACAAGGCAACACATACCATCATAGAAGTATAGTACAATATAGACATATTTAAGCCAAACTATAAAGGACATTACAGTGAACTCTTAGTCATTATGTACATATACTTATTTTACTTCACATGGTACCTTATAAGATCTTACCCATAATCCCAATCATAATCTACTAGTACAGTGTACATGTGAAGCCCCATAACATCACATATACTTAGTAGACCCTTCATGAGACCACAAGCCTTACCACTTCATACAACAACATCACAAGTAAAGCCAACTTCATTAATATCAATACAAGACCTTATCATATAGTCATTTAGACCAAGATAGTGCACATAAGGATAGATCACATCATATAGATTCATATCAAGCACATATTCATAACAAGTAGACCAATACTACAAATTCATGCATATGGACCTAAACATAATCATACATATTAGGTCACCTTCCTAGAACTTCCTAAGGAGATACTTGTGAAATGTCTATATGGGTTCATTACTTCCACCTATACTAAGTAGACTTCCTTAAGTCATCCTAGTTAGGATCCTATTCCATTACTTTCATTGTCCATTTTACTTTAGGGAAACTATAGCCTCAACCGACACTAAGACCATGGGTGCTAGACATGGAATTTGGTGTTGTAGAGCCTTACACCAATGGAAGGTGTTCGTACCTAGCCAAGGTAGAACATTAAGATATATCCTAGCATCCTAAGTGAATTCACTTTGCTAGATCCTATGTGGCAAGCATAGTTTATGGAACTATGAGATAGGTAGTTCCCTCTACGTGTCATTGGACAATTGGAGCCTCATCTCATGAGAAAACATGGGTAAAACCCTTCCTCAAAGGGAAGTCAACACCTCATGTGGGTCCATAGGTGAATATTCCTCAAAGGGAAGTCAACACTATATAAGGGAGAAATGGTGAATCTTTCCTCAAGAGAAATTCAACACCTCTCAATGTCAAGTTCACTCGGTGCTAAGCTAAGTTCCCTTTGTTGAAAAGCCTTTAATAACATTGTCATAAAACATAGGCTTAAGATATTCATTTCACATATGCTTATAGCATATTTAAGCACCTATCTAGATTTAGAGTAATCTTGGGCACCCCTATCAAGGACCCTCTCATTTACTAGTTCATCATCCATGTGTGTGTACATACATGTGAGCAAACCTTTCACATAAAACATTAAGACCACACATGACCATACATTCATATTCATGCACATAAAAACCAAACCTAGGAACTATCCTATCAAGGTACACATGTGCAATGCATAGACAAAGTCCCATGCCCTTGCCATACTAGTACACCTATCAAGTCATCCTAGTAAGGGAATACATAACATACTTCACATACATATACTTTACATGTATAGTAGTTGACACAAGTGAATATGAGAATACCTTTCATTTAGACACCATGAACATTCACTACATTGTAAGCATGCATGAAGTGTGAGTGTGTGTACATTGGTCAACATGATCACATAATGGCTATCAACAATTCATTGAGGTAGATACCCTCTTAGACCACAATACTCTTCAAGTTTAGACCACACAACACACAATAGCATAGGAGACAAGTTAACTTCACAGAACACTTTAAGACTCCTATCATTAACTAATCACACATTCACATAGGGGTACATGGGTAGGGGTCATCAACCATTAGCACCTAAAACATGGCAGCACCTACACATGATATCACATAACCCTTTACATGCTCATAACAATAGTAACATAACCTAGATTTAAAACTTAAATAGAAAAATAGGCACAAGTTACACATAAGCTGATCATCATAATCACTAATTCATATAAGCATCAATTTTCCTTCATGGCCATGTTGAACACATATATAGTGACATAAAGTAAACACCTCCACCATAAGTGGACCACACCACACAATGCCACTCACGGCTTCATCAACAATTCATTGAAAAGTAGAGAAGTAGAAGAATAGAGCAATTCTTACCAATCCTTTAGTCTTTGGTCATCATTGACCTTTACTACTCTTTCATCAATAATTTAAGTATAAGGCAGTATCTTAAGTACAATAATAACAAAATAAACCATGTACAATTTGCTACAAGTTCATATTACAATCTAATGCATTACATCACATATACACTAGAAAGTAGAAGAACATAGATCTTTAATCCAATTCACTTGCATTGATTATAGGTCATATTTCATCAATAAGATCATTCTAAGGCAGTAGGTAATCATACAATTAGTCATAACGAAATCATGCTTAAAAAACTTCAAGATCAAGCTACAACATAGGCATTGGACTTGACAATTTCGCTAGAGTATAGAGAGGGAATCAACCAACACTATTGATTCTCTAAGACCTCGATCATCAATCATATTTTAACAATAATTTACATGCTAGGCAGCAGCTAACTAAATCACTACATCAAAGGAATCATGCTTCATCTATCCACAATTCGATATCACATCATGTACATGGTATTATAAATCGATAGACTAGAAGAGACTAGATCAATTCACATAAGCCATATTTACTTCATTCATACAAGATTCATATTAATAATTCAAACATGATATTAACCTAGAACAGTAGATATAACCAACTTAACATGATCGAAATCCACATTAAATCATTAAGAAGCCAATGTTACAGTGAATCATGGAAACTAGGCTAAACAAGTTCAAATCTTCATACATTGATCCTCATGGATCCTTAATCATCAATTCAACATAAACTCATGTAAATATCACTATATATAATCATTTCAACGTAATAACATCACAATCCAATCGATAATAAACCGTGATCACATTGCCCATGCAAGGCTAAATCTGTTTGGTGAAGGAGCATGAGTTCATCATGCTATTAGAGTCAAATTCACTTTAAAACCACTGTATTAACTTCAATTAATCATGATTTAATCGTTCAAAATCCTTTTAGAAGGAACCCATGGCAGAATGAAGAAGAAAGTGTTTGATCATATTTTTCTCTTTGAAATCTTTGAGATTAACTCACTAGATGAAAAGATAACTACAGATGAAGATCACCATACCTTAATCTTCATGAATACCTCTAAAACCTGGTGATTCACCCACGAAAATCCTGGCTCCAAGCAGCTCTTGAGCTTCACCAACAATGGTGGTTTCTAGAAAGAAGATTTTGGAGAGAAGATTTCTTACGTGTGTATGGGGTTGGGAATGGGTTGATCACGTTTAGAATGACTTATATACACCGAAAATCAGTTAAACAATCCAACTAGAGTTGTTTTAGGACGTGGGGTAAATTTCCTATTCACCCCTTTAATGAAACACTGCGCAGGCTTCAGTTCACAGGCCATCATTGACTGACCTACCTACTGGACATAGGTCAGTCGACGGGCCGTGCCTGGCTTCTGTCATTTGGTACTTAACCAATATTTGGCTTGATACCTGCCCAATCTAAGAGATAATCTATGAGACCTCACGGGAGTGTCTCGGCCAGCTTTGGGTCCTTCTTGTGGGTCCTTTTGCGGGACCCTTTAGAGGTTGTACCTGGACGTTTCCAACGTAAATACAACTCTTAACAGGTTGTAGACATTCCACAAAATTTTCACTCAAAACAAACACCTGCAACTCGTCCAAAAAAGCAAGGCCCCATCAAGACACACACATATGTATGTCTCTAGGCTATCTTTTGAACATCTTGGACGTTCTTGGACGTTTGACCTCCAAACTTCATGAAACATCGTATACTATCATTTGACATCATTATAAACCATTTTAAGACTTCATAAGTTCAGGAAATACAAATATAAACATGCATAGACACATGAGGCACATAGGTGACTAGTCGTCGAATGTTTTGGTCGACCCTTGACGTTTGACTTCCAAATCACCGCAAACTTCATACACTTCCTCTAAGCCATACTATAAGTCATTTTAGGACCTTATAAAATTAATACGAACACGTTAGGATCTAGAAACCCTAACTCATTTTGGGGGTCTTACAATATCCCGCACTTGGGAACATTGGTCCTCGAATGATACTTATAACACTTAAATCACAACAAGGAATTCAATGCATCACAGAGCAGTTCATCTTATCCATAACATCATCACATAGAAGTTAATGCACCAAACTTACAAGGAACACAACTTCACACCATTTAGCACTCAATGCACACAAGCAAGCAAAACTTCAATTTACTCACTCCTTAATGCATTAATCAAAGAGGCTCTTATCATGTTCATAGGAGGAACATCCTTTTCCTAATCATGACATGGTCATTACAATCAATTCTATTAAGAGTTCATCATGAATGGCCACACATAGGCAGATTACAACAATACCCCAAAAGCCATTTAAGCACTCATACTTCAATGCACATAGACTTGAGTAAGGTAGGTTGACAATTGATTCTTATAAGTTAGACCTATACCTGCAACTCTTCCAAACAAGCAAGGCCCCATCAAGACACACTCACGTGCATGTCTCTAGGCTAACTTTTGAACGTCTTGGACGTTCTTGGACGTTTGACCTCCAAACTTCACGAAACTTCATATACTATCATTTGACATCATTATAAACCATTTTAAGACTTTATAAGCTCATGACATACAAATATACACATGCATAGACACATGAGGCACATAGGTGACTAGTCGTTGAACGTTTTGGTCGACCCTTGATGTTTGACTTCCAAATCACCTCAATCTTCATACACTGCCTCTAAACCATATTATAAGTCATTTTAGGACCTTAGAAAATTAATACAAACACGTTAGGCTGTAGACACCCTAACTCATTTTGGGGGTCTTACAATGATGCTTCTTGATGGATTAGATGAGACTTGTTATGGCTTATATTGATTGTTCTATACAAGTGAACAGGGTCACCTATAGTCGACTTGGTTATCCCTATGTGCTTCTTGAATGATATGCTATATGTGATAAGGTAAAGCATATGTGTGTCTTGTTTTGGTAAACTTGTGTCCCTTACTTGATACATGTAGAATGTGAATATGGATTCTTGACTTAGTTTGATAAATCTCCTTAGTCATGTATATGTGATTGACATGTGACCTTGAACATTATTAAGAAGGTCGTTTATGTTGAACCTTCAACCTAGATAGAAGGTTATGATATCCTTGAAGTTGAAAGTCGTAATGGTATCTTTCTTGTGTGAATGGTGGACTTAGGATTGATTGGCTGGAATGACATGAAATCATCCTTAGGAAAGTCATTGAACTATCCTCTTAGAAATTGTAGGTAGCCTTAATGGACCCTCTTTGGCAAGGTGTATTATGATTTGGTAATGAACAAGAATGGTACCTCTTCATATGCTTTTTTATTGAATTACTCTATGATAAAAAGGCTAGTATCGAGTGAATATTCTTGGGAAGTTTCTCTAACTAAGATGACATTAGAGAATAAACAAACCCTCGATATTCTTTAATCATGTACTTATATGTGATGCGTCCTTGTTCTACCAATTGCAAGTATAATACCCTTCATCGGAGTAGGTTCATGACTCAAGATTCCATTCATAGTTAGTATGGTCTATGTTTGTTATTGCCTATTTTCATCATATGGGATAAATGCTAGTGTTAGAGAAGCACTATGAAGTTTAGGTAGTGGAATGAGATGCTATCTAGTCATTGTACGACTAAGCTTTGAAGATGTTAAGTGTGTGATTCCCTATGTCTTCTCCAAGACCATTATATGAAGTCCTTGAATGTCGAAAGACTCTTAAATGGTCTAATAAACATAAAGACTTATGTAAAGGTATTCTAGTTAAAACGTATACATCTTGAGTAGCTTTGAGGATTGCTTAGGTAGGCTTGGAGAGGGTGTATGGGTGTTCTCTTCTTGTCTTACTTAGGTGAGTCGTAGAATAAATCTAGGAAGGGATTTTGATTAATGAAATGGGAATAATCTTATCTTAGGTAGTCTAAAGGATCTCTTAGGTGTGTGTGCAAGGATTGTATGGGTGGTCCCTTCATAACTTACTCAAGTGAACCTTATAATCAGCTTTGGTAAAATGGTCTCATGTTTATATGTTTTGAAGTGTTCTTGATGTTATCTTGACTTATGTGACTTATATGTAAAGTTGGCGTGATATGTGGTGCTTCTATATTATGACATGAAGTTTTACTCAAAAAGAGCATATTTGATATAAATGTCTGTTTCTAATGATTTCATGCATTATGTCATACTTTCTACATGCATTGTACTAATTCTATACTATTTGTCTATATCTAAAAGTGTGGCTAGCAGGTGAGAGGTATCTTGAAGAAAAGCTTGGAACTAGGACTCTTCAAGAAAATTTGGGGTATGTCCTCACTTGATTCGAGGACATTTCTATATTTAGATTTCTTTCATTAAAAGTATTGTAATAGACTAAGTATTCTATATATCGATTGTATGGGTTGTGTCCCAAGTATTCTTGAGTCTAAGATTGGCATATGTTGAGACTTCATATTAACTATCTTTTTATATGAAAGATGTTTTGAGATATTATTCGTGTGAAAAATATTAATTCTACACTACTTTTCATACATGTATGCAATGAACGATGTCAAAAAGGATTGTACTAGACCTTCGAGAGGTCAAGTACACCGTGTTGCGACTCAAGGGTTGCCCAATCTTCTAGGGTGTGCTTGCGGGTCGTGAAATCCTTCATACATTGCCTTTCAAAGGCAAGATCACAACACATCAACAAACCTTAAAATACTTCAATTTGGCATAAATTGTGACATGATTCAGTCACTAGGTCAATATAATTCTTAAACAATTCAATATACTTCATAATTCAATCAATTCCCAATCATAATTCACAATATAAGTTTTTTTGAAAAACATGGGTCCATAAGAGAAATCATCTTAATTCACATTTAATTAAACATTCTAATCATATTCATCATATAAAGACTTTAAAACCCGTTTTGGAATTGAACCCATGCATAGTTTGAAAACTAGGGTTTTGGGGGAAAATTTGAGACTTGAAATCATCTTTGAAATTGGTTCTTGAAAGATTCTAAATCACCGATGAATTCTATTATACCTCTTATACAATAAATCCACAAAACACGAGTGAAATTGGTGAGGTATTGACCTCGAGATCTTGATTTCGTCCCCTCAAATGGAGATTTCTAAAGAGAGAACTTTTGAGAAGAGAGATTGGGTTCAAATTTTAGTTTTGAAATGATGATTGTAAATAATGTTCTAATACTCATAAAATACCATAATTAACCCAAAATAGTTGTCTCTAATTTTAATAAGTCATAAAAATGATTTACCAAACCACCCCCTTAGCCGAACCAAACCAGGCTAACATGTGTTGGACTACGAATCCAATTCATGTACCTTGGATGGGACAATGGTCCATCCTGTCTCTTTGTGGTCTTGTTCATAGAGTGTTAATTTAGGGTCTTAACCTACATAGGCCATCGATGGGGCATGCACCCCATCCGTCGGACACCCTCATTTTGGCAACTTTAAGGTTTCTTTGGGGTCTTGGGGATTAGGCTAATTGTCCTCCTTAAGGACCCCTTGGGTGGTGATTGGTGGGTCATACCTTGATGTTTAACCCCTAATCCCCTCAACCTAAGCTCTAGAAATCAAACAACAACACAAAACCTTTTCTTAAACTCAAAACTAAACTTGTTCCGCTGTAGTTTTACTTACTCATTTTACGGGTCGTTACATTATCCCACACTTAGAACATTCATCCTCGAATGATAATCCAAACACATTTAGGGATTAACGACTCAAGACTAGCAGCGCAAAAAGCATGCAACATCATTAACGATGCACGAAACTAGGAGGAAACATCAACTCCACATCAATAAGCTCAATGCAACACAAGAAAGTAGGAACTACATCTACAAACTCATTATGCATGAAATTTTCAACATTTCTCATTCCATTGGACGAATTTCATTCTCAAACTCAAATCATTATCATCATAACATCATTAAGAAAAATTTTCTATTTCTCTTAAAATCACATTTAGGCATGTTCAACATTCATCTCATGAAGTATATAGGAAACTCATACTAAATGCACATCAACATGAGGAATGTAAATCTTATAGAATCATTTTCTCATTTAGGCAAGAACTCATGAACAACATGCATATAAAAAGGAAGCCACGGAACATATAATCACTCATGGATCCAAAAACATGAACATACTACAAGTAATTCTAGGTCTCTAGCTTGAATAAGAAAAGAAGGAAAAGACAATGATAAAGAAACTCTCACAACCTTACTATTTATCATACTATCCCACACTTGGGGGTAAACCCATACTAAGGTTACCATGAAAACAATATAAGGACGTCTTCAACAAGACATTCTCAACAAAAAGGAATCATCAACTGACAAGTGTATTTACTCGAAAGAGCATCTTTTCCCTTCTTATTTTGAAGTGAAAAGAAACGGCTAGTCTTTGGACAACCATTATCCGGGCCATTAAGAGAAGCTTGTTTGGCTTCTCTTCTTTTGGCCGTGAGTGTAGGGAAATTTCTCACTTGATGATCACTTTTTCCACAACCATAACACCTACGAGTCCCGGCTAGGCACTTCTCAAAATGTTACATTCTACAATTGTGGCACGTAGGTTTAGAAAATGGAGACCCATTTCCTTTCTCTTGGTTAACCCTAGGAGTACTTGAAGAATCTTGATTAAAATCCCTTGTTTTGAACTGGGGTTGTCCTTGTTCATCGAACCTAGGCCTCTTCATCTCCCTATTCTTTCTCTTAAGTTTGGACTCCTCAGTAGTTTGAGCATACACAATGAGCCTAGATATAGTCATGTTATCATGGAGCATTGTCGTATGAAACTCTTCCTCAACTAGGTCAGATACACTGGTCAACAAATCAACTAATATCATTCCACAGGTTAGACACCAAAGATGGAACATACTTAACCAATTAGGTAAATTTCAAGGACTACTTTTCAAATTCATATTACCTTACCTATGATTGATAAGCTCTTCTATCTTGACCTTTATTTCCTCACAGGGGAAAAACCTACCAAGAAATTCTTCCTTACAGAACTCTCATTCTATGGGACACACTCTAACCGGCCTACTCGTTCCTTTGAGTGAACAAAACTTGGGCAATGTCTTTCAATTGATAAGAGGCAAGCTCTAATTTTTCTAGTGATGTTACCCCCATAGCATTCACTACCTTATACACCTCATACAAAAATACTTGGGGATCCTCTCCCACCTTAGAAGCTAGAAACATCGGAGGACTCATCCTCACAAAATCAATCAACCTAAAAGCCATAGTACTCCCCATAGGGCTCACATGAGACTCAACACCCCTAATAGCTTAAGCCGTCATAACTTAGGCTTGAGTATTTATGGATTTAGATTTAATCATTAGACCCGACCTAAGTTCTTCAATGGTTACAGCCGACGGATCAACCGGCACTTGATTGCGTTGGAAAGCTTGCATCTCTTGAGGACCTTGGGGATATTGGGGAGCAAATCTCTCATTCTCAATCTACTCTTCCATCCTTCTTGTGTTACCTCTTCTTGTTGTCATATCCTATAGACACAAGAGAAGGCTTAGGAAAATGAAAATGACACTTATAATTCTACAGTCTATGGCACGACTCAAGAGAAATGAAGAAAAGGAACTTTCTTAACGTCCTATGGCCTCTCACTCATAGATGTTTCGCGACTCACATCGATGAACAAGACTCTACTAGACGTGGATTGTGAGACATCAATCTTAAAAATCATCCCAAAGCCTTATGCTCTGATACCATGTTTGTCACGACCCGAGCCTATGCCCCAGAAGCAACACAACGTGTTTGACCCTGAATGGTCTCATACAATCCTCATAGCATGATATAAGGAAAATGATATGAAATTAAAACTCATTTAAAACAATACAATAGAAAATACTCATCTAAAATACATGCGGAAGATTACGATCTCACATGGCCATCTACACAATACCTAAAACAAAAAAGGCCCACGACCCTTTACAATCGACAGTCTTAAACAAAATATGGAAATACTCTATTATATGAATGAAATGGAACATCAAAAGTATTTGTTCTCAATATATGAGGGAATACCACTTATCCTTGGAGAAATCTCAAATCCAAGCTTCAACTAGAGAGAGATCAACTAACTTGCTGGAACCTATAGTTGTAATAAAAATAAGAGAAAAATAGATTACCACAACTAAGTACTAAGTATGATAGCCATGCAAAAACATGTTTTAAACAAGTATTTTCATTGAAAGACATGCATATGCAAATTTTGAGAAATTTTCATGAACATTAATAACAGAAACACAAGATACAACCATATCGACATATAAATCATTCATCACATTAGAACATAATCAACCTAATAAGACATTTCGTTACATTAAGCCTTCACCTCAAGTAACCCCAAAGATATACTTGGTGCAATGTATGAATAGCATATCATACCACCATCCACACTAAAGTACTACAGCAAGGCCACCTAAATTGAACTAACCATTCATCCTTTTCATCTTTAGACAATACACATGCATAAGGAACATAAACAATTAATAAATCATTCCAACACTTTGGGACCATTATCTAGGAAAACCTTAAGTCATACTTGTGCAATGTATGAATAGAAACCCGTACTACTACTCACACTAAGTACTCCTTTGAAGTCACCAAAGAAAAGGCACATACAAAGTCAATAATTCATGAAAAGGGAAGTAAAGCATAAATACAATCCAAGTAAAGCATGCATCATATCATTAAGCATTTAAGTCAACATTTTTCATTAAGGAAACATTTATACATAGTTCATTAAGACCTTAGAGAACTCACTATAGCCCTCTCAAAGCCTACTCGTGCAATGCATAAATGACATGCCATACTACCATCCACACTTCATAGAACTTCTGAAGAAATCATAATGCAGATCTCACATGATGGGAATTAGTGTTTAACTGATATAAATAATGAGATCTAAGTCATGGAAAGCGTTATCATATGACCATACACCGTAAAAAAGGTGGTGTACTTGCCTAAGGTAGACTAGGTAACACTTATCTTTTGTATAAACCACTAGCTAATGTCTTATGAGGGAACATACTTATGCGGTAGGAAGATGTTCATTGGAACCTTATCCTAACATTGTAAGATTTTCCATCTTCCCATATCCGCTCGGTGCTTAGACTTCCCATAGAGTATCTTGTTGATTATAATTGTTTATTATGTTTTAATAATGTTATAAGAATTATCTTTAGAAGATTTGCTACGAAAATATTCTGAGAGTCAGTATACCCAGACTATGCCATCCTAAAGTTGAAACCGGTAGGCAAGGAGGCCAATTAGGGGAGTAAACATAGTTGAGCCGCTGTTAGGGTAACTAATCAAAGAAGAAAACCATAGTAGTGACTAGACGAGATGATTATTAAATTATTATTATTACATAATAAACAAGTATAATATATTAAGAGGTTAGAAGGAATAAAATTTTAGCAAAAATATGTTAAAATGATTTCTTATATATTAGAAGATGATGTTAACTATAATAATTCTTTATATATTAAAAAATCTTATTACCGATATAAAAAGAATAATTTATGAAAAATTATTGACATACGAGATAATCGAAGAAATAATTCATGGTTGGGCAGAATTAATTATACCAGATGACTTTGACATAGATTTATATGATGATCTAGAATTATTCATAGATCAATGATAGATTATTTATACTTACAACTCTGGAAGAAAACTAAAGAAGAAATAGATCTACTTGAAAAATTACTAATTGAAAATGTAAACAAATATTTAAGAACTAGAGAGGAAGAATATTTAGAATATATAGAAAACAACGCTAATGAAATACAAAGATTAAATCTAATTAAAAAGAATATTATGAAAAAATATTTTATTCTTAAAAATATGAAGAATAATTCAAATAAAGTGACTACTATAACAAAAACTAAGATAGAAAGAAAAGTACGAAAGACACAGAACAAGTTAAACAACTTAAATATGGAATATGAACTATTACAACTTACTAAAAAAGATACTAGCAAAACAAACTTTTTGATAAATATAATTTCTAAAACAGAATATAAATATGTTTGTTATCTGAAAAAACAATATGAACAAAGAAATATATAAGCAACAACTGATAGAGAAAATAATTGAAAAAAGACAAGAGTTAAAATATAGAAAAGAAAGACTAGAAGAAAATATGTTCGCAGGAGTATGTAATAGATCAATATTAGTACAAAGGAAGGTTATATTTATGTTAGAAATACAAATAAATTGCCTAGAATATAAATTACAACATGATATAAGTTATAACATAAATCATAATGAATAAAGAAGAATTTGCAGTAGACGAAAAAACATATGAAAATCAAGATGGATTAGTAATAAAAATAATATTTTCAAATTTAGGAAGACGATATAAAAAAATAAGAAATAACTTGTATTTGATGTTAGAAAAAGAAACAGCAAAATTAGAAGATAGTTTAACAGCTATGATAAGAATAACAAAGGAAAACGAAGAAATAGATAAATCAAAAGAGATTGAAAAAATAAAAATACAAACAAAGCAGGAAGTACAACATTTAGAAGAATTAAAAAATACAAAAATAAGTGAGTTAGAAAAAGAATTAGATAAGCTAAAATTATTATATGAAACTAAACAAAAAGAGAAACAAATAGAAAAGGAAAAAGAAAAAGAATTTGAATTGACCAATGAAATAAATAAAATGAAACAAATACTAAATGAAAATCTTGAAATAGACGAAATAGATGAAATGAATGAATCAGATACAATGAATGATCAAAAATCAGAAATAAGTGATATAAGTGAAACATACACAGAAATTCTAGAACAAGTAAATAAGCCAAAAAAGTTAGAAATAAATATAGGAGATATAAATCAACCTAGCACATCAAGAGTTAAAACTCCGGATAATAGTCCTAGGAGTAATCCCAGACGGACAGCACCAACCTATTATACAGACAATTATGAAAGATCATATAGAACAAATATAATATGGAATAGTAGACTAAATAAAAAATGGACGCCTAGACCAATAACTGAACAATATAACTTTTTAGATCTAGATTGTGTTATAGATATGAATAAAGTAATCTTACTATGGGTAGGAAATATATCTAAACAACTAATTGATAATAAAATAACAACAAAAGAAACACCAAGATATATAGAAAGAACATTTGTTGGAACAACAAAATTATGGATAGAAAATTTACCTCTAGAAAGTTTAGAAACACTTAGAGTGATAAGAAAATAGATGGATCTCCATCAACAACAAATATAGACATACTAGATAAATATGAATTAGCAATAAGAAATGAATTTGGTGGCATGACTACAGAAATAAAAGAACAAAATAGAGAAAAAATAATAAATAGACAACTTATGACAAAATTAACTATATGTAAAATGTGTTATATAGAAGAATACACATGTGCATTTAAAGAATATTATTACAAAGCGAGATATGATATAAATGAAGCAAAAGAAATAAGACAACAATATTTTACAAAACTACCAGAACCATTTAGTACAAAAATAATAAAAGATTGGAACAATGAAGGATTAATAGATACTTTAGGAGCTAGAATAAAATTTCTACAACAATGGTTTGTACAATTATGTGAAAACCAAAAAGAAAAAATAAAAATGGAGAAAGTACTACTTAAAAATTTAGCATGTTGTAAAGATAAAACAGCACCACAGTTTGGTTGTACAGATAAATATTATAAAAAACCTAAACGACACAACAAGTATGGAAAAACCAAAACTAGATATAAATACAAAAAACCAAGACAAAGATATTATGTAAAAAATTATAAACTAAAAAGACCTTATAGACCAAAGAGAAAACTATCAGACTGTACTTGTTATAACTGCGGAAAGTTAGGACATTTAGCTAGAAATTGTAAGTTACCTAAAAATCCAAAAGGAAAACAAATTGCAGAAGTAATTATAGATAATGAAGAATACATGCAGATAGATTACATAGACTATGAATTAAGTGAAAATGATAGTATATATGAAGTATCGGATATAGAAATTGAATTAGAAAATGAAGGAATAGGTATTGAACTAGATAATGATGAAATGAATGAAGAAATCTAATGTCTGCAGATGACATAAAAATAATATCTAAAGAAGTGAAGAATTAGCAAACAAAAAATTATATTTGATAATACAATTTTTGAACAAATAAAAGGAAAAGAATTAGATTTAAGTGTTGAAAAAGTACTTGAAATACCTACAATAAGAAATTGGTTCAAAAGACAAAAAGATGAATACTGTGTAGTTAGCCAAAAAGAACACATCATAGATTGTAAATATACAAAAGGAAAAGCACAAATACCTATATTAAATAAGAGAATAATAAATAAAGAAATACAAGATATAAAAGCAAAAACACCCATAAAGTACGTACACTTAGGAGGAACAGAAATATTAATAAAAGCTTGTTTTAGAGAATGAATAGATACACCTATTGAAATATATTTAGCAGATGATAGAATTATATATCCTATAGAAAAAAGTGTAATTAGTGCAGTAAGAGGAAACTTAATATACCAAAAATTTATAATAAGTGCCAATTACTCAGTAGCATTAACAGATAGAAACATAGATAAATCATTAGTTCTATATTGGAAAATGTCTGGAATAGAACTAGCACCAAGCAGTAAAATATTTACAGCAAGATGTAAAAATCTATATATACTAACAACAAAACATAAAGTAACGGCAAGAAATAAAATTGATAAAATAAAAATAGAAGATCCTTTGGAAAGAATAATTACTATAATAGATAATAATGATTATAGCTACAAAGAAATTGACATAGAAGAAGATTTAGAAATTGTAAAAGAAAGATTGAGTACTTCAAGTGTACCAAATACATTAACTAGAACTACCTCATCAAGAGCAAGCACATCTAAAAGGAACTATGAAATCTCAAAAAATTTATTAAATACAGAAGAAACAACACTATACCACTATTTTATAACAGGAATAATAGATCAAAGAAAATATAAAATTTTAATAAATACAGGACAAGAAGAGAATTATATAACAAGAGAATTAGTATTAGAAACAGAAATTATGAAAACAGGATACTTATGCCCTGGATTACCTAGTGAGATAGTAAACACAAGCGAAGAAGTAACAGAAAAAGAAATAATTATAGGAGGAATACCAATAGTAATATCATTCAAAATCTACCAAGGAAACCAGAATGTTACTCTAGGAATAAAATGGTTAGAAAAGGTTAAACCATATAGTATAGAAAATGAACAATTAATAATAACTTACCAAAATAAGAAAATAATTATTAAAAGAATAAAATGAATAATGAAAATATATATACTTGCAAAAATTATTGTAGAAGGATATCACAACAGATATTATACCCCTATGATAGATACAGGAGCAGAAGCAAATATATGTAAATATAATTGTTTACCAGAAGATAAATGGGAAAAATTAAAAACACCTATGGTAGTGACAGGATTTAACAATGAAGGTAGTATGATTACATATAAAGCAAAAAATATAAAAATACAAATATGGGATAAAATACTAACAATAGAAGAAATGTATAATTTTGAATTTACAACAAAAGATATGTTATTAGGAATGCCTTTTTTAGAAAGATTTTACCCACATATTATAACAAAAACACATTGGTGGTTCACTACACCATGCGGAAATAAAATAAGAGCAAAAAGAGTAAATAACAAACAAAGAAAACCCATAGAATGGATAAAAGGAAGTGAAAAATAAACCAGGAAATGGAAAATATAAGTAAAAACCAAATAACAAAATTAGAAATTATCATATTTACAATAGATAAGGTTAAAATAATTAACAAAAAATTAGAATTATTATATAGTGAAAATCCATTACAAGGATGGGAAAAACATAAGATAAAAGTAAAGATTGAATTAATAGATGAAAATAGTATAATAACACAAAAACCATTAAAATATAATTTTGATGATTTAAAAGAATTTCAAATGCATATAAATGAATTATTGAAGAATAATTATATACAGGAAAGCAATAGTAAACATACAAGTCCAGCATTTATAGTTAATAAACATAGTGAACAAAAAAGAGGTAAAAGTAGAATGGTTATAGATTATCGCAACTTAAATGCTAAAACTAAAACATATAATTACCCAATACCAAATAAAATACTAAAAATAAGACAGATACAAGGATATAACTATTTCAGTAAATTTGATTGTAAATCAGGATTTTATCACTTGAAACTAGAAGAAGAATCTAAACAGCTAACAGCATTTACTGTACCACAAGGATTTTATGAATGGAATGTTCTACCATTTGGATATAAAAATGCAGCAGGAAGATACCAACATTTTATGGATAAATATTTTAATCAATTAGAAAATTGTATTGTATATATAGATGATATATTATTATACTCAAAGCTATTACTACACTTTCCACAAAAGTGGATAGTATGGATAAAGAGTTACAAAAAATGAAAAATATAAGACAGCAGCATGCAGAGCTATGTAGATCGGAAGACAAAAAAATTTCAGAGCTACAAGGAGACGTTGGGAAACTCCATAAAACTCATGATAATGTTTGTTTAAATGTAGCTATAGCCAGCACATCTACAACAAAAGGATTCAGTGGAATAAGAAATACGAATTCAAATGTGAACAAAATCTTTGATAAACCATTTATTCCAAAAAAATAAAAAGACCAATTATTTATACCACCACAGACAACTACTTACTCAGAAAGTTTAAACCAAGATAAAAAAGCCTACAACCACATAACCCGCTCATATATTGAAAACCTATATAAAATCCAAAATTATTTAAACTCAACACCAAGATCTACAACTACTAAAGACCCTCATACTGATTTTATAACCCAAAAACTACAAGGATATAATAAATTAATAGCGCAACCAGGCACCAATGCAAATCTAGTAAAAACTTGTTATAGTTATGGATTACTTAACACAGTTTATACCCAAACAGGAGATGAAATATCAACTATACCGGAGCTATACAAAGCCTTTATGAACTATAAAAGAATTACTAAAGGAACATTATTTTATATAAAGTTTTATTCAGCACCAACAGAGATATTATTTGATGAAATAAAGCCAATTATACAAGTTATAAAAATTGGTTTGACTAGAGATATGATAATTCCGGAAGATATTGGGACACAGAAAGAAATACAAAGAATTGAGATACCAGAATTCTACGCCAACAAGAGAGTTATTGGAATAACAACTATTCTAAATGAATTAACCAATAATTATTTAAATGGAAATTCAGTATGGAACTATTATGCACGAGAACAAGTTATGATATACTCAAATTCCAGAGAAGTTAGAGAACAAGATATGGAAGAGATACGCCAATGGATACTTAGTTTACTCAAGCCGGAGCAAAAACCAACAACAAGAGCATTAAGGAAAGAGTTTATTTTGGAAAACTTATTAACCAGATATTGCAAAATTATTGGACAAAAATATCCTGACCATATATGTTCAAAATGTCAAGGAGAAAATAATATCATACCAGATGTTCAAATCGAATAAAGATACGTGGAAAGCAGAAAAAGAAGACTATAGAAAGAAAGAAAAAATTGTAATAGTACGAGTCATTATGTAAAAGTTGTTTGTTTTCTAGTATAATAAGAGTTATTCATGAACAGTAAAGGTCGTTCATTAAAGGTCATCTGTGAATAGTAAGGGTCATGTATAAATAGTAAGAGTCATTATGTAAAGTCATTATGCAAAAGTTGTTTGTTTTCTAGTGTCGGCCAAAATAAAAAGGTCATGTGTAAAGTATGAATAAAGTAGGATTGGTAAAATAGTAAAGTAGTGTCGGCCACTT
Source organism: Solanum sitiens (assembly GCA_016801875.1). Classification (NCBI taxonomy): domain Eukaryota; kingdom Viridiplantae; phylum Streptophyta; class Magnoliopsida; order Solanales; family Solanaceae; genus Solanum; species Solanum sitiens. Next base: position 27,952 of record JABWTJ010001096.1, on the reverse strand, counting down.
GGCCAGAATAATAAGTTTTTCTTGTATAAATAGAGGGTTTTCCCTCATAATAAGATCATCCTTTACAAGCAACTCTCTTCTCTTTAATATTCTTTCCAAATATTCTCTTAAAACCCAAATTGGTATTAGAGCTATCAGGTATATAAGAAGTTAATAAATTCATACTTTACACATGGCCTTTTTATTTTGGCCGACACTAGAAAACAAACAACTTTTGCATAATGACTTTACATAATGACTCTTACTATTTATACATGACCCTTACTATTCACAGATGACCTTTCATGAACGACCTTTACTGTTCATGAATAATTGTTATTATACTAGAAAACAAACAACTTTTACATAATGACTCGTACTATTACAATTTTTTCTTTCTTTCTATAGTCTTCTTTTTCTGCTTTCCACGTATCTTTATTCGATTTGAACATCTGGTATGATATTATTTTCTCCTTGACATTTTGAACATATATGGTCAGGATATTTTTGTCCAATAATTTTGCAATATCTGGTTATTAAGTTTTCCGAAATAAACTCTTTCCTTAATGCTCTTGTTGTTGGTTTTTGCTCCGGCTTGAGTAAACTAAGTATCCATTGGCGTATCTCTTCCATATCTTGTTCTCTAACTTCTCTGGAATTTGAGTATATCATAACTTGTTCTCGTTCATAATAGCTCCATACTGAATTTCATTTAAATAATTATTGGTTAATTCATTTAGAATAGTTGCTATTCCAATAACTCTCTTGTTGGCGTAGAATTCTGGTATCTCAATTCTTTGTATTTCTTGCTGTGTCCCAATATCTTCCGGAATTATCATATCTCTAGTCAAACCAATTTTTATAACTTGTATAATTGGCTTTATTTCATCAAATAATATCTATGCTGGTTCTGAATAAAACTTTATATAAAATAATGTTCCTTTAGTAATTCTTTTATAGTTCATAAAGGCTTTGTATAGCTCCGGTATAGTTGATATTTCATGTCCTGTTTGGGTATAAACTGTGTTAAGTAATCCATAACTATAACAAGTTTTTACTAGATTTGCATTGGTGCCTGGTTGCGCTATTAATTTATTATATCCTTGTAGTTTTTGGGTTATTAAATCAGTATGAGGGTCTTAGTAGTTGTAGATCTTGGTGTTGAGTTTAAATAATTTTGGATTTTATATAGGTTTTCAATATATGAGCGGGTTATGTGGTTGTAGGCTTTTTTATCTTGGTTTAAACTTTCTGAGTAAGTAGTTGTCTGTGGTGGTATAAATAATTGGTCTTTTTGGTTTTTTGGAATAAATGGTTTATCAAAGATTTTGTTCATATTTGAATTCGTATATTTATTCCACTGACTCCTTTTGTTGTAGATGTGCTGGCTATAGCTGCATTTAAACAAACATTATCATGGGTTTTATGGAGTTTCCCAACGTCTCCTTGTAGCTCTGGAATTTTTTTGTCTTCCGATCGACATAGCTCTGCATGCTGCTGTCTTATATTTTTCATTTTTTGTAACTCTTTATCCATACTATCCACTTTTGTGGAAAGTGTAGTAATAGCTTTGAGTATTTCTTCCATTGTATCTTTTTCTGGCTCAGTTTTGGTTCTTTTGTCTTGATAGGTAGTCTGCAATAACATTTTCGTCAGTTTTTATTATCTCAATTGTAAATGTAAAATTTTGTATATTTAATACATGCCTTCTTATTTCCTTTGTTGTTACTGAGTCTGGTATTTTTCGTATTATCCACCATTTTACTTGCGTATTATCTGTTCTTACAATAAATTTGTTGTAAACAATATATGGCTCAAAAGCTAATAAACATTTATATAATCTAAATAGTTCTTTTCTATTTATTTCCCATTTTAATTGTGCTTCTGTATATGATCCTGATTAATATCTACAATGGTGTTCTATTTTTTCTTTGTCATATTTATATTTTAAGACTCCTCCATAACTGTGATTACTCGAATCTGTTTCAACAATATAAGTAAATAATTTGTTTTCATCAGGAAAATATAGTTTTGGTAGTTTTTTACATAAGGTTTTAATATGTTTTATATGTTCTTTATCTTTATTATCAAAATAATATTCAACATCTTTCTGAAGTTTTTTTAGTAATGGTTTTTAATGTTCTGCTAATCTTGGTATATATTCCCTTACTTGGTTTACTAATCCTAAGAAGGATTGTAATTTCTTTTTTGTATCTATATTTTCATCAAGGGTAATTATTTTCTGTACTATGTGAGTTTGCATTTTTATTCCATTTTTATCTATTTGTATTCCTAGAAAATCTATCTGAGATTTCATAATTTCTGCTTTCTTTTTACTTAGGCTTATACCAGAATGTTTAATTATGTGTATAAATTTTTCTAATAACCTGATATGTTCATCTTGTGTTTTTGAGTATAATAATATATCATCTATATATACAATACAATTTTCTAATTGATTAAAATATTTATCCATAAAATGTTGGTATCTTCCTGGTGCATTTTTATATCCAAATGGTAGAACATTCCATTCATAAAGTCCTTGTGGTACAGTAAATGCTGTTAGCTGTTTAGATTCTTCTTCTAGTTTCAAGTGATAAAATCCTGATTTACAATCAAATTTACTGAAATAGTTATATCCTTGTATCTGTCTTATTTTTAGTATTTTATTTGGTATTGGGTAATTATATGTTTTAGTTTTAGCATTTAAGTTGCGATAATCTATAACCATTCTACTTTTACCTTTTTTTTGTTCACTATGTTTATTAACTATAATTGCTGGACTTGTATGTTTACTATTGCTTTCCTGTATATAATTATTCTTCAATAATTCATTTATATGCATTTGAAATCATCAAAATTATATTTTAATGGTTTTTGTGTTATTATACTATTTTTATCTATTAATTCAATCTTTACTTTTATCTTGTGTTTTTCCCATCCTTGTAATGGATTTTCACTATATAATAATTCTAATTTTTCGTTAATTATTTTAACCTTATCTATTGTAAATATGATAATTTCTAATTTTGTTATTTGGTTTTTACTTATATTTTCCATTTCCTGGTTTATTTTTCACTTCCTTTTATCCATTCTATGGGTTTTCTTTGTTTGTTATTTACTCTTTTTGCTCTTATTTTATTTCCGCATGGTGTAGTGAACCACCAATGTGTTTTTGTTATAATATGTGGGTAAAATCTTTCTAAAAAAGACATTCCTAATAACATATCTTTTGTTGTAAATTCAAAATTATACATTTCTTCTATTGTTAGTATTTTATCCCATATTTTTATTTTTATATTTTTTGCTTTATATGTAATCATACTACCTTCATTGTTAAATCCTGTCACTACCATAGGTGTTCTTAGTTTTTCCCATTTATCTTCTGGTAAACAATTATATTTACATATATTTGCTTCTGCTCTTGTATCTATCATAGGGGTATAATATCTGTTGTGATATCCTTCTACAATAATTTTTGCAAGTATATATATTTTCATTATTCATTTTATTCTTTTAATAATTATTTTCTTATTTTGGTAAGTTATTATTAATTGTTCATTTTCTATACTATATGGTTTAACCTTTTCTAACCATTTTATTCCTAGAGTAATATTCTGGTTTCCTTGGTAGATTTTGAATGATATTACTATTGGTATTCCTCCTATAATTATTTCTTTTTCTGTTACTTCTTCGCTTGTGTTTACTATCTCACTAGGTAATCCAGGGCATAAGTATCCTGTTTTCATAATTTCTGTTTCTAATACTAATTCTCTTGTTATACAATTCTCTTCTTGTCCTGTATTTATTAAAATTTTATATTTTCTTTGATCTATTATTCCTGTTATAAAATAGTGGTATAGTGTTGTTTCTTCTGTATTTAATAAATTTTTTGAGATTTCATAGTTCCTTTTAGATATGCTTGCTCTTGATGAGGTAGTTCTAGTTAATGTATTTGGTACACTTGAAGTACTCAATCTTTCTTTTACAATTTCTAAATCTTTTTCTATGTCAATTTCTTTGTAGCTATAATCATTATTATCTATTATAGTAATTATTCTTTCAAAAGGATCTTCTATTTTTATTTTATCAATTTTATTTCTTGCCGTTACTTTATGTTTTCTTGTTAGTATATATAAATTTTTATATCTTGCTATAATATTTTACTGCTTGGTGCTAGTTCTATTCCAGACATTTTCCAATATAGAACTAATGATTTATCTATGTTTCTATCTGTTAATGCTACTGAGTAATTGACACTTATTATAAATTTAAATTTTTGGTATATTAAGTTTCCTCTTACTGCACTAATTACACTTTTTTCTATAGGATATATAATTCTATCATCTGCTAAATATATTTCAATAGGTGTATCTTGTCACGACCCAAAATCGGACGTGATGGCACTCGTCTTATCCCACCAAGACAAGTTAGCCTAAAACTCGACCATTACAAATAAATATGGAAATTTCATAAGTTACTCAAAAGTACCCCCAAAATCTGGTTGTCACATGTACAAGCCTCTAAAGTATTACAATTGATTCAAGAAAAAAAAATCTCAAATGACATTGTTTCTCGAATAGAACAAGATCATTAATAGGAGTAAGAAGGTCTGCTGAGATAACAAGCAGCTACCTCACAATTCTCCACGAGAAGCCTCAGACAAGGAGAAGAGAAAATATCACAAAGTCTGGGCTAGTAACCTAAAAAAAAAATTGTAATAGCAAGGGGTGAGTACCAACCACACGGTACCCAGCAAGTAAACTTCTAAACACAAGCTAAGGGGATAAAATACGGGTACTCCTTACACACCAACCGAACCTCCACAACTACAACCTGCATAAAATTCAGCCCAACCTAACAGTTCACAGTTTTCATAGCACACAGCTCATCAAAATCATTTTTAACCAAATTACCCATCCTCAACTACAAACTCAATATTCAACAATCACAACTTTCACAAAAAGGCACTCACAATATCAGCAACACACAAGATCAAGTTCGTCAAATAGAGATAATAAAATATCAAGTCTTCCCAACAACCAATAAAACAAATAATCATCAAGAATGAAGAATGTCATGGAATGCAATGCAATATGACACCATGAAGTGATATGCCTCAGAATACCATTTTCTCTCTCAACTGTATATACATGATACTCCTCGGAAATACATCGAGAGTTCATGACCCATGGGGGACTCGCGAGGTCCATATACTGACACGGACGATCTCCACGTGTCTGTGCGGACGATCTTAACGCACTATCATAAATCAAAAAGATTTCGCACGGACGAACTCCACGTGCCCAAATTATAATCATAACTTTTCTATCACACGGACGATCTCCACGTGCCCAAATAATCATAACTCGATCTCAACACGGACGATCTCCACGTGTTAGACCTTTACTCATACCCAATCTCATGTCAATGCATGTGCACAATATGATATCAAATAAAGGAGATGATGCAACTTCTCAGTGAATCAAATGTCGCTATGACATATAATCACCTCAATTATCACAATTATACAGGTTCAGTAAAGAACACAATCACACATAATAAATCAAATCAATAATAAATCAGTTAATGTCCATATCTTTTGGCATTCTCGGATTACAATCCGTATTCTATAGTAATAAACCTTTCCATTATAACACCGGTACTCGTACCATTCTCAACACATCACATACAAATAAATAATCACATTGTTTTTTTTTTTTACTACCCTTTTTTATGATTAGAATTATTCAATGTGAACAAGTCACCCATCACCAAGTCCCATTACTCCCAAACATATACCAGAAGAAAATACACGCATTTCATACACTAAACAAGAGTTTAGAAATCCACTTGTCTGAATCCAATAAGAATTTACTCCGGGACTTGAGCCTTTCCCATTTGTTGAACTTCCAATTCAAAGCAATCTATTCACATACATAATCACAATAAGCTTTCAAAACTAACAACACTCATATTGCTATATGTCTAGCCTATGTTGGGATATATACAATTAACCATGTGTTAAGAAATAATATTTATTAGAGAATAAATATTTGCTCAATTTCAATAGATCATATATTCGTTTATGGTGTCTATTTACTTATATAGTAGATGATTTAGTGTGTAGAGTTTTAGCTTATACACAGAGGATTAAATCATCGGTTCTTATAAGTATAAAGTTTTGGTTCACAATCTAGGATGGAAATTGGACATGTCATCTGGTACGATTGTAGCACAAGATTATATGTAATTTGTCCTGATTATGGAAACGGTATAATTCCAACTTCTTGTGCTAGTACATTTTGTATGTATTGAACGGGACCGAGTAGAGATAGTTGTTTTAGACTGACTGACAAAAATATATTCTCTAAACTATTAAATGTACTTATATTCTTAATCCTGATATAACTATTATGATCTGTATATATTAATTGTTGTTTTGATTTATTAAAAGGTGAGATTCTGAGATGGGTCAATATGCCTGGTAAGTTGGATGATAATAATATATATTGGTGAAATAATAAGTTAGTTGATGGAATCCATGTCTCATTATAGAGATTGATTGATATGCCTTTTTGAGAAACTTATAAGTTTTCATTGTGTCAAATCTTGAAAGTGGATTTATGAATCCGACACATGAAATAAGTTAAGTAGCGCTCTAAAGGAAATTAATCATTAAGTTAAATTCGTCAGTAATTTAATTTATTGATTAGTATCTGAAATCTTAACATGGGGAATTACATAAGTGTTTAATGGGGAATTACGAAATAGAGGAGTGCAATTACGAATTTCTAGTGGAATGATTTGTAATTTATTATGGTAAGAATAATTCAAATTAATTGTTTGGAATTATTTCCATAATAGGAAGCCTCGGTAATTAATTCTGTGGTCCCTATAGTGCCCATATTTAACTAGAACTCAGAATCCTATTTCTATGCAAAAAGGAAGAATAATATGAGTTTTTCTAGTCTTCTAGAAAAACTAGGTTTTCTAGTCCTTTTTGGATTAGGAAGACATCTCTATAAATAGGGATTCTCCTAACCTAGAAAAATGGATGATTGGTATTCTATTCAATGCTTGCCCACCCAAGTATTGAGAGAGTTCAGATGTGACTTGGGATCACTGTAGAAGACCATAGTTATCTTGTAGATTCGCTTGAAGATCCGTTTAACTTGGAGATTCGCTTGAAGGTATCCGCTCACGCTTCAAGAGGTATTTATCGAATTAACTTTTAATTTGTTTATGTGTTCTAGCATGATTAATGTGTTCTAGCATAAACGGTATTTGTTGTCTATTATTCATGTAAGCATTAAAGATCCTTGATATGCTTCCGCTGTGCATATATGTTTTCCAACAATTGGTATCAGAGCCATGCTTATATCTATTATAAATAACCTAGATGATATATGTATATGTTTGATTATGCATACGATTCATATTCACGTTAAAAAAAAAATTATTGGAAAAGCATAGCTTAAATCCATGTATAACTTTATGTGTTTTGTGAATTCTTGAAGGATTGTCAAGATCAACTTAATTTATTGTTGATAGTTAATAATGGTAGTGTAATGTACGATTTTGAAGGGAAAAAAAATGGTGTATAATATTTCTTAAATTAAAGAAGGCAATATATTGCTGGGTATGTGGTGTTGCGTACAATTATTGGCTGATTGTGTGCAATTATATTCACGTAGAATTAAAGCTTGTAGGCGGTCAGCAATTTAGCAAAATTAATTGAAAAGAAAATTGTGACTTATGTCGGCATAGGCTGCTGCAATTTTAAGGCAACTTAATTGTTTCTTGATAAACTTCAAAAATTAATAATTATTAATTAACAAAATAAGCATGAAGTGTTGTGTCGGTTTTTGGTACACATGGGCACTTTTCATTAAATTTTGTTTTAGATTGATTCACATCTTAGAGACACATAAAGATCAACTAATTCTCTCACACTCATTGGCATGAAAAGTTTTTCACGGAAATATTTCAATTGTAGATATATATTACGAATTTTATAATTAATAAACGGTTACCATTAAAGTGGTTGTTTATTTGAAATTAGTAGAAGTTCTTAATATTTTATATATGTGAGATAGTAATACATGAATTGAGAATTATGATAAATAAATAGGATCTACGAAAGTGATCTATTTATTTTGAGTCATTAGAATATTCTCAATGTATCATGTATGGATTGTTCGTCATAAATGTATACTAGTAAAGGTTTGTTACTCATAAGGAGATTTACCTTTAGATATTAGTAACACTTAAATTAATTCATGAGAAGAGATATCAAAGATATTCACCGGTTTAAAGGAAAAAATATAATATCTTGAATTCTCAAGTGTATTAATTAAGAGAACAATATGTTGTAAAGAGGTTAGTTGTATGTCTTAGCCGAAAGACAAGACACAAGTATGTTTTGTGCTCATGAGATAATTATTAAAAAGAGAATAAAAATGTGAATCAAGTTATTTTAATCTTTAACTATGTGGGAAACGATTATTTTTTCAAATTTGGTCATAGTTAAGGTGATCATGATTTTTTTTTATCTCTGGTTGACTTGAAATTTGATTGTTCCATTAAAAATCGTTTAGATGGGTTTAGGTAGTTTGTCAGATTAAAATTTGTTTTGAATATTTGATAAGATCATTCTTTATACCAATTATGTGTATGTTAAATTTGGAACATGATTGCATATGGTTATTTAACATGAATTGATATAAGAATGTAAGTCATATTGTTTTAATTCATAAAGATGCTTAAATCACTTGAATTTGAATTTGGTCATAGATTTTGAAATAAATATTTGTATAGACTCCAATTGACCTGAAATTTGGTAAGTTCATTAATAAAAGCCTAGTAAAAAGTAGTCATTGCTATGTGATTATATTTTTCTTTGAGGTCGTTAGAATGATTTTAAAGTTGTTCTTTGGAATTAAAATGTGATTTAGTATGAATGACATCCTTTATATTGATTTTATTTATGTTATATGTGGTACATGATCACAGATGATGAGTTAACATAAATTGATATATGATAAGGATGTAGATCTATTCATTTTTTCTTAAATCGTTTGAATCTGAATTTGATCATAGATTTGGAGATAAATATTGTTTTTGAACTCCAATTGATCAGAAATTCAGTAGGTTCATCAAAAACTCTCAAATTTAAAATACTCATTGTTATGTAGTGATTTGGTAATTTAAGATCGTTTAGATGATGATTTTAGATAATTTTTGTATCTTGAAAAATTAATTTTACCGAAAAATTACTTGACTATAATATAGTGGCGATAGAGTTTGTTCTCTATGGTCTTGATGACTAAATTTTAGTGAAGTATTAAGTTCATGTGTTGGCTTAGACCTTCCTCCATAACGGATGAAATTAATACAAGTCATTAAAGTTTAATCTCTAGTTTTGATTATCTGTATTGACTCTAGTAAACTGAGTAATATTTGATTGGATCAATGGATCTAGGGATAATGATATTCACTTGACTTAAACTAACATATACTCTCCATCTGAGTTGGCTTTTGTTCTAAATTTGTTGAAGTGAATATCTGACACCATATATATGTGTTGCATGAGTAGTCATTTTTTTTATCAAAATTTATTGTTCAAGATGCATAGATATCTAAAAGGCGTGTTTTGAATTTTAATATTCAATGTATACATAAACATGCTTACCTTTTGGAATTTTAGAATTTTGTTCTTTATTCTTAATTCATTATCTATTTGACAAAATGATGATATATGATAATAATTACTGAGCGGGAAAATCTTAAATTCTATTATGACCAAACAATGTTTTCAACCAAATTGATCATAGTTTTGGAATTCAAAAAAAAAAAAAAAGAACTCTGATTGATCAGAAATTTGGTAGATTTATAAAAACGACCTAGTAAGAAATTAATTTTTTTTGGATAGTTATATGATTTTTGGTCATAATTGATTAAATAGTAGTGAAGTATTAGTTTTATGTGCTGGCTTAGACCTTCCTCCCTAACGGATGAAATTGATACAAGTCACTATGTATTTAATTGTCTAGTTTTGATAATCTATATTAACTCTCCTAAACTGAGTAATATAAGATTGGATCAATGTAGCTAGAGGATTTTCACTTGACTTAAACTAACAGTAGATTCTCCAACTGAATTAGGTCTGTATAAGTTTATGGAGTGAATAATCGGTCATTGTGCATGTGTATTGCATGAGTAGTTCTCCAATCCCAACGATTGGCTATTCGAGATGCATGGATATATATGTATAAATGAGCCCTGAATTTCATTATTCGGGATTATTCGAAATATTATGATCTATTTAAAGTATTGTGTCTCATATTCTCAATAGACTATACACACCCACTTAGTACTACTTAAGATTTTCTCTTGGTAGAGATAAGATATTAACTTAATGAATGCATTGTGTATGTACCTTATGTTAGAAGAAATTATTTTTTCAGTTTCTAACCAGATAAGAGATGAGTATATAATATATTTTTGTAACTCTTCTACCATTGAGTTTAATAAATATTTTATTTCTTGTGGTATATTGATGCATGATTATTTTATAAGTATGAGAGAATTAAATTATACTAATCTGTCTCATAAGGAAAAATATCTTTTAAATTGAATGAGACTTATCTGTACATTAGGGTCTAAGTCATTTATTCTGAATAGAATTTTGAGGTTGGTTAATGGATGGACATAACTGTTCATTGAAAGTGAAGTCACTACCAACATGTACGTTTTGTTTAGAAGGAAAAATGACTAAGAGACCTTAGTTTTCCTCTTAAAAAGAATTTAAGAGGTAGTGATAAGTTATAATTATTCTATTTTGATTTGTGTAATAAATGAGCACATAGGCAAGAGGTGAATTTGAGTTTTTTGAGTTTTCAAGAAAATTACTCGTGATATGAATATATTTTTTGATATTTTATAAGTCTAAATGTCTTGATAAACTCAAGATATTTAAAACACATGAAAGTATCATCATGAAAAATATATAAAGTCACTACAATCTGATTGTAGTGACGTAAACCTCTTAGCTCATAAGTCACTTATCTTATAGAATAATTGTCTTTCAATTGTCTACACTAGACACTCTATAATAGATTGGTGTAGAAGAGAAAAGAATTAGACGCTTATGAAGATGATGAGATTAATTATTGACTTATTATTAGTTATTTATTTCTTTTGGGATAGGTTCTAATAACTACATATTACATTCTGAATTCAGTTTCTTTCATATTAGTACCTTGAGCAACTATAGAACTAGTTGGTTTTGACGTAAGTCTAATCTGTGACATGTTCAGATATAGGATTGTCCAGCACATGTGCTGAGTGGGAGAATAAAAAAAAATTGAAATTAAGAACGGAATGTGTGGTTTAATTGGATATCCTAAAGAATGAAACAATATAATGTCCTAAAGAAAATAAGTCAATTTATAACACAACTTTCTGATTTCTAGAAAAGGATAATTTTAGTAAACCATGTTCCTATAAGTAAATTATCTTTACGGAAATTGAACAAAAAAAATAATAAATAAGTCAATTGTAAATTCATACGCTCAAGAACATCTAGTGGGTATGCCAGAATTGACGTCCCATTGCACTTAAGTAATGGGAGAAACGTTACTAGACATAAGAAAACTACTATCTCAAGTAGTTGGAGTGATGTTGAGCAAATTAAAAGAACACTTCATGAGAAGTTGTTAATGTTTCATTATCGAAAGATTTTGAATAAAATATTAAAACTCAAGAACATGAAAGTGTGATTATAATAGTAGTACTTAGTCGTAGTGGGAGAATCATAACAAAGATTGAGTTGTTTTGTATGCTTGAGAGAACTTTTATGATAGAGCTCCTGAAAAGAAGTACACTCTTGGAGAGTTTCATGATAAGGTCTCTAAAAATCTAGTACAAAATCGATTTGTTATGACGAAGCACTACTAGACAAAATTGCATGAGAAAATAGCTTGGTAAATTTTCTTTCGATAAGAAATAAAGGAATACCTGCGAAAGTTGTAAATGCATAATTAAGAGTCTAAGTGGGAGATTGTTAGGGTATATACTATTAATCATGTGTTTTGACATAGTATTCTAACAATTTTCAAGATTAAACATCTAAGTGGGAGATTGTTAGGGTATATACTATTAACCATGCATTTGGATATAGTACATTATAACAATTGTGATGGTTAAAAGTCTAAGTGGGAGATTGTTGGGATATATACAATTAACCATGTGTTAAGAAATAATATTTATTAGAGAATAAATATTTGCTCAATTTCAATAGATCATATATTCGTTTATGGTGTCTATTTACTTATATAGTAGATGATTTAGTGTGTAGAGTTTTAGCTTATACACAGAGGATTAAATCATCGGTTCTTATAAGTATAAAGTTTTGGTTCACAATCTAGGATGGAAATTGGACATGTCATCTGGTACGATTGTAGCACAAGATTATATGTAATTTGTCCTGATTATGGAAACGGTATAGTTCCAACTTCTTGTGCTAGTACATTTTGTATGTATTGAACGGGACCGAGTAGAGATAGTTGTTTTAGACTGACTGACAAAAATATATTCTCTAAACTATTAAATGTACTTATATTCTTAATCCTGATATAACTATTATGATCTGTATATATTAATTGTCGTTTTGATTTTTTAAAAGGTGAGATTCTGAGATGGGTCAATATGCCTGGTAAGTTGGATGATAATAATATATATTGGTGAAATAATAAGTTAGTTGATGGAATCCATGTCTCATTATAGAGATTGATTGATATGCCTTTTTGAGAAACTTATAAGTTTTCATTGTGTCAAATCTTGAAAGTGGATTTATGAATCCGACACATGAAATAAGTTAAGTAGCGCTCTAAAGGAAATTAATCATTAAGTTAAATTCGTCAGTAATTTAATTTATTGATTAGTATCTGAAATCTTAACATGGGAATTACATAAGTGTTTAATGGGGAATTACGAAATAGAGGAGTGCAATTACGAATTTCTAGTGGAATGATTTGTAATTTATTATGGTAAGAATAATTCAAATTAATTGTTTGGAATTATTTCCATAATAGGAAGCCTCGGTAATTAATTCTGTGGTCCCTATAGTGCCCATATTTAACTAGAACTCAGAATCCTATTTCTATGCAAAAAGAAAGAATAATATGAGTTTTTCTAGTCTTCTAGAAAAACTAGGTTTTCTAGTCCTTTTTGGATTAGGAAGACATCTCTATAAATAGGGATTCTCCTAACCTAGAAAAATGGATGATTGGTATTCTATTCAATGCTTGCCCACCCAAGTATTGAGAGAGTTCAGATGTGACTTGGGATCACTGTAGAAGACCATAGCTATCTTGTAGATTCGCTTGAAGATCCATTTAACTTGGAGATTCGCTTGAAGGTATCCGCTCACGCTTCAAGAGGTATTTATCGAATTAACTTTTAATTTGTTTATGTGTTCTAGCATGATTAATGTGTTCTAGCATAAACGGTATTTGTTGTCTATTATTCATGTAAGCATTAAAGATCCTTGATATGCTTCCGCTGTGCATATATGTTTTCCAACAGCCTAGACCCAAATACTCACCCAAATTTACAATCAAGTTTCTAAGTTTCAAGCCTAGGGTTAAACTTCAACTTCTTCAATATCACAATTCTAGCGGTATTCATGTAATACAATATATTCAATATTTAATTTTTATATACCAAATTATTGAGCTAGGCTAATTATATAACATCATTGTTATAATATATATTTTTTTATAAGAAAAAGAGGAACCAGCACGTAAACCTCTAATGACAATAATATACTCTCTTTTGTTGCAAAACTATAAACTACACCAATGCACCAATCATTGGCATTAATTAGCCAATGATTAAAGTGCAGGTTTGCCCCCAAAAACGATGAAACATCACCATTTATTCCCACCTTATTTCCAATCAATTTGACATAAATTTCAACCTTTCTTTCCAATCCAATTAACATAACTATCATAACATTTATTCCATATCTAGCAAAAGATATTAAAGATTAGTAATTTACCTGAATGTGAATCTTTCTGCTTCACGATGGTCGCGTCTCACGGGGAATTTTAGGTTCTTGTTTTATTTTATTTTTTTCTAATTTAATTATATATTAAAAGTGACAAACCCTACTATTTATTCTTAATAAATGAATTAAACTTAGAGTATTAAATAAATTTTCACTTAAGTCCATTAACTATCGGTTAAGTCAATTATCCACAATTACACATCAATTAATTAACTCAAGTTAAACAAATAGTTCAAAATTCTCAAAAGTGATCATGAATGACTCGGGGCAACTATTGGAAGGTGTGAAATGGTAATTTCACAAAAATTTCTAAAAATGACATTTTGGGTCATTACATTATCCACCACTAAAAATCATGTTCGTCCTCGAACATAAAGAAAAAAGGACTAAGAATACTTGACATTATCAAAAGTCTAAGTTATGACTTATTACTCGATGTTCATCTCGCTCAGTGAGCTTCTCCTTAAGATCATTCCATCAAGATCAACTACTAACAATTGAAATTTCGAATCAAACTTTGAATATCTACAAATTAAAAGGGATAATCAAGCTAAAAACTAACTCATGGACTCAATGTAAACTCAACCCCATTTGACCTTAACACAACTATCTTGATAAATCGTTTCTCACATAACCAAGATAACCTTCTTAATCACTACTGGCTACAACCAGAAGTGAGCCTGAATCAACCACCAGACACTTATAATGCACAAACCATCACATATCTTATCACTAGTCCCTTTTCACAACACAATTTTTCCACGAGCTTAAGTTATAACCGTCTAATCTTTAGACATAGGATACTCATCAAGGGAGAATCAAACTTATCTAACCCAAAAAAGAAAATGATTAAATAAACACCCAACAAGCGATACACTTCAAAATATAGAACATCTAACTACACTCTTAGACAACTGTAACTCCTCATAGTAGCTTTTATATAAGTTCTTGCAAGCAAGGTTGTGCCTGTAGACACATTGAAATACTTTAAATATCCTAACAAAAACAAGTCTATCATAACTGAAATGAGCAAAGTTTGCCCAAAGATTCAACCCTATTGAGAGGACATAAGAGGATCGATACATTCGATCCACCACTATGGATTCACCCATTGATGTAGAAACACACGTGGATTTATGCAATGAATCATACTCCCAATCATGTCTGAAATGAAGTAGGTAGTCGACATAAAAATGTACATAACAAAATCGAATAACACAATATATTTTCTCTATAGTGCCCATATCAAACATTCCATTCAAATGACTATATCTCTCGATTTTTTTTGTTACCAACAATCAACCAGTCTAACCCCACTTGCAATATTACAAATACTCGATTAACCAAACCCCAAATATTTCTCACAGTTTTCCACTAATATCAACACACTGAATACTAACAGAACATAATAACCTCACCATTCATTTACCTTACTCTCAAACCGTCACTAGTATCAAAGTCCATTAACAAACACATTATCACCTCCAAACTTTTCAAACTATGGTGCTCTCTTGTAACGACCTGCTTAGTCGTTTTGACCAGCAGATTTTATTTCTGGAAAACTATTGGAGACGACGTATCCAACGACGGACCGTCATGGGAACGACGGACCGTCGAGGGTGTCTCGTTCCAAACACTTGGAATTCTTATATTTGGGTGCTGAAATCGACTCTCTGAACTCTGTGATGGACCTGCAGGACGGACCATCACAGACATGACGGACCGTTGTGAGGTTCCGTTTCAAAGCACTTCAACTCTTGAGAATTGGGTACTGAGAGCAATTCTCTGTCCGTCGTGACGGAAGTGCAGGACGGACCGTCGTAGGCACGACGGACCGTCTCAGACTCATCAAGGAAATTGAGTCTCTGAAGGTTGTGACGAACCTGCAGGACGGACCGTCGCAGGCACGACGGGCCGTCACAGGTTGCGTAATCCCAGTCTGGGTCGAATTTCTGGGTAAGTTTTAAAGGGGAGTTTTGGACTATTCTTGCTATAATTATAAATTTCGTGGGTCAATGTTAATAACTCAAATTCTTGGGGGTGTGAAGGAGATAACCTTGAGTTAAGTAGTGGGTTAATTCCTCATCTTTTATACCTAATTATATGCTAATTAGGGAAAAGAGAGAGAGTTTTGGCCGAAACACATGAGCGCCCAGAGCGCAAGCACCGATCGATAGAGAAGCCCCCCCGACGTAACCACACCGGCTGTGCCGCATATGCTTGCTTGATCACGACTCCATTGGTGACCGGTCGGTTTGGTTTTGCATACTCTTCGTCGTAAAACTCCTCAATCGTAGAATGCGCCTTTCTTGGTCTCTTGTCCCCCCTTCTCATCGCGTCAGTGTCTGCTTGCCACCTGCCTTCTGCGCGTGGCTTTTTGTGATAAAATAAGCATAATGAAGCTTTGAATCCAAAATCTTGAAGAACCCTAATTCACCTTGTTATTGATGATGCCTTGGTATAAAAGAAG